>JAUBOD010000185.1:18109-28400 GCA_032353885.1 Nothura maculosa
TGTTGTTGTCTTCATTGAGACTGTATTTTGAATATTTGAGGGGTCCTTAATGAATTTTGAAAGTATTATTAAAAGTCTTCAGCAAAGTGTTTTGTTTTGTTTATTCTTGATGTCTTTCTTTCCAGTCATACTGAATTCAGTTGTGATTTGATGCCTTTTCTGTAATGTTCCAAATACAGTAATGTTCACTGTTCTTTTGAGGGTTATTTTCAGCTTAGCCTAAACACCTAAGAATTTGATGATATAGAACTCTTTAAGCCATTGACCATATCTTTGATTTTTCTTTTCTGTTTTGGTGACCCTCTGGCTTTGGTTCTGTCGAGGACAGAATATCCTCAAATAGCCTCATACTATGTTGTTTCCTCCAGTTCCTTTGCCTTGTAGAAGTTTGTGGTAAAATCGGAGAATGATGTTGAATACTTACATTGCAATGTGAGTTGATTTTTATTGGTGGGTGAGATGACTTCTATAAATAGGTGCTGTGGCCACATTGCTACTGTAACATAATTTAAATGTGGTAAATTGACTTAGAGTAGTAATTCCTTAATAATGTCTGGGTAGGAGTGGTGGCCGGCAATAACTGGCTGCTCTAAAGCTGCCTCATCTCTTTAGTAGTAACTGCTATTTTGAATTTCAGGCAGCTAACATATGTATCCTTCTAATGTTGTTTGAGAGAATTAACTTGGGGTCATTGTGGGAGGGACATTTTTCATTCCTAAATGGGAAAGAATATGGTCTCCATAGTCAGAAATGAGATAACTGTACAGGCATTGAATTCCCTGAATTCTCTCTTTAAAAGCAAATAATAATAATAATAAAATCTAACTTGCTCTTACAGGCAGGAACATAAAGAGCTAATTGCTCTAATCAATTTTATTTCAAGACCTTTAAATTTTCTGATATCGAATTTAGAGCAATTATTCTTCCTCTCCCTTAAAAACAAAGCAGAAACAAACAAACAAACCCTCTGTGTTGAAAATAGTGGTGTTTAATGTAGATATGTGATATAGTATCATGTAGCTCTGTGTATTTGGATTGCTGGTGTGGAAGGGGCTGTAATTACAGATCTGTAAATGCTCCAAGGATCTCTGTTGGGAACATGAAATCGTGCTTGAAATTCACAGCCCTAGAAGTCAGTTCTTTCTGGAAATGAATCCTGTCTAAAGGCAGATGTAAGCAACAGTAAAATTTGTAATTAAGTTCCTGTAAAAACTATGAAATTCAACGCCAATTTCACTGCACTGACTCTCAGAAAATCTATGCAATATTTCAAATTAATATTAAATATTGCTGTAAGCCTGTGTTTTGTGTGGGAGGTCAAACTAACACAAATCTCCCATCTAATATCAGGCTGCAGAAAAAAGTTACAAGGATTCAAAAGATAGCGTAGGAGTAGAGGGGTTTTGGCTAGCCTATTTTACTGTTTATTCCAGACACTACAGTTGTCCCAGACAAATTTCCTTTTCCTGTCTGTTTGCCTAGTGATTCCTTAAGGCTCTAAGGAATCAGGGGGAAAAAAAAGTTTGTAGCACCTTAAAATGTCTGCTTCTGTGCAAAGAAAATTGTTTTCAGAGATTCTAGTAGTTTCCATCATCATTTTCAGGAACCTGCATGTGTCTTTATAGTTTTTTAATGCTTCAAAACTGGTAACATCACAAATCGTCTTTGTTTCCAAAGTAGGTCAGAAAACTGAGTTTTTTGTCAGACGGCTGGTAATTATAAAAACAAACCAACAACAACAGGGAAAAAAAAACAATAAACTGATCAGAAGGATAATTGCTTTTTTGAGGGTTACTGTGGGACCACATGTCTGCTTTGTCCAAAAATAATGAAAGCTTTCCAAGTTGGAATGAAATAGACATATGTCATTTGCAGAAAGTTAAACATTATTATTCCTAAACATTATTATTCCTAAAATTATCAAATATTCTAATAGGAAAGATTTTCAATATTTCATTAAGCTATTCTTTCTTAATCTAAGACATTGAGTTGCCTCTAGCTGCCATTTCTGCTTTTTTTACTTAACATGGGCTCATACTAGTGGAATCAGCAGAAATATTGGCGATATTGTTGGGGCATGAGGTGGAAGAAAAGAGATACTTGTTCATGACCTGCTGATGCCATGATGATATTAGAATACCATAATATCCATCCTTTTTAAAACTTAATACAACTTTTAACCTCCTTGGTTAGTGCTTTGCACAAATTCTCTGGGCATCCCTAGGCAGTGCAAGTTGCATGGTCAGTGATTCATGGCAGGGCAGGATTTCAGGGTCTCCATGAAGCACTCTCTGCCTTTCTCCCTTGCTTTGGGAGAAGCTCCATGGAAAAAGCTCAGCTGGTTTCAGGGAAGAGTCCTTTTTTAATAGCTCGGTTCAAGCACATCCAGAAATCAGTGACAATCACAGAGTCAGCAGTTAGCATCATCTCTTTAAACCGGTTTCAGTGTCTTCAGCCACAACCCCTATGCAAGTAGGGGCTTGATGTATTGGGTTGCTGATTGCTAATTATAACAGATGCTTTATTTTGTGTCATGGAGGTAATGAAGTTATTCCTGTATACCTCTTCATTATAAGATTTTGTAGATTGCTGCTTGGCACACATTTGTGCAATAGGGTGAACAGACTAACTTGCACATTAACTCTAGAGAGTAATGCAAAATCATGTTCAATTAAAAAATATTTCTTGTTTCTGTAGTTGAGAAATTTTAATTGCAAGGGAGTGTTTATAGCGTTAAGAATGCATTTTTTTCTAATCTGTAAATTAATGGTGAATATTGTTTATATAACTGAAAGAACTTTTTTAATCACTTTTTTAATTTATAGACTAATGCAATTCAGAATATGTGAAATGTATATCTGTATTATATTTATCCAGATCTCAAAAGCAATATTGACATATGTGCTTGTGTAAGAAAACATAACATTCCTTTTTCTCTGTAATTGCCATTCTAGGGAATACAATTTCTGATAGAAAATGACCTCCTGCAAAACACGGCGGAAGACATAGCGCAATTCCTGTATAAAGGAGAAGGATTGAATAAAACAGTAATTGGCGATTATCTCGGTGAAAGGTAAATAAAAATATTCCTGATAATCAGAATGTAAAGAAATGGGTTATTAAAATTTTGCAGGTGTCGTAAGCAGATTGTAGAGTTGGCTTCTGCTCTGCACACACGTTTCCCATAACGTTCCTGGGCAGTAAACAGGCATCTCGCAGGGCAGTGGCACTGTCGCTTTAGCAGTTGAAGTGCAATGAACATGCAAGTTTGCTTCCGTGAGGGTGCTGCTCCAGGAATCGAGCTTGAAAACTGCTGTGGAAGGAGACAGGAGTAAGTTGGAGTATGTGTACGTACGTGCTTGCACACGCTCAGCTTTGGCTGCCAGCTGTGCAGGTTTAAGAGTTGACTCATGAAAGGATCCATGCCTGTAGTGATGTGTTCTGGTAGCTTCCTCTAGAGACATCCAGAATCTGCTTACAGTGTCAAGGCCTTAATTGGTACACAGCAATTTCTTCCGGGAACTGATACATTCAGTGAAAGTTTCCACTGTAATAGGTGTCTTTTTGAAAATATGTTTTCCCTGTAAAGTTTCTCTAGCATATATTCAGGCTTTTGAACAATTTTATAGGAAGAATTATGAAATTTCTCTGAAATATTTAGGTCAACAGTACTGCACGATTATTACAGATAACTTCATAGTTATGAATGTTAATATACAGCTATAACAGACTTTTTATGAAGCTCTCTCTGCTCATTTTTAAGAGAGTGGCATTATGTTGGGGTACTGTGTTCTGAAATAATTCCAGTTTTTCTAGCCCTGGCCCTCAAACCCCTTTAGTCATGCAGAAAGAGCTCTTATCATACATCCAGTCCCACTGGAGTCATCATGAATAGTCATGTCGCTATTTATAGGTTCACATTTAAAATTCAAAAATTTGTTGCAAGTTTTTCTGCATTCCAAGCTGGACAGCAACAGTGCTCTGCAAGTAAGCTGAAAATGTAGAGCAACATTCGGTAATAAGAATTAGGTACACTGGGTGTCTTTTTGTTTTTTCCCCTCCTTTTTTCTTTTTTCTACAGGCAAATAAAGAGAGTGGCACTGAATGGTAAATTCCATCTGGGAATTTCCTATGGATTTATAAAGTGGGTTATAAAATCTTGAGAAAAGTGAAAAAAATGAACATAATGCTACTATTCTGCCATAAGACAGAAGCAGCATATCCATTTTCAGGAGCAGCTAAAGTGGGAAAAAAAGGCGTTTAAAAAAATCTGTTTTCTTTTGCTTTAAGTTTGTTTTCAATATATCTAGTCACTTCCATTGTTTTTGATTTTCTTCCATTTCTACAAGTGATGTATAGTAAAGCAAGTGATTTGTTTTGCCTCCTAAAATAATATGTAATATTAAAGAAGATGCAGCTGAAAGTGCAATTTGTTTTTCAGTAATGTGCAGGGATGTATTTTAAATTCTTGGATTATATTTATATGTAGTAATACAGCACACTGTAAATTGGAAAAAATGAACAGCAAAATTAAGCAGGAAATATCTAAAAAAGTGCAGTAAATAAAACATGAATTACACCTTATAAAAGATTAAAGAGTTCTCAAGACATGGGTAATTCACTTAAAAATAAGTGGCTTTCTAGACCTTTTGTGGTATTTTGGCTGCAGTCTGTGGAACTCTGCCTAGCACAAGTACCCAAGTACCACTGTTAATCCAGTCTACATAAGAACATTTTTGTATATATATATAAATGTTCTTATGTAGACTGGACATATATATATAATCTGTGTGTGTGTGTGTTTGTGTGTCACACTTGTTGTGAATTACTATAGTTTTGTGCACAAGTAAGCAAGATCAATATTTGGTTTATAGGATCAAAGTACCCCTACTGGGTTCTGTGTTCAGTTATATGGTTACGGTGGGTTATTTCACTGCATTGAAAAATACTCACAGAACCAAATTATTCATTACTGAATTTCATGTAAATTGCTCTTTGCTTGACAGGGCTTAGTAGATTTTTTTGTAGACAGTAGAGGGGTCATCCTAATGAATGAATAGTTGGTTTTAAACTATTTACCTGTGGATATTGCGGGTTGGTTACACGCAGTCAGTGTAGTTGCCACAGTCAGTAATGCAGAAGATAATCGTGTTGGATGCACAGCTGCTTATTTTTGGGTGGAGGCTGATAAGCAGCATTCTGTTTTGGTGATGTGTTTAAAGCACACCCTAAGGATTATAAACCTTTTATGCTTATGGCAGACGAGCTTATTGATGGTGCAGACTAAATTCTGTCTGCATCCAAATCACTTTGGGTTCATTAATATTTAAATATTGGTTTTGCATTTAAACACCTTTGTGTCAGACAAGTCACGCTTTGACTCATGCTTTATGTAGCAATTTAAAAGATAGGTTAGATGAGGTCCCGCTCGAGACCTACCCTGATGTGAGTGAGCTTTCATTGTGGCCATTGCAACAATGAAACATCGGGTAAAACACTAGCAATAAGTCTGGAAGAAAAAAAAAAAGCAAGCCTCAAATGCATGAAAAAATTCTGATGATTTAATCATTATATTGAGTATTTATTTGTTTATTCTCGGGGCGTGGTGGGAATGATGATAAACTCATGTCTGTTTCCATTTCTGTCTTTCACAGAGACGAATTTAATATTAAAGTTCTCCAGGCTTTTGTTGAACTCCATGAGTTCGCTGATCTCAATCTTGTACAAGCTTTAAGGTGGGTAAAGTCTTTCCTTTTTTTGACCTGAGCTGCCTTTATCATGTTGCACGTTCATGTGAGTCACTTAGGCTGACTTACTCATCATAAAGCTGACCTACAGCTCAGCATGATTATATGCTTTACTGTGCAAGTTAGCAGAGAAAACTGTTTAACCTTTTCCAATTGTTTTTTTGTATGTTGCCTTTGAGGGTGAGAATCAATTATTTCTGACAAATACAGATAATTAAAAGGGTCATGGCACATTGGTGTGCCTGCCAAATATATGAAGAACTATCTTATAGTTTAAGATACAGATAGGTTAAAAAGCCGAAGAAGAGCTGAAGAAATCATTTTGTTTGCTGTTCTCTCCTTTCTCCTCTCTTCCCGTCTCAACTTGTTCCTCCTGATAGGAAGTCCTGTAGTCAGTGACAATGTTCAGTTGCAAAAAGGTGAACTTTGGAACAAGTAATTTCCTTCTGCTTTCCTCACAATTTTCTTCTTTTGACGCAGGAAGTTTGTTATCTTAGTATAGCTGTATCCTAGCTAAGTGAACAATTTACTTCAGTCTCTGGGGTGGCAGTGTACAGTGACCTTGACATCTCCTGATCAAGAAGAAATCCATGATAAATCCTGCACATCCAGTAGGATTAGAGACTTCTGCCAGTGTCTCTAATCATGGAGCATCTCTCCATGACTCCAGCTAGATGGAATTGGTTGTGTGACCTGTATCTCTAGCGTTGTGCCTAGAGACGTGGAGCCCAGCAGCTTTGCTATGGGGGAGCTACATGGTGGTTATAATTTGCACTCCCTGAGGCTGGAGCTAGGACAGCTTCTTCCTCTGGCACCCAAGGCTTGCCTGGGATGCCTCGTGTTCCACCTCCTTTACCCACTTTAATGTTAGGTTTGACTTTATTCTTCCTTAGCAGCCGCTACTGTTAAATGTTTGTATTTTGGTAGCTTCCCAAATTCCTGTTCTGGATTGGAACCTCACACAAGGCAAGTAAAAGAGACCAAAAAAAAAAAAAAAAAAAAAAAAAGGATGGCCTGTGACAACTTGATAATCTTCTAAAATGAAAACTCATGAGGACAGGAATAAATGGTTATTTTATTGGCAGTCTGCAGGGAAATGGGGATCTTATTTTGCATGGCAAAGCATGTAACATTGCTGTTTTGGGTTCTGTTTTAATGTAGATTATTCTCTTGCTAAAAGAAGAAAAGAATAAGTGATTCTAGCTTATTCTAGCATTGTAGCTTTTTAGCTCCACAGTATGCCAGAAAGTAGATTGGCTGTGATGTTTGCCCTGTATGCATTCCAATGTACTTATATACAGAAATAGTAACCTTTGAAAGCATAAACTCATTTTTCGGTTCATTATGCTAAACAGGAGCATAGATTTTTCTCCATATATTAGAAAATTACCGAAGTTATAACATGAATCTTTCTTTTTAAGATCTGGACACAGTTACTGTAGGATGAGCGTGTACTAGACAGGCAGAGCTTCTGTCAAAGCACCTTTTTATATTCGAGGAGTTCCAATAATGATAATTGCTTTTGTCTTCCTTGCTTCTAACCTCCACCTGAAATATTTTATGTCAAGTTTTCTTTTTACAATGTAAACTCTAGCATAAAGTATATGTTACTCTTAGTAGCTAGAAACCCCTGATAGTATTGAACATTTTGATTCTTGTTATTGTTATCATGACAAAAATGGGATGCATACAGAAGATTGTTTTCTAATATGGAAAGAGAGACTCTAAATTGGAGCAACCATATTATCTTGCCTGATGCCATGCGGTGTTGCTGGCTGAGTTACTGGGCTAGCCATCTGTGCATGTTGCTTTATAACAGCTCCTGACTTGTGTGTTGAGAGATTGAGAGCATATTTTAAAGACTTCTTATATACACGTTGATTCTGTTTCTGATATTAGCAATATATACTTGTAATATTGGGATGCGTCTAACAATTTTTCTTCCCTTCTCTAGGCAGTTTCTGTGGAGCTTCAGGCTCCCAGGAGAGGCTCAAAAAATTGACCGTATGATGGAAGCTTTTGCTTCACGTTACTGTCTTTGTAACCCAGGAGTCTTTCAGTCTACAGGTTAGTCACAAAAAGCAACATCAGTTCTTAATTATATATACATATGTATATATTATATATAATTGCATTTAATATAAGTAATAGCTGGTTGATGTTGGACAAACTGGGAAAGTCAGGAAAAATAACCAGTGAGGGAACATGAATCCTTTAAAACAAACATCCAGAGTGGCAGCATTGACAGAGCAACCTTGAAAATATTTCGTAGTACACAGACTTGTGCTTAGAGATTAGTAAGATAAGTTAGAAAGTCTCTTCTGTCAATTATAAGCATTTTATATGTGACTATCTCTGTATCAAATCCAGTTAATGAGTGACTGTAGTATATAACCTAGAAAGTAATCATTTTTTTTTTCATACAGACTCTATTCTTTCTGTTTAGCATTTGCTCAGCAGTAAATTATCTGTTAGAAACGCATCTCTGTTTTCAATTGAATTACTTATTTTAAAATTAGTCAGGTCATAAAAAAGGAGATAAAGCTTAGTGATACTGAATAGAATATTGTAGCATAGGACACATACAAGGTTTCAGATAAGTGCTGTTCTACAGTGTTTAATGATCAACTGATACTTTAATTCTGTTAAAGCTCCTAATTCAGATGCACTGGAGCTTGTTGGTCCACTTTGTTCAATACAGTAGTAAGCTGATCCCTCTAAATAGAGGAACAAATAGGTCAAGAAAAAGATAAGATACAACAGATCTGCCGCAGCTAAAAGGAGAATAGTTATTGAAAACAAAATGCTGAAGTTGCAAGCATGTTTTTTTCCTTCTACATAGAATAGAGATTTTATCTTGCTTTAACTTACCCATCCAGGGTCTTGTACTTCTCAATTCTCAGGGAATCTTCTAATCTATAACAAGAGGCATGAGATGATGTCGTCTTTTGAGATGGCATGAGATGATGTCCTTTTGTCCTAACTACCCACCTAGTGTGAGCCAAGAGTTTATAAGCCAATGTCATTATCTGTTTTCTATTTTAAATGTAGTTCAAACACTGGTTTGAAGAGGCTGCTCTTTGGATAATTCTGATAAAGCTACTGGGATACTTTGAGTAGGAGTATAACCATCCAAAGCTATTATAGAATCTACCAGACTCTTCACGGGATCTAAGTAGAAGGTCTATGTGCAGAAAACATAAATGACAGCTCTCTTAAATTTTAGTCGAGCGTTTCAAGTGAAGGGTTGATTCAGAGTGGTAGTAATTATTTGAAAGAGTTTTAAAAGCTTTTGGGTTTTCATTTTGTCTGTTTTTTCCATATATTTTTTGTGTGGATTATTAGATATTTCTTTAGACTCACAGTTAAGGGAACATTTAAGGCTTTGATTTCATGTGTAATATTGGGGGCGATTTTTGGATGACTTGTTCCTCCATCAGTCAGGATGAGCTACATATTTGTTTTGCAGGTTTCTTCAGTATCACAATATAGAGAAAGATAAATCTTCTTTTAATGATTCTTCTTAAATCTTATTCCAGATACATGCTATGTGCTGTCATTTGCTATCATTATGCTAAATACCAGTCTGCACAACCACAATGTAAGAGATAAACCGACAGTAGAGAGATTTATTTCTATGAATCGTGGAATTAATGAAGGTGGAGACCTTCCAGAAGAGTTGCTACGGGTGAGTTGAACTGGAGAAGAAAATGCATATGTGTTTGTATTTTTAGTGGGGAACTTAAAAGCACGTGTAACAGTTCTCAGACTGATTTGTCATGCAAAGTAAGAAGATCATTTTCTAGCATGCCTAACCATCTGAATAACTGAAAGAAGTGCTTTGTGATATTTGCAGCATTTTTTATTTAATTCTCTCCTTATTCAGCAGAGCAGAGGACAGTGATCAGAGGACAGTAAATCTTAGACTTGCTTATGACAAAATTTTTGTGGAAATGTCTTCTTACAAAAAACAGCATTTTTGTGCAAGTCAGAGAAAGGAGGAAAATAGTAGAAAATATTCTATTTTATTATTACATTTCTTTCTCTTACATGAATTTTCTGGAAGTTTTCTAACTGTCTTTTGAAATATCAGTAAGGATGTTTCTCTCTGTAATATATCTATCTGTAATGTGATAAAGTTTTTTTTCCTAGAACCTGGATTCATTTGACAATGCTTGTACTAATTGAGAACTGTGAGAGAAGCTGAAGCTGTTGAAGTTCTGAGCCACCAGACTTGCAGCAAGATACGTCTTTAGAGACATACCTATAAAAACTATTTAAAAAGATACCTGTTTATAGATAAAATAATTAAGAAGTAAACTTGCACAGAGTAGTAAACCGTGATTGAGAAGGAATGGTTTGAAATTTTAGTGCATATTTCTTACGCTTTTTATATAAACTATCTGAGAAGCTGTTGAATATCTAGAGTGCATCGTTTGTAGATGCTGATTAATGATGTCTTTTTCCTTTTTTTATTCTTTTAGAATTTATATGAAAGTATTAAGAATGAGCCATTTAAAATTCCAGAAGATGATGGAAATGAT
>JAUBOD010000185.1:60437-81089 GCA_032353885.1 Nothura maculosa
AGTGCCAGTGCTGCCGAGGCGTCCTGGCCGCTGCTGGCGGTGCCCCGCGCCTCGCCGCCCGCCATCGAGTTCCCGGAGGAGGGCCCGGAGCCGCGTTTCGACGGTAAGCGGGGCCGCGGGAGCCCGGCCGGGCGCGGTGGGAAGCGGCCATCGCCACCGACTCCGTGAGGGGAAGGAGGGAGGCGGGGGCCACCGGCAGGACTGATGCAAGAGCGGGCGGCGCCGCTGACACCCGCGGCGCTCCGTGAGGTAACGACCCGCTCCCAGGTAGACCTGGCCTCCCGTTTCGTGTGTCTTTAGGCACTTGCATAAATTGGCTATAATAAGAGTCCAATTAGCGACTTAAGCTCATTCTCGTGTGGCTGTGTGCAAGCTGTCCAGGAGGCGCGTGGCTCCTGGAGGGCATTGTGGTCTAGTGCGTGGAGCGGTGGGAAGGGGCTGAGCCGCTCGCCCTTCCCTCCGCAGAGTCGGACGTGCCGGCCGAGCTGCGCGTGGCCAACGGCTCGCAGAAGTTCGTCAACTTCACGTCCACCATCCAGAACCAGCTGCTGCTGGTGTCGCTGCTGGAGCACCTGTGCCACATGTACACGCACAACCCCGTGCACTCCCGCTGCCTGTTCCGCAGTGAGTAAGGGCAGCGCGGCCCCCTTGCCCCTGCGTCCCCTGAGCTGTGTGTGCAGCGCTGCCCTGCAGGATCCAAAAAAAAGCTGTGGTGTAGAGCTGCTGTGCAGGGTCATTAAAATGTTCATAAAAATGTTTATCCCCTGGGGGATGAGAGTACTGCTAAGGAGAGGGTGAATGACATCCATCAGCATGCTAGGCAGCGAGGCCCTGTGTTACTTTGCAAAATAGTGCGCATAGGTATCAGATAGGGACGGTTCTGTTCTAGCTAAATCATGACAAATGAATCGCAAGAAGGGTAAAATATGGTTTTGAGTAAGAAACCGCGTTTGGTGGATGTGTTAAATCTGTCCTAAAACATAGGTAAAGGGAGACTCTAACAGGAGTGTTTTTCAAGAAATAGTTGTAGTGTATTTTACAATGCATCTTTCAAAAGTGTGCTCTGAGAATAGCAGAGTAGATCTTTTGAAAGGCCTTCATTTCCCATTAAAGTCTTTTGACATAATACTGGGAGCCTGTTTTCTTAGGTGTGAGGTTTTTCTTTGGAAGCTATCTTCAAGGTAGCTTATCCTAGGAGTTTTTTAAAAAAGTTAATATTTTTCCCTTTTATTCTTGGTATGAATAGTTCTAGAGAGTAGTGTGTGTATTAAAAGATATACTAAAAGACAGGCTGTTTTTGAAATACTGATATTAAAGAATCATCTGCAACAATCCTTACAAGTAAGTCTGCGTTAAAACCCTAAAACTCCTAAAAGCTTTCAGTACCTTTTTTGTAACATCTCCACAATTGTATCCATCTTCAGTACTTGTTATTTGTCTATTTGTCATAGTTCTGTTTTCCTCAAGCTGAGAATAATGTGCTACGTTGAGGGAGAGGTGAGATAAAGATGACTTTATTCTTGACAGCAAGTGTGTGTACAAATGTATGAGCACATATATCAATCAGCAAAAATAGAAAAAGACACTACTATTTTTTACTAGAAGCATGTGTCCTCATTATTGCGAGTGTACTTTGAATTTGTCTTTACAACAAGCAAAATTTGCCCAAGGGAAATGAGTGAATGGCTGGATATAGAGAAGATACGCTTTGGACAATGAAGTGGGCAGTAAATAACTGTATTATGCCAAAGTAAAAGAGATTCCCACAAGGGTAGCTCTAGTTTGGATTTAATTAGTTTTGATTGTAAGGAGTGAAGGAAGAGGCATCAGAGTAGGTGGAAGTGACTGAGCATGCAATTTTCCAGACATGCTCTCAAATAACTTTTTATCATTTACAAAGAACATTTGTTTGCATGGCCTTAGTAGCAGACTTTCTTTAAAGTGACCTTTTTCTATTCCTTTGTACAGTACTCCGTCAGGCTTTCACAAGAACAGGGTTGCTCTCTCCTTTTGCTTTCTGTGATGAATTTAGTACTATAAGATTGCAGCATAATAGAGCCATTACTGAACTAATGAAAGCAGCTAATCGACAAATACTTAATGGGGTAAGCCTTAAATTTCTTTGGCAAGTTTTGTGTTAAAGAATCAACGTGTCAGTGTGTCCAAAGCAGGTTTTGCTTCATGATTTTCTTAATATTAGATTGAGTATTTCAATAATTATACCACATGGTGCTTCAATCTAATTTGGCTTTTGGGGCTAGTGTGAGCGAAGGTTCTGGACTGAAAGATCAAAACTGAAGCTTTTGAAATCAGCAATAGTATATTGCATATTAAATTAAAATATCTCTATGCTTTAGAGCTCAGGCAAAATGTTTTAAGTATTGTCAACAGTTTTTAAGACAATGGGCATGCTTCCTTTGCCAACTATAACGGTTCTGACGTGATTATGTCTGTTTTGATTATGTTAATACCCTCACATTTATCTTGGCGAAGGGCATAATTTGTGCACTGCTTAATGTGCCTTAGGCTGAATCAGACCAGTTTGCTCGTCAGCTATTTGAGCTCAGCTAGTTAGGTTTGCTTGAGCACATTTTAGTGCTCTCATATCTGTTCACCAGCAGAACTCTAAAGGGCAATAATCTCTCTAGTAGAGATATGTTAACAGATTGGTGGTGGGATAATAGTACTTGAATTCGGTGGAGCTCTGTGTGGAGTGAATCTGTAACCTCATTTTCGTCTCAGAATGTAGTTGTAGATTCAGTTTTGATTGCTTTGATTAAGCTGTTCATACTTCTGTGTTCATAACTGTGTCATGGTAGAGCTATTACTCTGTGTGGCATGTTTTTATGTTGGATTTTGTTGTTTCGTAGGAGCTCGATAATGGAAATTCTCATGCAATTGGGTATGTATTTGAAGAGCTTAGTAGGTATAAAAGTTACCTCTCTGAAGTTCTGTGCTCAATAAATAATCAGTTTTCCTTGCTCTGAATTTTGTTAAGATTGCATTTCCTATTTTCTCTACAAAGCATAGAACAAAGATGATAATTTATCTGAAATCTGTCAGTATCATCTGGGGAAAATTTTCTGCTTAAAACTTCTTGAATACAAATCTCATAATTTTCTTGCATGGCTCTACTATCAGGCATAAGCATAAAGAAATCATTTTAATCTTTAGATTAGCTTGGGTTATGCACATAAATTACTCTTGCAGTAACTGTCTGTGTGCATGCCATTGCTGTGGCTTTTTAATATTCAATATAGCACTATCAAAATACTTTTCTTCTTTTCATATCATAGATAATATTTCTAGATTGTCTATAACTGTAGCTTATTTAGCACCTTACTTATAAGCTGTAATTTGGTTTAATGTAGTTAACTTTCTTTGATTAGGGAAAAAGAATTTCTCTTTGAATCACAGACTTCACGATACTTGAATGAATTTGATGAGATTGCAAGGCTAGGAAAAGGAGGATACGGTAAAGTATACAAGGTATTCTTTACCCTCCATTTATAACTGTTAGTAGCTACTTTTTCTTTAAATTTAATATTATTGATTTCACTTTTTGTCCTTTATTAGAAAAGTAAAAATATGCATTGTGCAATAGAACAGACCAATAGAACCTGTACATTTAAGGGATGTTGTTTCAAAAGATATTTGGTGTTGATTTCTCTTTCCTAAGTAGCAGGAGATAAAACATATTTTACTTTTTTTTTTTTTTGGAATTTTGCCTTTAAACAATGAATTAAAACTCTTATTTGTCATATGATGTATTGATATATTCTGTTACGTTGATTTAAAGTAGTGACAAAAACTGACTATTCCTCACACTCAGACATTCTGGTTGTGACAGCTTAAAAATAACACAGTATTAATTTGAATGTAAACTGTAAAAAACACTGATAAATTATACTAAATACTAATAATATAGGGACAAATTAGATTCTCTCTGTGGTAAGTTGGTAAGTGCCATATGTAAATGGCAGTCATTGATAACCCAATTAAGCAGTTACCAGAACCTATTAGCATTAGATGAATGTGGGGGTAATAATTAAGACTTTCTGTTCAGAATAAGGAAATTCTCTTTTTAATCAACCATGTTACTATAGTGAATATATATTTAGCATTTCTAAATTAGAATATGTACATCTACGTCTAGAATATTTGAGATCACTCCAGTCGGGGTCATAAAACATGTACCTGGGTTGTTGCCAGTGTTTGTGAACATTGGGTGTGATATTGAATTTGTCAGCCAATTGCTAGTCAGAATATTTTGGCTAATTATGAATTAGAGCTGAAAATCCATGTGGACAACTTCTTTTTTTTAAGGGAAAGACGGGTGTACACTATATTTCATGCAGTTTGAACTAGATGTTTATGCATTTGAAAAAGGCAAAAGCAGAGTGTTTGCCTTGTAGACAGCTAGGGTCTAATCTCAGATTTCTTCTCTACTATGGGATATTACCTGAGCAGAGAGCAGAATTTATTTTTTCAAAAATAGTTGATTCTGAAGGATTTAATAACATACTGATTTAAATGCATTGATTCTAATTTTGTCCTGTTATAATTGCGTCCAGGTCAGAAACAAATTAGATGGTCAGTTCTATGCTATTAAAAGAATTAACATTAAGAAGGCTACAAGAAGAGACTGCATGAAGGTATTATTTTTCCTGTCAATCATCTCTAACCCCCTGCGTAGTGTAACTGATTCCAATCTAATTTAGTAATGCAGTTAATGTTTCTCAAAATGTTAAATGCAACAACTGTTTTCCGTAAGATATATTCTGAGTTTCTAAATATTTGACCATAACTGAATCTGATAGAAAAGAGTAACTGAGAGATATTTAAGGCCATGAAAGGGACATATCATTGACTTGAAGTTAATCCTCTCTACAGTTATAAAATCATAATTTGTCTTGCATCTCAAAAATTTCCTCCTTTATTGTAGTGATTGTTCTTTCTAAGAAACTAATCTGTTCTGTTAGCTCCTGAATTTACGAAGCCCTCAAAATAAAGGACACTGGTTTTCTTTCTACTTGATCCTTTTTTAAGGTGCTACGAGAAGTTAAAGTGCTGGCTGGGCTGCAGCACCCAAATATTGTAGGCTATCACACAGCTTGGATGGAACATGTTCAGCTGGCAAGTCCAAAAGGGAAGTACAACATATTGCATTGTTATTGCATAAGACTTGTAATATCTGTGCTATTAATTTGCAAGTGAATCTTTACTTCTTTGATAAAATATCTTTTTTTATTTCTCATTAAAACATAACAAACACAAAAGCCAGAAAAGAACAGCAGGTCTTGATGTCCCTCAGTGCACATCCAGCTCTAATTTTATAACTTACATGCTGTGTAATGGTGAATTTGCAACTGTGAAAATGTTAGCTTTATGTCTACTAATATTTGAAGTGGATTTTAAAGTTGTATGAAATTCAGTGGATTACTATGAGAAACTTTTAATGCGAGAAGTGAGGAATGAATAGTAGGGAGCAAACTACTTGAGATTTATGGAGCAAGTGCTATATAATGAATAGTAAAGGAAAAAATCCAGGAATTTGCTAGCATGTTTTGACATCTCAAAGCTGTGACAGAGCTAGGGTAGCCCTCCTGCTGTGCTTCCCTTCTTATCTGTCTCAGAACATTTTTGAAAGCAATTTAAAAAAAAATGTAAGAACTTGGAAATGATTTAATGGGAAAAAAATATAATGCCCTCTTATTCTGTTTTACACATGAGAGTTTTTAAATAAAAATGATGAATTTAGTTTTATATTTCTGCAGTTGTACAGCTTTTCTTTTTCTTTTCCAGCTGCTTCCTAAAACAGTTCAGAATTCATCTATTTTTTATCTTCACTGTGTATCTTCTTTCCTAACCTGCATTTCTCTCTTCAGTTTCTCTTTTCTCAGCCCCTCCTACACTTCGTCCTTTGCTCCTTTTCTAATCCTAATCCATTGGTTCCTTTCTTTCTTGTCCTCTTCAAAAGTCTTTAGCATTTAAATCTTTTATCCTTTCTTAGTGGGAGATTTGCTTTTCCTGTATATGACTTCATTGCTTTCCAGTCATTAACGTGACTCCTACAGTCTGTTGTGAGCACGAAAGGAAATTAGTAATAGAAATTTAGTACAGTAAAACATACACTTCTACTCTGATACTGAGAACATTGAAAGATGTAATATCTTAATACTGATGATTTACTTTTAGAACTTAAATACTGATAATACAGGTAGCTAGCTAGATATATGGTTAGGTCCTGTGCTACTTATATTTACCTTTAGCTTACAAAAATGGGTTATTTTATCTTTGCTTCTAAAATCTGTGTGCACTAAACCAAACTGCTGCCTTCTTTTACATGAGTATGCAATTCATGTGAAGAAATGGAATAATCCTTTTGGTGATCTCTTAACCACATCTATTTCATGAAAAAAGAAGTGAAAGATGAATTAGACAGTGTTGTTGCTTAGTAGAATAAGGAATACCTTTTTCAGGAGCAAAAATAGAGAAAGAGATATTTGGAGATAATTAAGTTGTAAATTCAGTAAATTATTATAATTTAAATGTTAATTTGCAGTAAATCTTTGCATGCCTTGTTTTATAAAATACTGTGATTATCTTTTCATCTATTAGATAAAGCAATAATGAACTTGGAGCCATTGTCTTTGGAACAAGAGAATGACAAGTAAGTATTATAAATCTCAATGTTTATTTGGCGTCCACATAAGCCTTAAAAGATTACAGAATTGGGTATGTATTTACAAGAGTGCTGCTTACTTCCAAATTACAACCAAATAAGTATTAATTATCCTTGCCATTGTTTTCCATTTTGATTGCATGAGCTCAGTAGTATTGTCTGACACTCCTACCTAGTTTAGATCTTGTATTTCTAGATGCTTGACTGTAGTTCAAGTTTCAAGCTCATTTCAAAAATTTTGTGCTATTCACCAACATTTTTAATAACTCTGGAATTTTATTAGGTTTTTTTTTTATTAGAAACAAGTTGTTTTTCAGGGTTATTAGGTTATTTTTCAGGGGAAAGAAAAATGTAGATTAGAATCTACCTCCTTAAGGAGTTCAATGGATGGTGTTACAGTGGGCAATATTCTACTGACTATAAAGAAAAGGAAATGCATCCCACTTACACACATTGAATACCATGATCTAGGCTTGCATGTACCAGTGAGCTGTGTCAGATATCAAAAAAAACTGATGCAAAATTCATTTTGCAATCAAAAAAAAAATAGTGACCCCCACATTACAAAATAGATGGTATGAAACTGTACATTTTGATTTCTCACCTTTACTTTATTATTTTCAGTGATCGCCGTCATCTTCAGAGTGTTGAAAGTGATAGTTCAATTATCTTTGCTGATCTTACCTCACAAGAAAAGAAGTCTCATGGTTCTACCAGTCTTGAAAATCTGAATAATGAATCAGTGCCCGGTATGGATAAAGAAAATGATTTTACAAGCAGCAGTAGTAAAATGTGTACAGAAACAGATAAATGCAAATTAGCTGTAGAATTGCAAAAGAATTCTACAGCTCATGTTGACAGCACATCAAGTGATTTTAAAAATGATTCATCATATGGACCTCAATCTAGTCTGGATGATGACAGTAGCACTGGAAGCAAGTCCTGCGTTGAAGGATGCTCTCAGACGGATATAGCTCTGTGTGGAGAGTTTGAGGTAAATGGAGTTCTCTTTAAATGTATTTACTGCTGTCTTAGTTGATAGTGTTTGCAAAGTAGAATTAGGTGAATAATTTATATTCATTTTTATAAATGAGATGACTGAGATTAGAGCCAAAAATACAGAAAATTTTTGCTTTCAGTGGATAATACCAATATAGGGAAGCTAACCCCTGAACTTGCCAAAATCCAGCATGCAGGAACTATCTCTCTATAGTTGACATCCTGGGTCCTTTGACATCCTGTATCCTTTCAAAGAATCCATATGGATTAAAAACAAGGAAACAAACCCCCTACCCATGCATAAAATAACAAATCTGAACATCTTCCACGTTCAGTAATGATGGCTAACTGAGATATTTTTAAAGCATCTAGGTATGTATCTATACAGTGTAGGATTAAGCTTTTATCAGTAGGTTTTACTTGTGAAAGAGGAGGAGGCAGGAAAAGGCGAGGGAGCACTGCTGTGTTTACACTTCTGGACCTTTGGTGAGATTCACACCACTGAATTGTTTTGTATAACATAACCAGCATTGGAATATTTCAAGCTTTTGCTGTTATTTAAAACTTCTTTCTTGTGGAAATTCCAGACCGAGCACATGTTTGCTTGAGTTGTCTGATTATCAAATGAGCCAACACCTTATAGTAAACATAGTCACATATTCATGCCAATAAATCATAAAGTTCATGGTAAGAGGTTGCCACTTTTTAGTATTTTATATTAATTTACCCTTTTTTTGTAAGTCAGAATGCCTTTCTGTTCAGTATGTCTGGAAAAAATAAAGGAACAAAATTAGTCTTCAGCTCTCATTTGAACCTGAAAGCTTGTTTTGTTAGCTTTTACCATGGGCTTTATAAACAGTTGTTAAAATTTGAGGAAAAAGCAGAAAACTAACACAAGGTAGCAGTGTTGCATCTGTCTTAAACACAGTAGATTAGTAATACCATATTTCTGACCATTTGGTTTAAAACTGATATTTAGTTTAAAAGTGAAATTTGTTTTTACTATCTTTAAGGGAAATGTGTTAAGTAAATATTCTTTATATTACAGTGGCGCAAAAATGGACTAATATTTTTCTCTTAGGTGGAGTATCGTTTGATGCTTTATATTCAGATGCAACTGTGTGAAATCTCTTTGTGGGACTGGATTGTTGACCGCAATAAGAGATGCAATGAAAGAAAGGAGGAAAATTTCAGTAAGATTCGTCACTATCTTAAAAAAAAAAATTAAATTTTAAATTTTTAAAAAATTACTAATTTAGTATAAAGCAAATATTCTGTTAGAAGAACCGTGGGAAAATCCAAGTTTTGACCTATACTTTCTCTGCTTAAAGTTCCTTCCAGTTTGGAAAGAAACTGAATCCAACAAGACCTACCATGATAAATAAAGCAACTCAGTAAAATCAGTCAAAATAATTTATTTTTCAAATTGTCTTAAGGTCAGTATCATCTGGTGGATGTCACCTGGACCATGAAAATTTTTCAAGAGTTATTGGAAGGAGTTTGCTACATCCACAGCATGGGAGTGATGCATCGAGACCTTAAAGTAAGTTCATCAGCTTGCCACTTGAGATGAAAGAAAACAGAGATAACTTGAGCTATGGAATATTGAAAACAATGTCTTTTATGCAGTTAAGAATTTAGCTACAGTATGTACGAAAACTATGCTCTCTGCACAACTCCCCTACTTACCTTGCTATTAAACAAATTATTCAATAAAACTGAATTAGATGTGAATTCTGATAAAGTTCTGGCAGTATCTTCTTTATCAAGCCCTTTTTTTGTTTTTCTTCTGGTCCTAAGCAGGAATGAACAGATTTTTTTTTTTTTTTTTTTGTTAAGTAATTGTAAAGGAATCAGAGCTGCCTGAATATACCTCCTTTTGCTAGAAGGTGAATCAATTAGCTTTTGAAAAATTGTTGAAATTGTGGTTATTACTCTATTTTTATTTTTTCCCCTCAGTTGCAGATAATTGCTTGCTTTTAAAATGGTTGCTGTCTCTATAAGGAACTGAAATTGCAGGTGTCCCTCAGTGAAGGAATTAAAAGTTTGGTTCCACTCCTATTAAAAGTAATGAAGCATGAAATTAAGGAAAAAAAATAGAATGGATAAGGATAGGATGCCTTCTTTGTGTTCCTGCATAGACTTTTTTCAATACTCTAGACATAAGAATACTTTCAACTTACTGTTGGCTTGAATGATAAGTGTAAGTAAAATACATGTTACTTTTTCTTTCAGTAATTTACCTGTCAGACTCAAATAGTAAGGATTTCAGTATCTCTTTTCTTACTGTCTACAGGTGATCTCTGTATCCGACATAATAGCTATATAAGGAAATTAGTGTAAAAATGATTCTGATTTTTAAAACTCCAGATGTGAAAAATTGAAATTACGACAAAACACACAATACTAGTGTGCGTTCTAGGTTAATTTTATTTTATTTTTTACAGACTGCTTAAGGGTTAACATTTTTTCATTTTCTTTTCTTGTCATCATGGTCTCCTGCCGTCCACGTTGTCATTATGGTCTTGTTTTCCAAAGTGTTGAGAAGTCCTCATAGTTGTATAAAGAATTCCATACAATTACTGGAAGTCTCTTTTTGAGCCTGGACTTATACTTTTCCCCATACATTCTTCTAACAGTGAAGATGCAGATGTCCTGCAGAGATGGTGGTTTACTTGATAAAGTTATAAGACAGTCTTTCAGTGTTTGAAATTCTGGGAACAGAAGTCCGGCGGGTAAATGTCCTTGATTATCTCTTAACCTCAGTGGATATGAGAGTCCTAGTAACTTGTTCAGCAGTGCTGTATACTTCAAATTTGTTCTGTGCTGAAGAAATGTAAAGAGTGGAGATTGTCCATCTCTAGTTAAGCTGTTCACGTCTGCTTTATGCTGTAGTAGGAGATCCACTATTTGCTTTCTGCCACCTGAACAAGCGTCATGAATAGCTGCTCGTCCTTCATGATCTTGGATATTTACTTTAGCTCCGTTATTTAATAGTAAACGAATGCAATCTGTGTTGGTACCTAAAATTCTGCTCGCTTTAAATGATGCTGTGCACACTGCAAAATGGAGGGCAGTTCTTCCACATTTTGGATTGGGAAAGTTGATGTTCGCTCCATAGGCGATGAGAGTTGCTGCTGCCTGTTCATCTAGCGCCGCAGCAGCGATGTGAAGAGCTGTCCTGCCAAACTTGTCCGTGTCATCTATGTTGGCACCATGCTTAATAAGAATGGATATAGCTTGAAAGCCTTCAGACCATTGGCCTAACCACAGAAGACTATTGTTTTTGTGATTCATCATTTCAAGATTTATATGATGTTTTACCTTGCGCAAGGTACGGAGAGGCTTTTCTGTATTATGTTGTAAAGTTGGTTGATTTCTCTGGAATTTGTCTGAGATGGATGCCCCAGCTGTGCAGCTCCTAGGCAAGTTTAGTAGGAGAAGGTGAAGTGCTGTGTAGCCTCTGTTATTCCTGTGACATAAAGCACTGTTTTAAGTTAATTTGTTTTTATTAGTAAATAAAAAGTGTCTTATATGTAGCAAGATTTTCAGGGGAATATTTTAAAGGCTAAAGATGACTGAGATTAAACCTTCTAAACTGGGAAAGTGTAGCGTAGTAACAAGCCCCAGAAGCTCAGTTAGAACAGATTTTATGAGTTGCTGTGACCCATCCAAAGCTGGGGCAGTAAGTTCATTTTGCTACACATAGTCCCTCTGTGCATAGTTTGGCTTTCAGACTCCTTATTTCCCAGTTTTGTAGTGTGAAAGATTAGACTTTTGGGTTCAGCTCCAGGTGAGTGAAGGTCGCAGAAGGAGCATTAGCAGGTACTTGGCCCGGGCAGCAGGTCTGTCACTGCTGTGACCTAATCTGGTCACACTCGGGGATCTGGGTGAATGGATTATGGAGTATCCTGAGACAAATCTAAGGAAAGATTTGTGTTGCAAATCAGCAAAGTTTAGCAAGCTGTAGGACCAGTTCTTGGCCATTTTACTCTATTTTCAGTTCATATTTTTTTTCTTTGAGTTATTGTAACAAGACGTTCTGTCATATAAGAAATATATTCAACAATGACTAGTGTTATGTGGCTACATTAACAGATACTATTTCTGTTAGTGGTTTCTGTGTATATTGATTGAATAAAACAAAATTAAACTTGACATTCAAAATGATAAACAGATTCCGCTGTACCAAGTTGGATATATTATAGTTTGAGGAAAATAGTCATAATAATTAGAAAAGCCTGTTGCATTCATATTGAGTGATGGTGTGCATGTGTGTAAGATCTTGATATAATACAGCAAAAGCATCTTCATTTGCCCTACCTTATTTTTGGATCAGCACCCGATTCTAGCAAACATTGCAAACTTCTTTCTTTTCTGTATTTAGCAGCTAAGTGAATTGGAGAGTTAGCATGATCCTGCACAAAATGAAGCAAGTTATGAGTACTGGTTATTATATTTCTGATGTACTTTTTCCCCCATTTTGTGCTTGATTTTTGAAGGTGATTTCTGCAGTCATTTTTATATTTGGAGTTATAAGGCAAAAGTTCCTAATTTCTTCGTTTAGCATGGGATTAAGGAAGATTGATAAAACATAAATACTTAGCACCTGCCACAAATCGTAGTGCAAGTCAAGTCAGCGCAAGGATTTGGTGCAAAACCCTGTCCCTGATGGGGGCCAGTAGTGAGTGTAAGGGCCCATGTAAGAGCACGAGGTCGTGATCCAAAAGCTTGGCACCCTTCAGCCACTCCTGGCTAATAAACTTCTTGAGCTACATGTAGTATCTCAATAGAAATATCCATAAATGGCTATCAGAATTTGCCACTTTTTACACTTTGCCACTTTTTTAACTCAGGTGCACTTTAAGCAGCCATCCTGTGACAATATCTGCAGTTTATCTGTGTGATGGGTGAGGATTCATAATGAATTAGTTTTGAGTTACTGGCAATAATTTCATGTCACCTTTTTCAGTTTTTGGAAGAGACAGTGCATAGTATTCCCTACGCACCTTTTCCAGTCCTTATGTTACTTAGTAAATCTTTATCAAACCTCTTGTTTTATATTTACTGATTCCACAATAGGGGAATCTCCATTCCAAATTTATGGCCCTTCCAAATTTAGAGAATTCATGTTATCCATTTCTACCTTTTTTCAAGTCTCATCCATTTTGAGAAAAAAGGTTCAGAGCTGAATGCGATATTGAAGATATGGCAGTATATGAATTTCTGTAGTATCATAATGTTGTTTTCTGCTTTCTTTCCCCCTCAATGTTTGTTAACATGGAGTTTTGGGACCACTGTTGAGCATTAAATGACTTTGTAGAACTGTCCACCAGTGCTGACCAGTAAGTCAATGTAGAGACAGTTGTTACACATTTAAAATAGGGAGTGTATTTCCCTTCATGGATCGGCATCTACATTTTCACATTGATTTGCAATTATTTCTTTTGTCATTAAGCTGTCTGCTTGCAAAATGCTGAAGGAACCTTCTGCTTTGTATTCAGACCTCATCTTTATTGCCATCAGTCAATGTGAAGGCAGACTGTTTATTCCTGTCTGTTCATGTCTTTAAATCAGTCCATTATCCATGTGGGGACCATCCTTATCTCACTGTTTGTGAGTTTAGCAGGGGCTTGGTGAGGATCTTGTGAAACATCTTTTTGAAATTGACCTCTTCAAAGAAGTATGAAATGTTTAAGACTTCCATACTGCTCTGTTGAGATCCATTTTCCACAAAGTCATATTTCTTTACCCTTGGCAAGCTCAGTGACTCCTTTCATGTTTTCCTAAGATTTAGGAGTCTGATTCTAGGTCCTCAGATTTAGAAACTACAACCACTTAATGATTCTTAATGATTTTTTTTCATTTTAAATAAATATAATAAATAGAGTATTCTTGATCAAATGGTTACCTGGAAGGAGAGCAGATCCGTGATGTAAGGCTCCTTGCACACACTGAGCGGCTCATTGACCGAATAATCAGCCAGCAGAGCCCTAATGGCACTGCTGTCGTCTTCCATTATAGCTTCGTACAGCAGCTCGCGGTGTGAAGTGCCCCGCTGCCCGCAGCAGAGCAGGGGGCAAGGGCAGGGAGGGACATGTCTGCTGGCCGCCTTGGTGACGTTACCCATGGGCAGGGGACCCGTCGGTTTGGCAGCGAAAATGCATAATCAGGTAGAGCGAGGCTTGGAATCTGCCACTTGAACTGGGCGGCTCTTTGTGATGCTGTAAGGTGTCAGGTTCTAGAAGAGCTTTCAGGTTACCTCATTATTCAGTGCAACATTTAAAAATGTTAGAAACCAGCAAAAGCTTAAGAATGGAAAAAAGGCTCATGTTTGCTTTGTTTTATTGGTAGTGCTAATTTGTATTTAGTGGAAGAATTGTACTAAGTAATCCAGCTTTCACTTCCCCTCCACATGCAAAGCTCAGCAAGTTGGTGATATACAAACAATTTCATCTTACTTTTTCTTCGACCTAGGAAGTTTTTTTTTTTTTTTAGATACATAAGACTAAAGTTTCTTGTCCTGGTGGTGACAGCCCAAATGCAGAGATAAAACCATTGCAGTTTTTTCCCCAGTCAGTGCTCTTATCACTTTTGTCTTTGTGGCTATGCTCATAATATAGAAAAACCTATTTTGTTTTCTCTGCGCTCAACTATAAATATTTACTCCTTCCTCTTGTTGTAACAGTTGGTCTAATTCTCTGTCCTCTCTTGCACGATGTCTCTCTTGACATTACTGTTAATGCAAATTTCGCTTCCTGCTGAGAAGGAGTAAAGGTACTTTGTTAATCTTTCCACTAACTGTTATATTGCTCCTATTTTGGTTTTCTTCCTTTTCTCTGATGCTTCTTATGTGGTCTTTTTGCTCAAATAATGTTGCTAACATAGAATTTGATATTGTTACAAATTTATTTTTGTCTAACTAATGAAAATGTTAAATAATTACTGATTGCTTTACACCACTGAAATACTTGAAGGTGTAATTTTTGAAACAGCTGAGTGAAATATCGTAATCCCCTGTATAATTAAGATTTATACCATCCCTTTCTTTAGCCAAGAAATATATTTCTGTATGGATCTGATCGTCGTGTTAAAATAGGAGATTTTGGATTAGCCTGCAAAGACCTTCTTTTGGATGATGCCGACCAGTGGCTTAAGACAAACAGGATAAATGGTAAGAGGAAAACGTTTAGTAGATTTTAGTGTTGTGGTTTTTGATATGTAAAAATATATGTATTTCATAAGTAAAATGGAAAAAAATAGTTGACTAACTGTAAACTGCCTTTTGGAAGGACTGACACATACTTCAGGAGTGGGTACTTGCCTCTATGCCTCACCAGAACAATTGCAGGGATCTCACTATGATTTCAAGGTAGGATTTTTTTTTTTTCCTATAAGCACATTTAAATGCTATTAAATATTATATAATTATTAAATATTATATGATTCAGGTATAGCCTACAGTAATATGCCATATTTATCTGTGGAATTTCAAATGTAGTCTTTCAAAAATAACCTGCTTAATAGCACTATTCCTCTACAAAGGAAGACTGAAATTAAAACTGTAATTTAATAATTATATCTGTTTATAAGGCCTACTAAGGTTATAGAAATAAAACATAAGTCTTTCAGTAAGCAAATGAATCAGTTGGCAAATATTCCTTCTGCTTTTACTTTTTTTTTTCCCTGAAATGTGGATTTCAATATAAACTTCCAGTTTAATACTAATGCAAAAATTAGTCATGTTTCTAAGATGATCTTGAGGGAAATATACAGATTTGAATTTAAGTAACTTTATCAAAGTCTGTATCCTTATATGTTTAGGAGGAAAAAAAAAAAGGCAAAAACCAAAGAAATCTAGAAGAATAATTTAAAGTATCATTTATCTCATATTTTTTCTTCACTCCTTTTCCAGTCAGACATGTATAGCCTGGGTGTTATCCTGCTAGAACTCTTCCAACCATTTGGAACAGAAATGGAAAGAACGGAAGTTCTCATGCATTTAAGGAATGACCACATTCCTAACAGTTTCTACAAAAACTGGCCTATCCAGGCCAAGTATGTTAAACTCCTAACCAGCAAGATACCTTCACAAAGACCAGCTGCTGCTCAGCTCCGTGAAAGCGAACTGTTTCATACTGCAGAACATGTAAGTTTGCCAATAATGTCACTTCTGACAAAAGAAAACTTCCTTGAACTGATCTCCTTAGTCTCCCTGCCTCTATTATGCCCTCACTGTTTATTTTTAATAACTTAAGAAGATTATGTGATTTAGAGACTTTATTTTTCTGATCATTATATTTAGCCAACTCTATTCTTTCTGGTCTCTTAAAAGCAATAAGTGGCCTTAGAGATAGCAGTATGGAAGACTGGACACATGATTTAAAAACTACTTTTTGTTTCTTCTGCCTTTCTTCTTCCATATTTGCCATAAAAGCTTTTGAAGCTTTTTGTTAGTGTAATCAAGATCTTTGCAGTTTTCTTGAGGATTATTTTGTTTGTTGTAACATCAATTACCTGGAATAACTGAGGTGCCTAAGAACAGACCCTGTTTGCACTTATAGACACAGTTTTGTTAAACTTTTATACGTGTCTTTCTATAAATGAAGTAAAGTGACTCTCACTTTCAGGTTATTTGTAATCTACAGCAGAAGGTGAGACAGCAAGAGGAAGAAATTGAAAAGCTGAAGGAAAGAATAAGATTGCTTTCTGAAGAACAAGATGAACTTGGTTCTCCAGTTTAAGTATCAATCACTGTGTGAGAAGTCTTGTACATAGAACTTTTTTTTACATAAAAATATTCCAGTATATGCTGTTCTTTTTGTTCTTCTCTTTGTCTAAGGGCACAAGTCTCCAGTCACTAAAAAGGAATTATTATGCTTTTTAAAAAAAAAAAAAAACAAAAAAACTCAAGTTAAGTTCTGACCAAGGTTATGAGTTGCAGAGAAGACTCATAAGGCAAAAATTCAAAATACAATTTTATTACATAGGATTGCTTTAGGTGCCTCAGTCTTGAGGACAGACACGTTTGTCACACTTCAGGTACAAAAAAAAGGAAGATCACACCCAAAAGGCAAGTGTAATATTTTTATTGATTTAAGAATGCTGCTGAGTTACAGAACTTGAATTCATCTCAGAAGGGACTCAACCCACTACAGCAGGCACAATGTGGAGTAATATTAAAACCACACCATTAAAAAGAGTACATGCTTACTTCAATAGCTTAATAACAGAGGTGAAAGGTGCCAAGTTCTCACAGGCCTTCATCCATTTCTGCACGTTAGCTGGAGCAGCACTGGCACTACCCGTCTGCTGCAGCGCGCACCACGCGACAATGTCTGCCACGGTGAGCTCGTTTCCCACCAGCCACGAGGTCTTGCCAAGAGCAGCATTCATGGAGCGCAGGACGGCCCCTTTTTCTTTATTGCTCCCTTCTTTCAGCTGGAAGATGGCTGTATCAACCCAACTGTCAATCAGAGTCGAAGTAACTGCACTGTACTTCTGGCCAAGCAGGGAAAAGAGAAATCGAGCAATGTTCCCTTCTCCTTCAATGGGGCACATTGTTTGAATGCTAAACTTCATCTGGGGCTTCAGAACTGAAATTGAGAGAAAAAAAATAAGAACAATGTATACTACAAAATCATAACCAACATGGTAGAGAATTCAGAAATAGTGATAACATAGCAATGCATTTGTTATACCAATATCCTCATTAGTGTCAGTAGCCCATAACCTGTTCTCAGGTTCCTTAGTTGAAATTAAGGCAGGCATGGGACGCAAAAAGCTCTTTATTTTTTTTTTTTGCAAACTTCAGCCCAAACTCTCATGTGATTTATATTCCAGTAAGCTCAGTTTGTTGTAGAATCTGTACCCAGGTAAGTGTTTTTGAAGCAACTATCTTTCAAATGGTGAGTTTAAGAGCAGTGATCCATAAACAAGAATCTTCCTCCTTTAGGTCTGCACCACTGTTCAGAGCTATAAGAATGAAAGTTCATACTTGTACATGCAAGACTTGGTGTTTTTACAGTACAGGTTTATCACATCTCAGCAAGAAAAAAAAAAAAACTAAGGCAAGTTTTTATAGCACAAGCTTCATTTTCTTAACTATTTTAGTATTCGTCTATAAGATAACTTCATACTTACCATCCTTCCAAATGAGGGTAAAGCCCAACTGATATTCTTGACGTGGCTGCTGCTTAGTCTGCTCACCAAAGCATTTCAAGAGGTTTTCAGGCACACTCTTCACTGATGAATGTGTATGAACAGCTGATAATATTTTATAGCGTTCACAAAGCAGACTGTGCAGCACTAATAATGACAATGGAGGTAGAGAAGGATTTGCATTGATTACAATATCTTTCAGGGCACCATAATCCTGCAAGCAAAGTAAAACATAGTAGGTAAGACAGAGATGAAACTTTCAACAACTGAAAACATATGAAATTTTACAATGGGAGTCTGTATCTGAAATTCCAATGACACTCAATTCAAGTTTTGACACTTAAGATTTAAGCATATAGAATGCTATTGAGTTAAATTCTAGTTTGATTTGAACTCAAAAAGTTTCAAGCAAGTAACAAACTACAATCTACTCTCATAATTTAAACATTAGCTGTTTTGTCTTGGATTTATAATCTGGATGCCCCAAATAAAAGAGTAATTGTAGGTTATCTTGAGAATATAAGACTTGTATATTGAGTTGGAGTGCCCCAGGTTTTAATGTAACCCTTTTATTCCTTAACATTTGAGGGAAAAGGGGAAGAGAGAAAATCTATCAGTCTATATGCTGAACTAAACTCACCTTTCCAAGCATCAAATCTAAATCTGCATTTGTTGTCAAAGGAGAATGTTGATCAGTTTGAATGATATCAGTTACATCAAAGTCAGCATCGGGAGTGTGGATCATCTTTGAGAGACCATCAACGGCACTCTTCAGTTCATACAGGCGTTTTAGGATCTCATCTTGGCGAGATTCAAGTGCTTGAAGAGATGGGTCAACTTCTTCCTGTATGAGAGAAGAAAAGTTAACGTCCAAATAGTGCCCAGCTCACTTGACAGGAGGTTTTAAAAGAATTTAGATGTTATTCAGATCACCAGCACCCCCCCAGTAGGGAATACCATGGTCTGTTAGTCTGTATGAACATGGTGAAAGGTTATACCTTTCAGAAACCAACCTCCAAAACCTTCCTGCTTAAATTCTCTCCTTTTTTTTATTAAACATAAGTTAAAGAAGTCTGCACTGTTAGATAAATGATATTAGATTGCTCTTTAGAGATATTCTCTGAAACAAAAAGTAAAACAAAAGGTAAAACTTACTGACAAAAAGAAATCATTGATTTAGGGGCATTGCTTCTTGGAAAGAACTGAATTTTCTCATATGCAAGTGGCTTCATTCACAACTGTCACCCACTATTAGCAGTGTATTTTTGTTATGTCCATTTTCCACTTAAAAGTCTCTTAGCTTACAATAATACTTCTTTAAAGGATGGAAAATATATTTCCGTGGAAGGTTTTAGGTGCAAAAACTTACACTGAAGGAAAATCTAATTGATTCCTAAGCAACCTAAGTACAGCTGTTAAAGAAACCCACCCGTACACCTTCCTTCTTTTTGTCACTGATGAAGAGAGGACAAGGTATTTTGAGCAAAATTCTGATACCAGCTTATGCAATATTCTTAGACTAGATGCAGAAGTGCTTTCCAGTGAACACTCTTTGTCAAATGCACCCCTTAGTGAAATGCACTCCTTAGTGATATAAAAACCGCTCCTGGAGGAACGTTACCACATTAACACAGTGCTGTTGCAATGGGAGGGCAGCACTATCGGGCCCTGCTGGGCTCGGCCCTGCACGAGGTTTGCACGGGCAGCCCAGACACCAGTGAGTGCCCATGCAGGACATGTGAAAGCCCCAAGCCCCCATGGTGCTGGGGAAGTGCGAAAATAATAGAGAATCCAAAGCGTACCTGGCATTGCAGAGACAGCCTAAAGTCAACTCCATTAACGCTATGTCCTGTTTGCATTTTTAGCGCGTTTCGCGCAGTTTTTAACAAAGGGGGGTGGGCGCCTTGGCCGCCGGGCAGCCAGGCCGCTCCCGCGGGCCCCGGGGCGGGGATGACGCTGCCGCGGGAAGGGACGTGGCGCGGGGCTGCTGCGCTATGGCCGCTTACGTGTCCGCGTGCACACGCATACATAAAATATACACCTATGTTATGTATGGGAGAGTGCAGAGAAGCCAAACGCCCGTTAGAAAAACGCTTTAAAGCAAGGAAAGTCTAGCAAAGCTGAGCTCATCCGCCCTTTCAAGGAGCCCCCGGCGAGCGCGCGCGGGCTCCGCCGCTCGGCAGCCGCGTTCGCAGCCGGGCGCGGGGCTCCTACCTGCGCTGCGGCGGCGTCGGGCGGCGCGCTGCGGTGCACGTTGGGCAGCCGGTACATGCAGGTGGGCAGCGGCTCGGCCAGCACCGCGCCGCCGGCGCCGTGCACGGACCGCACCTTGTACATGGGCATGGCGCCTGCGGCCCCGCGGAGGAACACGCCGCCCGCTATGCCGCCCGCACCGCCCCCGGGCGGCTCCTATTGGTCCGCGGCGCGATGCGGCGCGTGACTGGCTCGCCGGCTACCCAATCGTAAGGCGAATCTCCTACCCGCCGCCTTGGCCTCTTCCGAGTGGCCAGCGGGAGCCATGGAGGTGTCGGGCGGATCCCCGTGGCGCAGGAAGGGCAAGTCTGCGTCCGGAGTGGGTAGCTCTGAGGACCAATAGCGATGCGCAAGGGTGACAGCTCGTGGGGATTGGCCAGCGCTTTTCCCCAGCCGCCAATGACTGAGCCAGGGCGGGCTGCGCAAGAGAGGGACGCATGAGGGGAGAGCGGCGTGAGGCGGCGCGAGTCGTTAGTGCCGGGGCCTCATGGAGGCGGCCGCGCCTTGGTGAGCGCCGCGCGGGGCGGCGGGGGCACCCGGCGCGTGGCGGGGGT
>JAUBOD010000185.1:88517-101218 GCA_032353885.1 Nothura maculosa
AAAAAAATTATGAAAAGTATGGCAGTTAGTAATAAAAATAATGGAGAACATATTAGGATATTTGGGAAAGAATATCACTGGGGGAAAATCATTTCAGGACTGAAGCAGTACTAGCCAGGCAAGATGGTACTGGCATATGTGTCCTACCTAATTTTAGCTTCCTCCAAGTTAATCACTTAGATTACTGTTTTCGATTATTATAATTCATGCATGAATCCATGGTTTACACCTGTATTTCTTAGCTGTGTTACTATGAAATTATATGAGATGAATGTAAATCAGATTGTGTAAATACCTTTTACTTTCTTTACCATTTTTTTCCAATTGCTATATGTGAGATTTGCAAATAGATGCATCCATATCTGACTTACAGTATTGCTTCACAGCTAACTCCTCTTTAGAGCAGAAAAAGTCTGTATGCAGTATGAATGCATGTTTTTTTCTTCTCTCCTTTCTTCTACTACTGCCTGGTAGCCTATTAGAGCTGAATACCTAGGTCTTGCTGACCAGTTATTTGGGATAAGGAATTTATACACTATCAGCAAGTATGCACAGATTAGTGTTGCTTTCAGCCCTTATCAAGTACTCTTCCCTGAAATATGCTTCTTTCTTCTGTCATTTTATCTTGAACTTACTATATTATTATTCAACAGAATCACAGGCTTCATTTCTCGTTGTGATCATGGCGTTGGAAGGAGTGCTACAGACAGACAGTTTTTCTTTATCAACCAACGTCCCTGTGATCCAGCAAAGGTGCAATTTATATATTTTTACAATAGCAGCACTAACCTGTTTGATATCACCCAGAAATTACTGGATTAGTAGCTGATGTACCTGTTTTCTGCTAAAATGCTGCTAGTTAGGGTCACTTACAGTTTTGTCTTCATTGGATCCATTTGTGTAAACAAAACTTTAATCATATGAACTAGGATTAGGTAGATTGGTTGTATTATTGGGAGTTAGATAAACACTGGCAGAAAGTAGAAGATGGTTTTATTGTATATGTTTTTCTTTTTCCCAACTTCTCTACAGGTTGCCAAGATTGTGAATGAAGTTTATCACTTATACAATAAACACCAATATCCATTTGTTGTTCTTGATATTTGTGTAGATTCTGGTGAGTTGTCAGTATTTTCAGTAGCTTCTGTAAAGGCTTAGAATTAGTGTAGGTTATGTTGATACTGAAGGTATTCTTGAGATCATTGCAACCTTTAGTTATACAAATACTGGTTGAGATGTGTTGTTTTGTTCTTTGTTATGCAGTTGGTGATGGAGAGACAGGGTCTAGCTGCAGTTTCACTTTTTCTATATTCAGAAGTAATCTTTGTCTCAAGTAGTGAGAAAAATACATTTTTGTGATTGTCTTAAATAGAGGGGGGCGAGGGGGAAGTTGCCATGCTGTCAAAGTTAACTGTGGCTTTGTTTATTATCCTGCGAATAAATACGGATGTGAATGAGGAGTAGAAAACATTGATTGAAGGATGCAAGAAGCACTTACATGCAAATATATATAATCATGCAGGATCATGTATAATGTAGTTTTTCTATTTTTTAGAGTGTGTCGACATCAATGTAACTCCAGACAAAAGGCAAATTTTACTGCAGGAAGAGAAACTTCTCTTAGCAATTTTAAAAACTTCTCTAATAGAGATGTTTGGTAGAGATGTTAACAAGCTGGATGTCAATCAGAAACTTCTGGACATTGCAGGTATGACATGCAAAATGTGGAAGTCTTTCTGTGTGGTCTATGCTAGAGAATTTAGAATGGAAAAATGTTTTAAAAACACATGAAAAATAACAAAAGTGATTGTTGATGCATATGTTAAGGCAGATTTCTCATGTGTTGCTTATGCTCTGTAATGTTGGTGTTGACATTAAATAATAATGGAGATTCTTAAGTTATTAGGTGACTTGCAGTCATATTTAGGGGGAAAGTTCAATACAAAATTAATTGATAATGTTTGGAAAAAAGAATCTTTCCAGTGTGGAAAGATCAGGAGATCTGTGTTTCAGAAAAGAAAGTGAGGAGATGGATGCAGTATGTTAGACTTTTCCCACACACTGCTGTTCACCCACTTTGTTCACATAAATACCATAATGATAACCACAACTTCTTTACTTTCTCAAAGACCTAACTGCTTTTCCATCAGGTAGCTGTGTATTTCAGTCCCATGCTTAATTGTGGTCAAAGGCTTAAGGGCTCATTTGAGGAATTGGTTATTTTTCTACATCTCTTGTTTCCTTAACAAAACCACATAATTCATTTTTTTTCCCTATTTTTCCTTAAGTTAAAATCTTAAAATATCTTTTATTCTGTTTTTATTAGGGAACTTGAAGAGAACTCTTCCTGAGGAGACAGAAAAGCCGCAGGGAGAAGTGATGCCTGACTCTAAAACTCAACATCCAAGCAGCGCTGGAAGTGAAATAATGACTCTCATCAGATTAAGGGAGTCATTCTCTCTTCATCAAATGACAGAGAGCAATTTTCAAAGCCCTAAAAGGGTAAAACGGCAGCACAGCTCCCCTAGAAAACTGCCATCATTTGATACCACTTTGAGTCCTGTAAGCACTCGAAAGACTACCCTGAGAAAGGAATCTGAGAGTTGTTGTGAAGTGGAGTCAAAGATGTCAGCTACAAGCAGATATTTGAGAAAATTAGAAGATAATACAGATTCTGGATTCTCTAGCACCTCTGCTGAATCAGATGTTGGTTATAATATGCCAGATGATGAGAGCTACAGTGAAAGATCAACTAATTCTTCTTCAAAACAAATGGGCAACTCAAAAGAGCGGCTTCAAAATGAATGTCTCGAAACTGTTGGACTAAGTGAGAAATCACTGGAATGTGATGTGCAGTTCTTGGGCACTGTGCACAAGTCAAACCAAGTGGAAGACTGGAATAATTCAAGTAATTTATCTCAAGTAGCCAGTAGTTCTTCCCCGAGAAAAAGTTATTTAAAAAGTAAAGCAGATGATTTAAAAGCAGATCCATCTTCTGAAGAGAAGAGTAGTAGGCACCATCTGGCATATGTTGATGTACTGGTAGAAGTTAAAAAGAAAACTGTACCACTAGAATTCTCTATGAAGGCTTTAGCAGAAAAAGTAAAAAAGGTAATACAGCAACGAAAGAAAAGGATAGAAACACGGAATTATAGAAGATTTAAAGCAAAAATTAGCCCTGGAGAAAATAAAGTAGCAGAAGATGAATTGAGAAAAGAGATTAGGTACTTACTTTCACTTTCTTAATTTTTTAGATTAACCAAACAATTATTGAAATAGTTGAGAAAAAATATAAGAACTGTCTTGAGTTGTTGGCGGGAAAGACTATATCCACTTGTTAATTTTGATTTCATCTTTAATATATAGTACTAAAACATCATTCATGAAACAGAAATGGTGTAATCAGAAAACAGCACCAGATTTCAGATAATTCCTGTGTTTATTTATTGCTAAAAGGAGTTCTTGCTTTTATACAGAGTGTTTTCAGCAGGAGATAAAAAGATTTAAAAGTTTTATACTGTCTAATTTAGTAACTCATGACATGTAATCCCTCTGTATTTTCCATCTACAGTAAAGAAATGTTTGCAAAAATGGAAATAATCGGCCAATTTAACTTAGGGTTCATAATAGCAAAGTTAAATGCTGATCTCTTCATAATTGACCAACATGCTACTGATGAAAAATACAACTTTGAGATGTTACAACAACACACTGTTCTCCAAGGTCAGAAGCTGATTGCGTAAGTATTTTCAGTGTGTCAACAATAACTTTTAAAATTTAATTCAGTGTTTCTGAAAGGTATTTATAATTATGTAGCATGTTACACATTCAAAACAGTTAAATTGGTGGGAGTGTGTGTATTTATATGTAAAATATATAAATGTCTTGTATTTGTCTTGCACTTCATCCTTAAGAGCCTGTATGTAGTCAGTCATAGCTATGCCATAAGCCCATCCTCAAACAAATTTCATGTCAGGTTTCTGTTAATTGCAATTTGTAAAATATGAAAAAACAGTTTAGAGACGAGATATAGAAATTGGAAAATGTGGCAGCAGGAAGTGCTGTTTACTCTGCTTAGTATCACTTAAAAGACAAGTAATTTGTCTAGTAGTGAATTTTGGGTTTTTTTTTGTTTGTTTCTAGTATATATAATGCAGAGAGCTCTCAATTACTGTTTGTAGATTGCTTCTAGTGTTCGAGTGGCCTGTAATATGTACCTGTGCAATACTATTATTTTTCTCTTTTTTAGGCCTCAAAATCTTAATTTAACTGCTGTAAATGAAACTATTTTGATTGAAAATCTGGAAATATTCAGAAAAAATGGGTTTGATTTTATCATAAATGAAAATGGTGAGTTTGGACCAGAACTACTGGAAGTAAGAAAGGAGATAGGTTTTCTCCTCTTTTATGTTAGTTCTCTGTATATTATTAAAAATAATATACATTTAATACAGTATATAAATTAAAGTGAATTTAAGATTTTTGTGACCTGTTAAACTATGTACAGAACATCATACATAAAACATTGATCTCAAATTTGGTTAAAGAAGTTGGTGTAGACTCTTTGCATCACTATACAATTCAGTATTTTCTGGATACGTGACATTAAAATTCTTTTGCTGCATTAATAAAAATACTTGTAGGGTTTTGGCAGGATTATAAGTAAGAAAATTATAATCTAATAATTTGAAGATAATACATAGTAATGTCTTTCAGCTTTCTTTATGGCTTTAGTGCTCATATGGTGTGTACTTGCTAACAAACTGCATAACCTAAAAGCTCTTCATTGTGCTTTTTATAAGGCAAGAGCAGTTGCTGTTTAACGTGTAGAGCTTTGTAGGAAAAGATTGTGGAAGTACTGTGTGTGTTACGAGTTCGACACTTGGGAAGTTACTATGGATTTTCCGTACTGCTTTTTACTTGTATAATCTCTACCTCTTTTTGCCTAAAATGTTGTTAAGTATAAAGCTCTTGGTATCCCCAAAAAATTATTTTGTAGTCAATGTGTAGCCAACATCCTTCAAAAGATTGTAAATCTTGGCAAATGCACAGATCACGTTAATATGTGTAAAAGTTTCTCTTTTTTTTTTCCCTCAAAACAAAATGTAACTACTTATGATCCTGTTTGCTAATCTTGCAGCTCCTGTAACTCAGAGAGTTAAATTGATTTCCTTGCCGACAAGCAAAAATTGGACTTTTGGTCCACAAGACATAGATGAAATGATTTTCATGTTAAGTGATTGCCCTGGAGTCATGTGTAGGCCCTCCAGAGTCAGACAGATGTTTGCTTCTCGAGCTTGCAGAAAGTCTGTAAGTACTGTGCTTGATCTTTATTTACAAATAAATATAGTGTATGCCATTGAACTGTTTTGTTACATCTGTATTTACATCTTGCAGAGGAAATGTTTACTGTTTGGTGTCAATATTGAATCCTTTGTTTTCCTCCTGTTTTTGTGCAATAAACTTCCAGAAATTCTTCTAAATTTATATGAAATTTGTTTCAAACCAGTGCACTTCTTAATTATTTGTATGTTGTTTCTGATTGTGCAGGTGATGATTGGGACTGCCTTGAATATACAAGAGATGAGGAAATTGGTCACCCACATGGGTGAGATTGAACATCCTTGGAACTGCCCCCATGGAAGGCCCACAATGAGACACATAGTCAGTCTAGATTTGATTTCACCAGAATAACAGTCAGTTTGTGTTTATTAACACTCCCCATTTTAACTGCTTGATACAGTATCTTGAGCTTTTATCATGACTATTTTTCTTAAAAAATTTTAGCCGGTATTTTTTTTGTACTTGAAGATGGTAACAGGTGAAGGCCTTTCGCATGGTTTCACCCTTCTATCAAGCTGACATTTTGGACACACTGGAGCTCATATGTAAATAACATTTATTGTGGTTTACCCTGCGTATTACTTGCTTTGCAATCAAGATATTTTTAAAATAAATCCTTATTCATTATAGCAAAGGCATTTCACTTAATTGTACATATTGGTGTGAATGTGAAAGTTTCAATTATATAAATACTTGGAGTATTAATACTGATTTAATGTATTTAACTAGTTCCTTGACATCACTATTAAATGCAGGAATTGAATAGAATTTTTAATAGCACTGTTCCCCTCCTTATCTAAAACACTTGATTTACTAAGAGCTCGGCTTCCTTTTGAGAGAAAAGGTTGGGAAGGGGCAGGCTGCCCTGGGGAAACGAGGCCGTTTAAAAGGACGCCGCTGAGGCGGGAATCCCCTCAGCGCTGGGGGCGGGAACGGGCACGGCGCGGGCTGCGTGCGCAGGCGCGCTGGGCCCCGCGCGCCGCGGTTGCTGTGGTGACGGCGGCGGGTGCGGCTGCGCGGAGCGGCGTCTCCTTCCAGCCCGGTCCCCGGCGCTCGGGTCTAGCGGCCGCCGTCGTGCGAGGAGGTCCCGTCACGGCGGCAGCGGGTCCAGGCGGAGGGAGGTGCGGCCGCCACCGGCCTTGGCGCCGTCGCGGTGCCTGTCACGGACAGAGCGGCCTCACGGTGGTGCTGGGTGGCAGTCAGCGTGGTGCCCCTGCTACCCGTAGCTTTCGGTATAAAATGCCAAAAAAAAAAGAAAAAAAGTATTTGTAGACCTCGACCTCAGTTGTCTTCATCTGAGAGAAATGGCCATTAGCTTTTCTATGTTGTTATTTCTAGACTCGTAAAAGCAGTCTGGCAGAGATACAGCCTCTGATTAGCCAAACTAGAGTATCTGATAATAGGCTTTTCTGATTTAGTGCTTTTGATGGATTTCCTAGTAATTCACAGCTGTCCCTTCTTGCTAAGCTGGAGGTTTGCACAGCACAAGCTGAAACTATCTTGTGGGGAATTGTTGCATCTCTCAACTCAATTGCTTTAAATACTTATATGTAATTGGGGAAAAACACCCTCACATCTGTGTGTGTTTGTTTTTGTCAAATAGATTGTGAAGGAAAAGGCCTCTATCTAAGAAGACAGTAGATGTTCAGGAGAAAAATATGTGCTGAGACAATGCAATAGTAATGGCAAAAGATAAGAAGAAAGATGGCAAAAAATCAGAAAAATCTGCACGTCGCCCTCCCGCTCCTGCATCAGCACCTCCTCCTCCGGCCCCTCCTCGCCCTCGACCTCCTGCCCCAGCAACTGCAGTTGAGAGCAGCACAAAGAAGATGGGAAGTTTGCAGACTGGAGATGGAGGGAAGAAAAAACAAGCACGTCCTTTGGTAACAGAAAAAGTACCAAAGACCGGGGAAGTACCTCCAGCCAATTATGTCCCAGTGTACCCTGAGGAGTCTCTTCTCACTCGGGTTATTGTAGAAAGGTATGTTTGCCACAACCACAGTCATGGTTAGGACTGCTCATGCAGGAATGCTCAGTGCAATTCATACCCATGGGCTTGTTCTACCTCTCTGTATCCAGCAGTACTGCTTGCGCTCTATGTATCTACTCAAAGCCTTACGCTTTTGCCCTTCTTAAGTTAGAGTGAGATTTAGTAGACAAAGAATTTGTGGATCAAATACACCTAGGATATTTCCACATATTGCTGCCCTTTAATGTTTCAGACCATTGGTATTTGGATGAGGGCACAGACTGCAGTAAACAATTGTCATTAATTCTGTGTTCATCATTGATTTAATTTCACTTATGGCAACTTGAAATGTGCATCTTGAGTTTGTCTTCCTTATAGGTATGAAGGTGCAAAAGTCCATGGACTGTATGAGGGTGAAGGCATCGCCTATTTTCAGGGGGGCAATATATACAAGGTGAGTATATAAACAAAAAAGAGAAATAGAAATGGTTCAAGTTCTAGAACTCTTAGTGTAGGTAGAGGCTGAGCAGTTAAAATCTGGAAGCTCTGTTTGTTTCTGACATTAAAAGTCTTCTTTTGATCCTAGTAATTAAAGGAGATTTAGTATAATTTCAAAGTCTTAGAGTTGTCATAAGCTTAGCTGTGGTAGAAGCGAACTTGAAAACAATCCTGTTTTCTTCCTTTCGAAGGGCATGTTTTCCGAGGGACTAATGCACGGCCAAGGGACTTACACATGGGCTGATGGAGTAACCTACAAGGTAAAGTGCAATACAGCTGAATTGAACAGTGAATGAACACTTACAGCCAATAAGATATGCAATTTCAAAGAAAAATAAGTAAGTGACAATAGTTGGCACAATGCAGGTAGCTACTGCAGGAGTATGGCAGTCATTTCAGTCAAGCCTGGATTCTTGCAGGTGGTTGGTCTCACCTTCCTTGCACTTAGGTGGGAACATCAAGTCACATGTGTTAGCTTTTCTAAATGCTGCAATTTAATCTTTTAGGGGACTTTTGTTAAGAATGTGCAAATGCATCATGGCTGTTACATGTGGATTGATGGCAGCACATATGATGGATCAATCAGCAATGGAGTTCGGCATGGATTTGGATTGTTCAGGAGTGGTACACATGCAGTTTCTTACATTGGCTACTGGTGTAATGGCAAAAGACATGGAAAGGTAAATAAAAACGTGAAATGAGATTGTTGTCTTGGATGAGTTGTATTCAGAAGAGAAAGCACTTGTGTGTAAACATTTGGACAGAAATTTTTGTATTGTTGTATATCTCTTGTGCTATATATATATGTGTGTGTGTGTGTGTGTGTGTGTGTGTGTGTGTGTGTATGTGTATTTATTTTTTTCCTAAGGATCTTCTCAGCATGCACTGTTGCAAATTAAAACTAGTAAGGTGGGATCTGTTCTATAGTAAAAGATCTGACTGATATGCCAAAGATAATGTAATTAGTTACTCATGTGCTTTTTCTATTATGTAATTCTAATTAGATGATGTTAGAATCATAACTGACAAGAGCATCAGGAGCTGTATTTTGTACAAGTCTGACAGAATGGTTAGCTTCCCACTGATGGCAGAGTGATTCCACCTCCAAAATGTATAACAGTAGACCAAGTATGACGACAGCCAAGACTGTCCTATGTAATCTAAGTCATGTGCAGTTCTAGCCTTATAAAGGGAACTACCTTTTAACTGCCTCAATTTTGTGCATCTCACCTGAGACACTCTGCTGAGCCTGAGGTTTTGAAGCTGGTGCTCAGCATGTGAGGAAGATGACTTCTAATTACATGCTTTGAGTTTTGTGTCACTAATGGGACACTAAAATTATGCAGGCTGCTGTGGATGGTCACCAGGAGAACGGTCTGAGAGGCAGCAATGAGGCAGGGAAAACTCCACAATTAACGTTCCATTCTAGTTGCATGATTGCTTTCTAAAAGAGGTAATTGTAGACCTAGTGTTGAAAGTTCTGGATGAGTCAGAAAGCTGATGCACCTCCTAAGTGGTCCTTAGGTTGGTGAAGTTGCAATCTGTGAAAGTATTTCCAGCTAGGCTGAGAAATAGCTAGACTTTCATGTAATGTAGTATGCTTTATTGCTTTATTTTTTTTTTTCCCCTTCTTCACAACACGACGTGTGTGGTGATTTTTTTGTTGTTATTTTTTTTGAGGTCTCAACTAGTCTTTAAAGAAAGAGATTGTGTCTGTATTTAATTTTAACTCTTCAATTTATATTAAAGTGACTATAGGTAAGAGCCTGATCACATCTGGTATATTTTGTATGGAATGTGAAAACTATTTTTGTTAAATGTACTCTAGTATTTGGCTATTGATGTAAATTGACCACACAATTTGTTTCAGGGTACTATTTACTATAATCAAGAGCATACCTCTTGGTATTCAGGTGAATGGGTAAATAACAACAAAGAAGGATGGGGAATTAGATGGTAAGTATGATTGTCCTTCAGGTTTTTGTGGGGGTTTTTTTGTATAACTTTACTAAAGAAGTGTCAGAAAAGTGATGTGTTGCTGTACTGTTTCAATATCTCATGGGCATGAATTTCAAATTACATTGAACTTGTTTGTGCTTGTGCTTCAATAAAACTTATTAGCATCTTACCAGTCTTAGATAAAATAACTATGTTAAGTAGCCCATCTTCTTCCAGATTGTCAGTCTTTTGAAGCAATGCATGAGTCCAAATGCTGTCTTAATATAGAATATCTCTCCCAATGTGTTTCTCTTGTTATCTCCCAACAAAAGACATGTAAGTCTCACTGATGAATAGAGAGAAAGTTATTTATTATTTTTGCCTCGTGCTGTTTCTGCCCTTTGATTGAGCAGACAGTTGGACTAGATAATTGCTAGAGGTCTCTTCCAGCCTCAACCATTCTGTGGTTCTGTACTTTTGTATATCAAAGCCTGTCTTAGTATTTTCTCAGAGTGGCTAAGGCATTAACTTTCTTGCTTTCTTATGCAGCTATGAGTCTGGAAATACCTATGAAGGTCAGTGGGAGAAAAATGTACGTCATGGAGAAGGAAGAATGAGGTGGTTGACTGCTAATCAAGAGTATATAGGACAGTGGGAATATGGCATACAGGTATTCATTCTTTTTCCAAGAACATCTTTAATTTGATATCTACTGATTTTGGTAGTGAAACAAGATAAAGAACTTCGTGTATTATCAAAGAAGCTTTGTACCATTTATTCATAGTTGATTCTCATGCTGTTAGTTATTTCAGTTTTTAGTCTTACCAAATGATAATTTAATTTTCTAATTTTAAATCTGGACCTATAGCAATACTAACTCTTTTGATAACTTCTTTTTTTTTTTCCTGACATAATTTTTCAGCATGGATTTGGCACTCATATATGGTTTTTGAAGAGGATGCCATTGTCTCAGTATCCTTTGAGGAATAAATACATAGGTAATTTTGTAAAAGGGGATCGTCATGGACGTGGGAGATTTGTATATGCCAGTGGAGCAGTGTATGATGGAGACTGGGTGTGCAATAAGAAGCATGGCAGGGTGAGTACTGACAAATAGTGAGAGAAACTTAAAGACATCACGAGAATAGGCTTTATTCTCCTCTGTATCCAGATTTCTGTAATGAAAACTATATTCAGTTTGCAGTGTGTATGGAATTGTAACATAAAGTTTTCACTGAAAGCCATGGGGCTGCACAGAGTCTGGGCAGCAGGTTTGACTACAGGGTTAGGGTGTATGTGTGTATATGGACATGTGTTTTAAAAAGGTGTTTCAGGCACTTAGTTGAAAAACATCAAGATACACCTGTTGGTCAATAGTTTCAGTGTATGTTACCTTTTGTACTAGGGAATTTCAATTCACTGTTGTATAAAAAAAAAGTGTAAGAAAAATATATCTTGTGTATTGCATTTAACAGAGATTCTTATAAGGAAAATTGAGAGGATTAATGTTGTTTTTGCCAATGTTGTACTAAATGGGCAAATTTGTACTGGAATTAAATCAATCTGTCTGTAGGGCAAGTTTGTCTTCGAAAATGGGCGTGTTTATGAAGGAGAGTTTGTAGATGATCGTATAGCAGAATACCCTGCTTTTCAAGTGGATGCATTGAGTGTACAAGATCTGAATGCCATCTGCGTACAAAGTCCTTCTGGCACTGGTAAGCAGTTTAAGAAGACAACAAATTCTCTTTTCTGCTTATTAGGTTTTTTTGTTACTTGTTACTTTTTAAAATAATATCAAGCTGTTCATGTTTATTCAAGTACCATCTGTGTTTCTTCAGAGAACTTCGGTAAAGAGGAGATTTTTTAATTACAAAAATTATATGCATTTTGTTTCTTTGCTTCTTGTTTCTTCTCCTTAACACTTCGAGTTGAGTGACATGTGCATAACACCTTGTCAGGGTTTTGGAACACTTTCTGTTTCGTAAATATCAACATTTGCAATTTCAGCATGTTCTTTCGGATAGTAGTTAGAATCATAGAACCATTATGGTTGGAAAAGACTTTCAAGATCATTGAGTCCACCATACCTGCTAAACCATGTCCCTAAGTGCCTCATCTGCATGTTTCTTGAACACTGCCAGAGTTGATGACCTTATGCTATTGATGACTAAATACCTACTTTTCACCTTAAAGTGTATTCTTTTGAAGTTAGTAAAATAATAATGAATAATGTTTTCTTTTGCTTGTATATTGTTGAAATTCTTAAAATGTAATTTCATTTTTACTTATTAGAAAACATCAGAATAGTTAATGGCTCACGAAACACTTCTCTTCTGGGGCCAAATATTGAATTGGATATATCTTCACTGCTTGACGTCTTCCCAGAGAATGAAAGACAAGAAGAAATAAAGCAAGTAAGAGCCCATTGTTTGGTATTTAAATTTTTTTCCACTAACGTGTTTCACATAATTTTGCTTTATGCACACAAACCAGAAATAAATTAAGTCATGCATTCAAAAATTGTCCAAAATCTGACAGCAGTAAATGCATGCAAGCAAAAAGAATGGGGAGGTAGTGCTATGTACTTCTGAGGATCCAGTAGAAAAGAATAAAAGATACATTTTTATCTCTGGAAGGGCAATAATCTACTTACTGTGTGGTCCAGACAGAGTCTCTGCTGATGCAGTCCATATGCTGAGTCCGTTGTTCCCAAATGAAAAGATTTTAATTTCAAACCTTTTAGATTACTTTTTATTTTATTAGTACAAGGGACAGTGATTCCTTTTAGATATTTTCTATTCAAAAGCTACACAATACTTTCCATCTATTTGCATAAAAACCGATCTGTTGCTTCTCATTCTTCTGTTGAGGTCTTTTACCTACCTTATGCTGCAGTTGATACATTTTTTTATTGTAATTGGCAAAGCTTTATTGTTAATGGGGCCAATGTGTT
>JAUBOD010000185.1:101318-112362 GCA_032353885.1 Nothura maculosa
CATTCCTTTGACAACACCTTCCTGATGACTAAGCTTCAGTTCTGGAGATTTCTGAAGGACTGCCAGTTTCATCGTTGCAACTTAACTCTTGCCGAAATGGATCGGATATTGAGCGGTTTGTGTTTGTATTGACTAAGGGCTAGAATTTAGAAGTGTTAACAGTAAGCTGGTGGGGAACTGGAGTGTCAAGTGCTAGTAGCAGCCTCAGCCCTGGTAGTTCAGTGGCCCTGAGCATGTCCGTTTCTGCCCCTAGTTTTTGCTGGATGCGCTAAACTCACCTTTGGAGTCTTGGATACTTTGGAGCCTTAAGTGGGAAAACACAAAATAAAAAATACTCCTCAAAAGCTATTCTGAAGATTCATCAGTTCAAAAATTATATTATTCACTAGTCTTGCTATTACTTAAAATATCTTAAGAGTCTGAGAAACAGAAGGCAAATCATCTCTTTCTCTTTTTTCAGTGTTTTTGGAAGTTCCTTTATTTTTTTCCTTGCTTAGAGCTGCTGTGGGCCTTTATCACGAAGATGTACTTTAGTATCCCTCATATATTAAGGGATTAATTCCAATTTCACTTCCTCCTTTATTTTCATATGTGGTGGGGATGCATTTCCAGAAAAAGAACTTAAAATTGAGGTTTAGATGGTCCATGCTGCCTTGTCCTGCTCATTTGGAAACAGTGCCAGCTATGCAGCTATGGTCTGATTCTTCCAGGAGTGCTTTAACACTGTGGTAGGTAAAGAGCTAGAGGAGAGAGTCTTAAGAGCATTTGTCATTACAAGCATTTTAACATCAGTGATAGCAAAATAGATTTCTTTTATTTTTTTTTTAGATGATAAAAAACTGCTAGAAGAGATACATTCTCCATATGAGAGCTTATTGTTCAAAACATTTTTATCTTTCCTTATTCATCTAGCATTTCATATCTACCATGATGAGCACAAGTAAGTTTAATTTAAGTAAAACTAATTTCAGTGCGATCAATAAATTTCTGCCAGGGCGTTTTCTCTTTTTCTTCTCTTTTGCCCAAGGCATCTACCTGCCCTTGCACTCTTGCTTGTCCGTTCCCTTCCTGTGTTGTCTGTGCTGATGCCGTGCAAAGTAGAGTCCCAGTGATGACTTCAGTTTAAGTCTGCACTTGTATTTGGTACTAGTGTCTTTTTCTCCTTTTTTTTTTTTTCTTTTCTTTTCTTTTTTTTTTTTTTCTCCCTCCCTCCCAGAAACTCTTCTGTCAGTGTAGTAGTGCTTTTGGAGACTGCTGTATATATTTCTAATATGTAACTAGTTTTATTGCTGTGTTTAAATTTTAGCAGATAATTGTTAAGAGAAAGATAAACTCTGGAATTTCATATTTCATATTTCATATTTCACCTGGGAGTGTTCTTGAAAATTCTGCTTCATGCCTTTTATATGAATTTTATAATATCTTTCACACTCAGCTTACGTAAATATGAATCTTCTCTCCTTGATCCTCTGTAAGAGGATAGTAACAAACTGATCTTGGGAAGGACTCTGCAGAGACTCCTGAAATTCACTGAAGAGTTCATTTGAGAAAATTCTGGTGTAAATTTTTTACAGAGTAAATGTACTTTTAAGTGTGCCTCTAAAGTTGTTGTATTTCTTGTGCAAAATCAGAGTATATGTTTTTGTTTCAACTGTAGAGAAGAAGGTCCTTATCTACATAAGTGTTTCTTAGAAATGATGTTCAGGAATATTAATCCCACTGCCTGCCATATACAGGGTAAGTAATGATGTTCTTTTGAGTCACTTAGAATTAATTAGTAGTAAATACATGAGAGCTTTTGAGTAATTGTTGCTTTTTTCTCAAATATTTTTTACAGGTATTTTATTTTCTGAACGTGCCATTTGTGCCATGAACTATATTGACAAATGCTGGGAAATATACAGAGCTTTTTGTAAGCCAAGTACCAAACCTCCATTTGAACCCACAATGAAAATGAGACATTTCCTCTGGATGTTGAAAGTAATGATTTACTTCATTTTTCTTTTTGATCTGGCCAAGATCACATTTGTTCAATTCATATGGTCATTTTAAAATGATCCAGTAGCTCCTGTGCAGTAAAGGTAGTTTTATATGAACTGTCCAACAGATGATAAAACGACAATTATTCTGATGAACAGTTGTCCTTTTCAGGATGAAATTTTGATTTTTTTCTTTGAAATCAGTCAGATTTGACAAGTACTTTTTTAAAGTAAGCCCATGATTTTACTGTCTTTAATTATGCTATATGTCTTACTCAAAACCACTAGAAATTTTCATGTGGTCCTTAAAGAGAGCCTATTTAGGTCCCTGTGGGAATGCTAAGTGTTGGTAACAATTAACACTTAATCTTGCACAGGATTTCAAGCTCCTGAGTAAGGAATTAACTGCTTCAAGTCTTGTGGAAATACTTGTCAAAGACTATCCCTTTCTACGTGATGGCGATAACAGCAACCTGGAGCAGGAGGTGCGTATGGAAAATTTTAGAAATGCTGCAAATACCGAGCTATCTGCCAGAACAGGAGAAGAGCTTAATTGATATTTTTCCTGCTTGAATTTGTATCTTTTTGATCATTATCTGGTAAACAACATGAAGTTTAAGTATTACTGAAGGACTCATTATACACCCTTTGCTGGGGTTTCTCTTGGTATTGTGTACGATTGACCTATTGACAGTTGGGCTCGACGATCCTGAAGGTTTGTTCAGTCAGAATGTTCTATTACTCTGTTTTTGGTAATAAGTAAAATAGTAAATGTTATGCATCACTGAGGAAAAATTTATTGCAATTCCAGCAAAAAATACATGCAGTGTTTTATTTTAATTTGATTTGTATAAGATTTAACATAGTATATCAACCCCTGATTTTTTGAACTTCAGCCAATTTCAAGTTTTCTTCAGTAAAAAGGGATGTTTGAGAAGATGCAATGATGTCAGTGAGGCTCAATAAGTAGTTCAGAATTCTTTACATGCTCAGATGTAATGAAGGTATTTTTATAAAAATGAGTTAATTGTTGATTATTTGTTTTATTCCAGTTGGTTTTTCTTGAATTTTTTGAAGCTCTTCTGGATTGTGCACTGGTGTATGTTACCAGTGATGTGATTAAGCAGCAAGTAGAGTATTATATTCAGAAAGGAAATAGCTTTAGAATTGGAAGCCCCTCTGAGGGAACCGCAACGTTGATGCAGTACCCAGAATATTATCTGTCCCAGGTAAAGTTGTTTTGCACCTTATATATACACATAGAAACCAAATTCCTCTTTTCCTATAAGTAGTCATCTGACAGGAACCTTTTCCTGTTTTTTATTTGTTGTTACTTTAGATTGTAACATCACTGTAGATTTTTTTTTTTTTTTTTTAATATGCTTTCAAATTTTCGTAAGTAATTGCACATGAAAGTCCTCTGATGTTCTAGAGGGAGCTGACAGATTGGTTGATTGGTGGAAAATGGGCCCCTCTTGCTTAAAGCTGAATGTATAAAATTGCTCTGTGAAAATGGCCATACATAACAAGATTTGCTCATTCCATAGAGGATTGCTGAAGGTATGATTTAGACTGTAGAATTTCTGATACTGGGAATTATGCACAAGTTGAAGGTTAGCTTGAATAATTCTCAGAGCATTCCCAGCAAATAATTACATAGCAGTGCCACCAGTTGAAACCCAGCACCTTCACCTACATGATCCCATCCTATAGGACTCATCCCCTTGTGTCATTACCACCAGCCTTTATATAGTTCCACACTGAACTGTAGATCCAGTTAAACCAGAAGTGTTTTCAGAGGCTAATATAAAAATCGTCATCTGAAGTGAAGTGAATGAACATTTTTTTCTCATGATTATTTTTCTATTAGTCTGTTTACAACGGAAGTGTAATGAGTACAGACAGAAGTGATGAGCCTTACCCATGGTTGTCTTCAAACAAAAATGCCCTGTCAAAAAAGGGAACAAAGATTCATGAGGTAAGTAAAAAGCTCTTGGTGAAAAATGGAGTGGAGGGTCTTGCCATTCATATCGGATAGAGAAGCAAGGATATTTTGAGGTTTAAAAGGACTAGAATTTCACTTACTAAAACTAGTGTGCTTTTGTACCTTAATGTGTATATGAACCTAAAAAAGGATGCATTTCCACTGCTAACAAAGCACTTGGTTCCATGCTAAAGCAGAAGGCAGTGATGAACAAATCAACAGATACATGTTTATTGGCAGTGTAAAGAGCGAGAGGATAACTGGGCAAAGAGACTTAGTAGCACTAGAGAAGGTAACCCTAAAATTAAAATTCTTTTAATATGTAAAAGTGTGCCTCCTTCAGTGTATTTAGCTTGCTGAAAATGAGACATCTTCTATCTCAGCATACCTGTGATTTGTCGTCTTAATTTTTAGAATAACCTTTTACTCTGTGTGCTTGTGTTTTGCTTCCTGGTAGAATTGGAGTGCAGGCAAGAGAATATGTCAGCTCGAATATATCTTTTCACATAGCAGGAGTTCCTATAAACATATTCCAAAATTAGAGTTCTTCTTCCAGCAAACATCTAAATTTTACTGCCCTGGCACTTTCATATTTTAAAATAATTGTAGAATGCACTTGGATTGGCAGCTACTTATCTTGCAGTGTAGTAGTTGGTGCTATTCCAGAATGCTTTATGGTTAGACAAATGGACAATGTGATTTCAGTTTTTAATTTGAACACAACTCCAGACATTTTAGAACTGAATTCGAAACTTCTTGCCAGTCGCAGAGACCCTGTGAAGACAGATTGCTGTGTTTCAAAGACTTTCGTATGGGTGAGTACTTCTTGGGTTTGTTTTATAGCATCAGTGAAGAGTCTCAGAAGAGAGTCACTCTTGCTACAGCTTTAAAGATAATTAAAAAGGTAGATGCTTATTGTAACAGTTGTGCATGTATGGAGGGAAGCAGCACTCAGTTCTGCACTTGCAACAAGTCTTAACTCTTTAATGTACAGTTTCATGCACTGGAAACATCTGGTGAGCTGGTCAAGTTTGAAATTCTGAACCTCTGCTATGAGGATTTCAGAACTGTTCCCCCATTTTGAAATAATCAATTAGAATATAATGAGTATTTTTATTAGATTTTTAGATCTAGGACTTACTTACATAGTTAGTATTTTGACTTCCTTTTTTTGGTAACTATACCAGTAGGTATACCTTTAAACATTGTTAGGCTGATTTTTTTTTGGTCTGTATGGAGCTTTTAAACTTAAGTTTTTGTGCAAAAGTATGCATATATTTAATAAAAGATGGATGTCTATTATTTCTGACTTTAGACAGGGGTAGAGAAAAGAAATTGAACTGAGAAATATTTTTTCATTATAAGCAATCTTTTCATTAGCAATAAACTGTTTCGGCCACAGATATATCTGATACCTCATATGACGTTTAATCTTTTTATACTGAAAGCTAGTGTTGATATTTAATGCCCAGAATTACCAACCTAATTAAAACAATGATTTTTTTTTTCTTTGCCTGAGCAGGTAATCATCTCATACTCCATGCAGCACATTCATGTTTCAAAGATGCTCAGTGTAGATGGGATGCAGAAAATGGACAAAGCTTCTGCCCACCAGAGGAACTGACAGGTAAAGCAGCCCATTTAAAATAAAATCTGTAGCTCTTGATTTGTAACTCTTGAAGGAAATTTTAATTGTGCATGCAGATTTCAGCTTGTCACAAGAGGGCAGTAAGTGAGCATTAATTCTAGAAGCTTTTTTTTCTCCCTCTAATCCCTTGGCCAAATGGAAGATACTGCCACTATCCATTGCTTCTTGTTCTTAGGATAAGTACTTGCTGCTTTTACATAGGATAAGAATTGGCTTATATTCTGGAGTGATCAGTCACCATTAGCTGGGACAGATTGTTGTGCTTTGACAGGCCAGCATTAATGCTGGAGAGAAACTGGTAGGAGTATTTGCATATGCAGACATTAAGAATAGTGAGAATGCTGCTTTTTATACAATATCCTTTCTAGCTGATGGGCTCTTCATGCTTGTTAATATTTCTACAACTAAAGAACCCCAGTGCAAGAATGTAAGTGGACAACATATTCTTTGTGCAGTCATCAGCTCTCTTGCTGCAATCTGATGGCTGAGAAGTTACAGATCAGACAGATGAGCTGATTAGCTGTGGGAAGTACAGTGTGCAGTAACTTTTTGAAGTCACGCATGTTGGCATGAAGTATTTCTGCATAGTTTCTTCTTCCCTCTCATCCCCCATATACAGGGAGTTATAGGTGCTGAATTGTCACTAGATTGCAATGATATTAATCCTAAAAATCTTAAGGGGGAAGGTCTGTGTTCTTCTAGGGCCAAGCCTGGAGATCACTGCACCAAGGAACCAGAAAAAAAAGTCCTTGTCCTTTCACCCTTATCTGTTACAGATTCCTCACATTTGGCATGTTCTGTACCATGCAGAAACTAGAGTGCGGCAAACACTTGTGGAGAGGCAGGGAGCCAGATCTTTCCATTGCAGAGTATCAGTTCTTAAGTATTGTAGCCCAAGAAGAGCTTGAAATGGAAATACCTTAAATAAGAGTTAAATAAACTGTGTAATTTACATGTTACAGAAAAAAGAGAAGACAAAAATGAACAAAATGAGGAAGTTGGTCTGCAGCTGTGTCAGATACAGATTTTTTTTATCTGTAACTTATTTCCTGCCTACCAGCATGAGCAAGTGCTGAAGGAAAAAATAAAAGAAAATCGAATTCGGGATGCTGAAATAGCTGAGCTGAGGAAACTAAAGGATGAGGAGCTAGCAAGGTGAGTATCTTCAAGAAATGGCTTTTTTAACTAAAAAAAGTGTAATAGATCTTTATGAAATTAATATAGCATATCATAACCGCCACACATCATCCAGAAATGATGAGTATCCAGAGAGTAATTAATGTGTAACTACTTATAAAATAGCATGTTAAGAAAATAATTTCTCTTGATTTGTCATAAGGGACAATGAATAGAGTGAGCCTTTAGGCTACTGGTCTATCTTACAGCTCTCTACTGAGTGTGTTTTGTTGCATTTGAGTTGTGCTCTGTATGAACCAAATTCAGTAGAATATATTTTTGCACAGTCCAAATCAGACTTAATGTGATAAAAGACTTTATCCTTCTCTAAAGTAAAATATTTCAGTCTATTCATACTGCAACTACAAGTGTAGTTGCTTAGCCGGTATAGATCTTTGTATGTACTTTAGTATGAGTCAATAAATTTAAGCTTTGTCTGCTTAGACTTGTTGCTGAAAGAGAAGCAGAAGAGGCAAAAAGACAAGAAGCTGAAGCAGAAAAAGCATCATCTGAGTTCAAGAATGGAGCACTTCACGAGTCAGACTCTTTTACCCACTCAGTGTCTTCCTCAAAGGAAGAGGCACCCATCGCTCCACCCCCAGCTGTTACCAAGGCTGCTGCAGGGACAAAGAAAAAGAAAAAGTAAATCTTCTAAAGACGACTGAAGCTTTATACTGTAAGTGCTTTTTGAAGGGAAAAAAAAAACCAAAACACTTTCCCTAGCATCTAAAACAAAAGGGCTATAAAAGATTTTTGCAGGACATTTGCCAATTTTAGGCTGAAACAACTTAACAGGCAGTTCTGTGCTCTTGCATCAAGGGCCTTGGATAAACAGCTATGTATAACTCTCTAAATAGCATCAGTACTTACTTCTCGAATAGCCTTATTTATTTGCTAAAAATCCCTTCAATGTCACAGCAATACACCTACAAGATGGAATGTCAGTAGTGTCTGTCCTTTGCATATAGTGTTTGCTTAAGGTCTGGTCTGTTTAACTGAAATTATGCATAAGTTTTTCTTTTTTCCTCTGTCTGGTCTAGTGGTTTCAGTTTACTTTGAAGTAAATATTCAATAACAAAAGAAAACAAAACACGTTGAACTAGAACTTTGAAGAACAGGCAGAGCCAGAACACATTAAATTTCATAAGACATAGATCCGAGGTCCTTTTTAACTAACACTCTAGTTTCACATGGTAAAAATTACTACAGATTCACAGTATGATGCAAATGAACACAGGAAAACAAAAAATGCTCTTAAAAGTATAACAATTATTAGTTTATTTTCAAATAAAATATTCACATAACAATATCAGAATGGAATGGTACAGATGATTTCAGACTGGTTTTAATTAGTTTGCAGATAAACATTTTTAATCTAAAAATTTTATGATCAGTTTACAGATTTTAGTAGAAATTTGTTTCTTACAAAGCAAGTATTGCTTTACTATTGTCATTATTCCAGTCAATAATATGACTAATAACTTTGTGTTGAACAAGTGTTTGATGTTGACTTCTTCAATTAATCAGCCCTTTACAGATCAATCCAAGAAGAAAATATTATTAAACTGTGTTGCACAAAGCTTCTTCACTTCTTCTGTTAAAAGGAAAAAGTAAAGAAAGTCAATACACTATTTTACAAGAACTTATACAAGAAAAACTCCTGAGATCATCAGGGAGAAAACAGTTAAACAGGACAAAAACAAACAAGAAAAAGTTCAGATGCATTTTCTGCCCTATCAGTAGAAGACTCTCATTTATTTTGAAAAAAACCATTCTACTTAAAAGCTTTAGAATAGATAAAACTTAAAGTGGGGTTCTTTCTTGGCCCTAGAGAGAGAGGGGGAAAAAGTGACCTGCATCTTAAATGTTCCTTCAGGCTTTTATTTGGAATAAATTAGTCTTTAAACAGTAATTTTACAATAATGGAATGAGCAGTGCTAGAAGGACAAATATTATGCACAAAGAACCCACCTATGGATAACTGGCCCTCCCCTAAAACAAAGCAGCCATGTCAGATGTAAATATACTTATCTCTTCCCTCTACTACACTTCATTAATTACTCCTAAATGAAACTCATAGAGTACTCTGTTATTTCAAGGAAGAAGAATGACTGATTAATTATTAATCACTCTGCTAAATATTTATGTTGTTCTTTCATAGCAGCTGGAAGATGGACTCAAACCTTATGCAAATTTACCTGGTCTATTATAGATCAATTCTTCTTCAAATTTCTCATGACATGGAATTTATTACTTTACCAGAGCATATATTTTTATAGTAACTGTAGTTAAAGGATAATAAAGGACAATCCTTACCATTAACTTCAATGAGGTTTGCATTTTTTTGATTCAAAATAACATACAGTTCTCGCTGGTCAGACTTTTTTCCAACTACCCAGTAATCACTCATTGCTTTCACAATAATTTCCTCATCTTCATCAGCTCTGAAAGAAGTTTGAAAAAACACATGTTAAGAACAGTGTCTCAAGAAGACAGCAGCAAGTTGGTCTTCAGCAGTGTCAGCTCTCCTAGTAGCTGTGAATAATCCAAGCCTCATGGCAAGAAGAGCAGCAGTTGTGCCACACTAGAAAGGTTCAGGAGGACTGAACTTGCATGCAGTTCAACAGAGCAGGATGAAGACTGCAACTCTATTACGTGTATATCAGCAGCTAACTACACCATTAACTTGTCCATCAGCCATTATCAAGGTGGCCCAGTATTTTTTAAAAGGACAACAGAAGTTTTAAATACAGAGGATAGATTCCTTGTCAGCAACACTAAATACTAAATATGACCCACATTCACAGCTTGTTGTACAGGTGGTGAACAGACCTGAGCAAACAAAAGGGCCATGGAAGACTAGTCATTTGAAAAAAGGTTATTGACAGATGGAGTTACACACTATTAAATAGTTAAGCATTACCTGGAGAAGTCACTGTTGATGTCACCGAGAATCTTCATGAGGTCAGGGTGGACAGATGCAAGCGATACACTGGGTGTCTTCCTCATGTGAATTGTGCTCTTCTCGGCCAAGTTCATGTGATTGAAATAGATAAACTTAAACTGGGGCTCTTTGTCAGCCCTAGAGTGAGGGGAAAAAAAAAAAGTGACCTGCAAGCCTCAGGGTATCTAAAGGTGCCTTCACACGGAAGAAGGCAAGTGCCCTGAGACCTGCGTCAGGATCAGACTTCATTTTATTTTCATTAATAAATTAAAAAAGCAAGCATAGAATAAGCTTTCCCCCCTCCTGTTTCTTTCGCTCTCAGTAAATAAAATTTAAAAAAGAGGGGAATTTAAGGGTCTTGTCCCACACCTCAGCCCATTCATATCATTTTAGGGAGCCATTTTGTCTCTGCCTCTATTTTGTTTTTTTTTCTGCTTTCCCCTACCAGGCAGTACAGTTTTCTTTGAACAGACACTGAGTCTTTAATGTGACCAATGAGAAATATTTCAATCACATCTTTGAGATGTTTGAGACAAGGAGCTTCCTTGATCCAGGCAATAAAATTTTCCCCCATCATTTTTGTAGACCAAATATGAGAATAGCTCCAAGCTTTTGCCTTACTCCTCCTTTCTTTTCTCTAGGTAATATAAAATCTTTCACTTACAGCTATGTTATTTTTGAAAGCCCCAGGGAATTCAGACTGGCAAAAACTGGCTATAGCATTTGGTATTTCAGGTTCTGTATTATTTAGAGGCAGAGATACTGTGATACTTACCTTAGCAAACAACTAGATACCTTTGCTCTCTGTCACCCAAATACATTAGTGTCAAGAAACTGTATCATGTTTTCAGGACACCAAGACATTAAACTTTAAAAGAGTTAAAGTAGCTAAAGACAGTCTTATTAAGTCACAGGTGGCATTAAAAAAATAAGTTTAATGATTTAGTAGAAAGACACAATTTCAAGTACATTCTGCTATGTACTCTGCAATTTTGCCAATTTGGGGTGCTACAACCCAAGTGAGTTACAAGCTAACAGCACTATCTTCAGCTTAATTCCTCTTTTGTTGTCACGTAACTGCTATTTTTGCCTGACTAAAAATATTAATTGAAAAAAAAAGTTTTTAAATGGTGATTTTGCTCCAGTGATTTTCAAAGTGAGGTAAATTTTTTAAAATATTAGTGTCATTTCTCACTTCACACTAAGCAGCAACAGGATAATGACTAAAAATATTCCAAAGTTGTTTCCTCACCCATCACACAGAGCAGCACTTCAGGAAGCAATAATTTGGGATAAAAGTACTCAACTATAGA
>JAUBOD010000185.1:120753-133902 GCA_032353885.1 Nothura maculosa
GGGAGCGGCTCCCGGCGCCCTGCAGCGCCGCCCGCGGGCGCGGCGCGGAACGGCGGCCCCCGCGCAGCTCCGGGCCGCCCCGGGGCGCTCTGCTCGCCGCTCTCACGTCCCCGCTGGCGGGGGACAAGCTGCTGGATGGCGCTCGGGTACCTCTGACCGAAACAGCCCTTGTTCGAGGAGCCAGCAGTGCTATTCAGTTCCCCTGGGCTCCACCCTGGGCTGGCAGAGTAGAAACGCTGTATTGCTATGGGCAAAATCCGAGATTTGAAAGGTGAGAGCTACAGGTTTGAAAGTCTTGAAGGAAATGGCAACCTGCATTACTTAGTGCAGGTAATTCTTTGTCCATAAATAGTCACATTAAGTGTTTGGTGGCCTTTTCTTCATTCTTGCTGGCACACTTAAAATTAGACATATTTAACTAGTAATATACTGGAAAAGCTCTTTTGTCACTTTTTAATCCCCTCAGAATTCAGAGAAAACTACTCTTTAAGTAAAAACAGGTACATAGCAAGAGATGGAAAAAGATTTAGGACCCTTTCTTACAGGAGTATGAAGCCTAGGGAGTTTTAATGAACTTTAGTTATGTAATTGCTTAGATAAGCAGCTAAAGATGTAATGTATTTATTTATTTTCCACCTGCTTATTTGGAAAAGGAAGTACTGGGAAGCTTCCTTAAAGTTGTATCAGATTAAGCCTGAAAGAAAGGGATATTTTCCGAAGTATTTTATTGCTGATATTCGGTGCTGTTTCAGTGCACCGCATGGCACTGATCAGTTGTCTCTGCTGCCCATGGAGCAGTGTGATTCCAGGCAGCGCTAATAGGAGCAGTCTGTATCCCAAAAGTGAGTGGAGTGAAAAAACAACCTCAGTGCTATTTCCCTGGGCAAGGAGGGTTTATGTGCAGGTCTCCCTCATGCCTTGCCATGATCCTGCAGTTGTAAAACCCAGTTTAGCCTCTCCGATGACCTGCTGGGAGTGAGGTATTGTCTCATGTGAAGAAAAAGAAGCACAAAATAGAGAAGGCTGCCCCTTGGGAGAGAAAAAGGGGCACAAAACGGAGGAGTTTGCATCTTGGGAGGGAAAAAGAGGTGCAAAATGGAAGAGGCTCCTTCTGTGAGGATAAAGAGGCACAAAATGGAGGCAGTTGCCTCTTGGGAGGGAAATGGGGGTGCAAAATGGAAGGAATTCTCTCCTATAAGGAAAAAGGGGCACAAAATGGAGGCAGTTGCCTCTTGTGAGGGAAAAAGAGGTGCAAAACAGAAGGAGTTGTCTCCTGTGAGGAAAAAGAGACACAAAATGGAGGTGGATGACTCTTGCGAGGGAAGAGGGTGGTGCAAAATGGAGGTGGCTGCTTCCTGTGGGGAGAAAGAAATGCAAAATGGAGGGGGCTGCTTCCTGTGAGGAAAAAGAGGTGCAAAATGGAGGAGGTTGTCTCCTGTGGGGAAAACAGGTGCAAAATGGAAGAGGCCGTCTCCTGTGGGGAAAACAGGTGCAAAAGGGAGGAAGTTGTCTCCTGTGGGGAAGAAGGTGCAAAATGGAGGAGGCTGTCTCCTGTGAGGAGAGATGGGCATGAAATGGAGGTGCAGGCGGGCTGTGAGGCGTGGTGTGGCAGCGAGGAGGATGGCATGCTTGGGCGTGCCGACGCTAGCTGGAGGTGGAGAATGAGTAAGTGAATTTCAGTTAACTTGTGTGCGTACTGCACAGGTGTCCTTTTGTTGTGTGCAGGTTTCGCTGCCAGTGACGGGTCGCTTTTCGTGACCAGGCTTGTGGGGTCTAACCCAAACCTCTCCAGACCTGAGGAGCACCTCTCAACACGCTGAGCTGTAGCAGCAGACCCAGCACTTCTAGTCAGTGCAAGTGGGGCCTTATATGGCTGTGGGAAATGTTTCCAAAGCTGCAGGAGGAGTCCGATTTCTAATTTGATGGAAGTGTTGCAGAGGGGCCAGGGCTGGAGGTGACCTGCCTCTGTGCAGGCGTGAGGAAGCAAAGTGAGGAAAGCCTTGGTGTCCCCAGGGCTTCCCAAAGCCCAGGGTGAATGAGGATCAGGCCACGCATGTCCGGATGAGGCATCCTGAATGGGCTAATTCCAGCTTCCCATCCTGCAGCTGTGAGAATTCAGATAAGCCATTGAGATTTATGATCTGTCCATTCAAAGGCTTTGACACAGATGAGACAGTTTCTGAGAACATCCAGTTAGTACTGAATATATCCAAAGAAAAAAGGAAAGCCACTCCTTCCTCCCTCTATATATTACAGATAGTGATCATCCTGACCGGAGGGGGAAATTAATTTATATTACGTGCTTAAAACATGGAAATTTTTTGAGTTGATGGTGATAGTCAAGTGCTTTTTGTTGTTTTGTCTTTTTTGTTTTGTTTTTTTTTTGTTCCCCTCTTCGCCAAAGAATTAATAAAGCTGACAGTGGATTTTGGCTTGTGTAGGGATTATCCTTTGGATCTCTTCTAGTGCAGGATGTAATACAGCTGATGTCGTGGCCTCTGACTGGATGGCTATTTACTGCTGTAATAAAAATACTGTTGCAAGGAGTATATTGTGGAGATACGGACAGTGGATACTTACTTAATTGGTGATTGCTAAGGAAGGTGTTTACATACCAGTTCACCTAGGAAGGGAAATTATGTGCATAGAGATTGCTAAAATAAAATATCCCTTAATGCAATCTCATCTATAACTTGACACTTTTTTTTGTGGAAGCATTTGTGAGACTCTACAAGAGTATGTGATAATAGATTCAATTAATTTAAATTATTACTTCTCTAATGCACATATTAACAGGGCAGGAAGAAACTTCGATTGTGGTTCCGATTTCATCCCATCTTCTTAATTGTATGTGCAGTAACACCACACCTTGACATTTGCAAAGTGACATCAGATCACCCTGAGTTTGAAATGTGATTCCCAGCCAACGATTACATAAAATTAAACTGCTGCATAAGTTTAAAAGTTGCATTTGAAATTTGGCAGAGAATAACCACTACATCAAGAGACAAATAATTAAGAACATCATTAGTGGTTTCCAGTTTATTGAAAAATAAACTGGAATAAAAAAGAATAATGTCTTCATCACTGTGTAGTCATACTTTCTTGCTTGTTGACTGTGTTTGTATGTGCTATTTTGAGCATTTCCATCAGCTGCATAGTAGCAGACTTAACAAAAAGGTAAACTATAAATCACTCTGGGTGTTAGAGCTGACAGCTGTAAATAAATACAGCTGACAGATCAAATAGCTGTTCATTGACAGTATGTGGTCTAAATGTGTTAACGAATGTGTGGAGTCAGCAGTTTGGGATTAGTTTAGCAAATCAATCACAAAGTAGTGCTGTGATACAGCAAAAAAGCACAATGCCTGTGTATCCCCAGTATGCATTGTTGTTAATATTGGAACAGGCTAGTGTAACGCTATGTGAAAATAGAATTTTGTCTCTGATTGCAGGATCCCGTCTCAGAGTGAGAGAACATCATTCATCTTGCCCAGATCTGCCCTTAGTGAGATGTCAAGGAATGCAAGCAAATGTTGAGTGCTTGGTGAGTAGAGATGATTTATATACTTAGCAGAATCAGAGAGTTTATAACAGAAGGTGGTAATTTTACATTAGTTGGGTTATAATGATGATATAGCATTACTGAGTAACACATCAAACTTGAGATATATGTGAAATTTTCAATGTTTTGATTTACTATGTTTAGCAAGAGTGCCTAGACATGAAAGAAAAATTGCCTGCAGACGATGAGAAGGATCCTGGGCAGACGAAGAGATTGCAGCTCTGAAGCAGCAATACTTTGGTTGTTGCAGATAAAATATTAGAACATCCACTTGTTCTAATAGATAATTTGTGTTATTTTGTGCTTTCATACATATCCTACAATAATATATATGCAATAATCAACTATAAAGAAACAATTGAGACATATTTTGAATTGGTAATGTTGACCAGGATAGTCCTAAAGTCATTGCATACAAATCTGTTTTTTTTTTCCTAAAGATTGTATGTTACCACAATTGACTAAGACATTATTTTCTAATCTTCTTTTTCTTTGCCCCTTTATTGGATGTAAGTCTTGTAGTTTGGCTGTATTATAGGAATTTTCGATGCCTGTAAGGGATACAGTCTTCTTGTTTGGGTAACAAAGGCAGTTCTGATTCCCTCTAAAATTTATTGTGAACTGGGGCACTTTTTGATTCTTCTGTCCACCTGCTGTCCAGTGACCTGCTCTACTAAATCTGTTGAATCGTAGTGGGAGAATAACAAGATTTTTACTTTGCCTGTGGCTTCCCTTGCCTAGGTCCAGGATGCAAAGGCTGAGACACTGAGAGGAGATTGAGATGTGAGTGTAGAAGCACTAGTGAGTGTACACTCACACTAGAGTTGTGAGTGTAGAAGCTGGAAAAATCTTACATTATGTGCATTTGCTGCCTAATGTAATATGATTAGTCAAGGTCAGGACACTTAATTGTCAGTGAAACGGAGAGCAGGTTTGTTTGTTACTTACATGTGAACTAGTCCAAGACCCTTCTGTCATCAGCCTGGTTCCATCGCCAAGAACATGCTTTATTTCTTGTGAATATCCTATGACATCCATCTTACGCTATGAACGCCTCTACAGGCCAGATCCTCAGCTTGTGTAAATCCCTTCTGTAAGTCACTGAATCTCTAGTGCTTTATGCTTATACTACCTGCTTTATACCACGTGGGCATATTTCTTAATGTTGAGAGGTATCTTATTAATCACATTCAAGGTTATGTTTTTTCAGTTTGTATTACTATTATTTTGCACAATAAGAAAAAAAAAAGTGATGACCTTATAACATTTTGGTATTTGTACAAACTGCCAAGCATAAAAATAAGTAAATGAAGCAGTCTGAAAATGGGAGAAAAATTCTGTTTTCAGCCTTCAGCTGCTAAGAATTTTGAGTTCATCTATGTATGTTTGTTCAAAAGGCATTTGATGATTTTTGGCTGATTCTCCTTTTCTCTTTTCCCAAAATATATGGCTGCAGAGAAGGGATAAAACAAAGAGGTGGATCATTATAGAATTCATCGTGTGCTGCTGCCTCGGCTGTTTTAGGTGATGGCTCTCTAGGAACTTCTTTTCATGATGTATAAAGCAGAAATGTAATTTATGTAAGCACTTGTGCTTCAATGCTGAATACATTTGAAGCCAACAGGAGTTTCTCAATTGCTGTTATTTTAGACCTGCAAAATAGTGTTTGTGAGAGAGAAGAAGGCCCAGAGTATAGAATCATTAACCGTTTGAACTGTGATTTTGTTGCTGTGCAGGATCTATAGTCCCTCTCAAGTGCACTAAGATTCTTTTCCCCAGAACAGCTGGTTATCTCATAAACAGGTCAGCCTTTTTTGATGTTTTTCTCCATTACTGCTGGTATTTGCAGAGATTTATGAGAGGAAAAAATGCAGGTCCTTCTAAGCATTTGGAGAGAAGGAAGAAACAGACTGAAGCTGTAGCAATTTTAAAGCATTCTTTCCTTTACTCAGGTGCTTCCTATGGGATTTCAGTTCCAAAAGTGTGACTGGCACTAGAAATTGTTTCCAGTCTTGTACTGATTTTAAAGTCAAAACTCTCTTAGTACTAAAGAAAAGGCAAACAGTTGCAGTTTAGAGCACTTACTAATGCATATATGAATACTCCTGTTCTCCATCAGAGTACCAGAGCATCTTTTCTAATGACTGAATTACTGTTTGTTCTTCTGCATTTTTGTTCCACCTGTTAAGAAACCTAGAAACAGCCAAGCACATGCGAATCCATTTTGCTTTGCTTTGCAAAGCTGAATCCTTAGACGTTGAGTGAGGGCTGAGTGTTTGCAAACTTGACTTGATCAAGCTGTGTTTTTATAGGCAGAACTACCACTGATTTCAAAAAGATGAGCCATATGAAGCTCTAGTAAGATCAAGATCCTTGAGAGATTAACACTCTTAGCTTAAGAATTCACACATTTCAGCTTGGTCATCAGAAAAATAGACACGTGCTACAGCAGATTAACTTTTATTGGATATTTTTAAGGGAAGTGTCCGCTGAATTAGAGATTAGAACATTGTAAATGGTCCACACAATGAAAAAAAAAATCATTAAGCAGTGTTTCAATATGTTCCTAAAGCAATGAACAAGTTACAGACACTGTCAAATAAATAAATAAGGGACTTCTGTTTTTCTAAGTTTTTGGAGTATCTCTTGCAGATTCATCCTGATTCTGCCTTGATTTTTTACTTTTGCACCTCTAAGACTGCACCAGTTCTTGGAATTCTGAAAAGAAAAAACAAAGGTAGAAGTAGTATTTTAAGAGGATTGGAAATAAGAGCAGTGTTTTCTTCATGAGATTTAAAATAGGAATGAACTGAAAGCAAATGGCTGACAGATGAGCAAAGAGGAAGGAACTTACATATAAGACATTGCTCTAAACAGTAGATGGAAAAGTCATGCTTTGCTAACACTTGTAAGATAGCTTTATAAATTTATGAAGCCTATGGTGGTTTTAGCATACTGTTCTTGACTTGGGCAAAAATAACGGTATGAGTAGCAAGGAATTTGTGAAAGAAGAAAATACATACTTTTGTAAAAGGAGATTAAGATCGACTCTGTGTTTTATCAGCTGTTTGTAGTGCTTCGGCGGTTGAGAAATGTTGATTTAGAGCATAATCAAAAGCCAAAAATGTTTTGAGTTTCAAGTAGTTCAAGTGTGACATTCAAACACTGTTGTACACTAGAATATTCCATTGTAGAAGATCTACTATTTTAGTTTGTATGAGTTACAGTATCTACTCAGTCCCATCCCTGGAGAATTGTATTGGGATATGGGTACATCATGTGTATTTATCCTGAGACATTTCTTAAGGAACTGAATTTAATATTTTCCAAAAAAACCCCAAAAGCCCCCATCTCACACAGTGAGCTAGGGAATCTGCACAGCAGCACCTTCTCTTTACGCCTTTCCTTAAGGCACTTTCATGCTTTTCCCTACAGCTTGCTTCTCATAGAGACATTCTGGCTTCCTTCCCAAACAGGACATGGAAATATGGAATTAGGAAATCAGAATATTTCTGCTGCACTGAGCAGCCATTGATTCAGCCTGGCATGTCCCTGAAGCTGGTACAATAGGATGCATCCTAAAAGAACCACTGCTTCCTGTCAGATCCTTTAACCTACTACCAGAGATAACAGCCAAGCACATGCAGAAAGCCGCTTGAGGGATCTTAGGCCCAGGATAATGTACTTTATCCTTCTCTTTTCTGTATTACACAAAACATATATTGAAATACGTACAGCTCAAACCTTGCATGTTGAGTATGATTTCACTGCTTCTAGTGGAATTTCTGTTGGGAGATACTGTTGTAAATCAGATGATGTGTGTGACAGTCCTGTCATATAGGGCTTTTTGTTTTGTTCTGGTTTTATACTTGTATATTGCTAGTGCTGCTTTATACCAGAAGGTGGAAGGAAAAACAATTTATGGTTACTTTGTGTTTATAATTACCCTGTTTACAAATCAGTTAATACCTTCAGCCCCAATTTTACCATCCCCATCATGATCTGCAGCTGCCAGGAGGGTCTTAGTTTCTGAAGTGGTCAACACCCTCGCTCCACATTCAAACCTCTGAAGAAAATACCTGCAAGGAAGCACCTTTGGTTACGATTTTCACAAAATAATATGCTGTTAGGCTGGCTACTTAATCAAATGGCTCTCTGTAAAGAATTATTTACTCTAGTAGCCAAGTCCTCCAAAGGTGGCTTTGTTTGACAAACTAAATCTTTATTATCATCTACATTGTAAGTATATTTGATTCTGCCCACTATTAAAATGTAGCTCCATGAGTATGTTTTTGCTATACTGGGCATTAAGGCAATTATTTAATAATTTGGTTTGTATAAATTATTAAATATTTTTTATTATATAGTACACCATTTTACACCATTCAGAGTCTACTGAAGGTTTGGTCATGCAATTAGCATAACCTCTGCTCTCCTTTACAACACAGTTTTGAAAATAAAAGTCTTAATTTATAATAGTCACTTACTAGTAGTTAAGGCAATACAGAAAATCCTTACTTGAGCTCATCTTCCTCAATAAAGCCACTTTGATCATTGTCGAGGATCCGGAAGATCTCCTTGAGTTGACTGCTACTCTTTTTAGACATCCCACTGATCTGAAAGAATTTTTTGGGACTAAAGGAATCTGGAGCTGAAAATAAATTAATAAATAAATTAACCCCAGACCACAGTTCACTGTTCCTGAGTGGTCTGAGGATATTACTTTATTATATTTTAATTGTTCTAAATATGAAAGGTAAGTGAAAGGCTATCAAAGAATGAATTTTGTTATACTATGCCATACCCTCCTAAGCATCAGAAACATAATATGGTTGTAAGTTACAAACTCAAACTACTGGCAGTATGAAATAGTTACGAACAAATACAGTAAAGTAACCAGAGACAACACAATTTGGTTTCTGTAGGCATCTGCTCAGTACTCCTTGGGGGCTGCATCAAACTTGCCACATGTCTTAGAATAACAGATGGTTATAGTTTGTTCCTCACCTTGGCAGTCCCGCAGAGCAGCAGCAATATCAGAAGGGCTTAGAATATCCGTGATGCTCATTTTAAATCTGTTCAAAACAGGATATGGCAAACAAACTCAAGAAATGCTATTGCAATGTACATTATATTTTTCAAAGGTTTGACAAACACTGTAGTAACTGGCTAGCAAGACTCCTTAAAGTAGACAAATCCAGTTACTTAGTAAATTGACATTGCTGCTGTTTCTAAACAAATTGTAATACTTAGCACACTATTTGGTTAAAAAGAGCAATGCTGAAATAACTTCTTAATGAGTTTATGTAGATAATGTTGTGAGTCTATGACCTATTTTTTGTCTATTACCCGCTTCCTATTTAAGAAAAGCAGATTTTTAGACTCTGTGCAGCAGTTAATCCAGTCATTTAGTGGAATGCATAGCATTTGGGAAAACAAGATAACAAGATATGCAGTGGGAAAAAGAAAGCCAAGAAGGTTTGCTTTTATTTTCTCCCCCAACAACTCCGAAGAATAAAAAGAAAACTGATACTTATCTACATAAGGTCCGTCCATATGTAATTCCAGCAGTTAAAATCTTAGAACAATGGTTATTGTACTTACTATTGGTACAGCCCTGCACAGTAATTTCATCTAATTAATCTCTAGTCAGCTGCTCACCTTTGTAGTTTTCTCAGCTAGGTAAAGGAAAAATAGCTGAGGAGATACCAGGCAAAATAGTAATGTTGACTACTGCTTGCCACTCTGGCTTATAAAGGATTCAAAAGGTGACAATAACCACTACTTAGGTTACTGTTTCATGGATCAAATGTTTGATTTGAGACCTAGCTCAAATTTCTTCCTTAACTCATTAAACCTTTCTATTTAGATCCTAAGATAATATGGGCAAGAACAACATTTTTTTAATAAATCCACTTCAGCCTAACTAAGTAGTGCTTTGCCATCAAAACATATGCATTGCAACTCTAAAGGTTTTTATGAACTTCTGGAATTACAAGTTACATATTAGAAGCAGTCAAATCCTTGTGAAAAGAAAGTAATTTGGTTTCCCAAAGCCTGCTGGTCATTTGGGGTGTGTAGAGAAGTTGGAGACGAAAGATCTAAGGTGACAATCTGTCAAAGATAAGTTCTAATAGATAATTGTCACCAAGAGAGGAAGGGCTGGAATCCTATGGGGTGATCTTTCTGCAGTAAGATGCGTTTTGCATTTCCTAACCATTTGCAAAATTACAGTGCTATCACTGATCAGGAATGGAACAGAAACCAATGCCTTCAGTGACAGTAAAACTTAGAAACTAGGTATAGCTGAGTAAGGTAATCTTGATAACTGTATTGCTTGAAAGATTACATGGATGTCCTACTACTCAATATATATTTTGACTGTTTTGAATTACATGGAATCTGTAATAAACTTACTGAAATTATAAGAATAATACTTTGCTAGGGTGGACATTTATTTATATTTGTGTTACAGCATGCATATGCATGGTTTCTTTCCTTAGTGTGAAATTAAAAGTGCAATTATGCCTTAGTGGATTTTCTTTTTTTCATGAGAATTCATATTAGAAGCAAATTTTGAATAGAGTTCAAAAGATTTGAGGTTGTTCTTCAGAGACAAAAGTCAATTTTCATCTTTAAGGTGATTCACGTGGACAAGATTCTGGGGTAAAAACATTTAAATTTCTTTTTTTTTTTCTTATATTGTTATAAGATAATAGAGTTCAGTACATTTACTCCTAGTTTGCTTAATGACAGTGAGAATAGTATCAGCCATTGCAATTGTTCCATAATACCTGTGTATCCGAATTAGGATAAAGAAATAAAAAGTGAAATTAGTGTGAAAAAGAGCAGATCTGGTCATACATCTTCTAATACTCCTTCTGCATATCCTCTTTGTTCTGGATTACATATTCATATTTTTCAGTACCTAAGATTTGGACAATATTATAATCTCTCAGGGAATGAAGTGCACATATTATGCTTTCTACAGAATCATTGTGAGATTTTCTCGCCCTACTAGGTAGATTTTTACACTTCATTGTGAGGTCTTTCCTTTCTTTGATCATCTCAAGATCACATGGAGCATCAGAGAAGATTTTCTTACTGGTTCTTGATACTTGTTGCTGCCAAGATACTTTTTTGATTTTATTCGATCTCTGTAATACTACCATTGATGACACTGAGAACAAAATTTCACTTTTGCCCCCACCTACTGCTTGGCAAACTGCTTTGCTTAAATATTTGTCATACAACACTAATTATTAAAAACTAATGATCATGAGGAAGTCTAAATCATATGGATTGGCAAGATCAAGGTGGTCATGTACAATTCAAACTCAAAACAGCTTGCAGTTAATTGAAAAGTACTAAAATATAAAGACTAAATACTCCAGAACAGTATCCGATTACCTCATAAGTCCTGACTTCTTGAAAACGTTGGGATCAGAATTGCTTTTTTATGTGGAAATACATTTAACAACAGTAAAGTAAATGTAATGAGCGTGATAGTAAAATAATGTTCTCAGATGAAAGTTTGCTAATAGCTGCAATGCATTCACTATTAACACTTATGAAGAATTTTTGTAATGTTTGAAATTCAATACTGACGCCAAAAGTGATGCTGATCCTGACTGAAAGATGGTTTACAAAAGCCAAAAAGAGCTGAATTTCAGAATCAAGTTGATGTCACTGTATATTGATACAGGTGAGAAGCTAAGGTTACTTGTATTTATTTATTTATTAATGTCACTTCATCTGAAGCACAGGTTTCCCTTCCCTACAATTACAATGAAATAATCCAGGATGAGTATATTATATAAACTGATATTTTAACAGGATAATCTGCTTCACAGATAAATTATCTGTTTGTTTGCCTTATTTTTGGGGTATGCATTAACTCAGATAATTACAGCTGTGAAGTGCAACTACTGTGACCTCTGAAAGAAGATCTGAGTTTTCTAAAAGATCATATGAAGGCAATGTAGTGCTTTAGAGAAAATGCCTAATAAATCAACTAGAAGAACAATGGTTAGGTAACAGGCAGTTTACACAAGGGCAAAATGTGGTACAGAATATGATTAGTGTGCAGTTTCCAGAAATATTTAGCACTTGCTCCAAAAAATACTATTTTGAAGCTTTTTCATTTTTTTATATCCTACGGATGTTTGTAAGTGCTATTGAATTGTTCTTCTTCTGAAGAATTAGATAATTCCATATTTTTCTTTGTGCTGTTTCCCAACACAGTCTTAAAGCTACTTTTTTGCTTTTGTTTTATTTTGTTTCAGACTTCCACAATTAAACTGGAAGTTGTTCTGAAAAACACAGAAAACTTATATTGGTAAGTTCCTGATAGGATTTTTTATTTTTCACCTTGAAATAAATTTATTTTCTGTAAAAATCTGACACAAAACATTAAAATAGAACTATTTTCAAATTAAATACCATTAACTTCTCTAATGAACAGAGGAATATTTTGTATTGATGAATCATTCACAGTTTGTGGACTCTTCTTGTCCTTTTCTTGTTTTGAATCCAATTTAAAGAATCCAGTTTAAATGATTGCTTAAGCTATACTCTTTATAGTATTTATACATAAAACTTTCTTTCCTTGCTGCAAGGAGGTTGGGGATATTGCCTAGAGAATGGAGCAGACGTCTGAACTATAGAAACCATGAAATACAGAATAAATCCTGCCGCACTGAGGGACTGCAGCTAAGCAAAGACAGGTACTTTTTTATCGTGTTAGGAGAGATATCTTGTATGCTTTTTCCTTTCCAGGTCACATCCTTATCCATTCCACATAAAGATGATTTATGTGTCTGAGAAAATGATACCAGAATGGACCAACCAAACTTATTCAGAGCATAACTAGTTAAGAGAGATTTTTCTGATTGGAATACTTACTCACTTAAAAAGCTGACGTGAAAGCTGATTTTTAATAAGTCTCTGCTAGCATTTAATATACTTTATGTTTGTCTTTAAATGCACTAGCAAGTGCTTTCATGACTCAGTAATTCACCTGATTCTGACCCTACACATAACCTGCCTTCCTAAAGCACAAAGCGGTTAAAAGCATTTCACAGTACCTGACAGTCTGTGTGAGTGAGACCCAGAGAATGATAGAAAAAGAGTTTGTTCTTGAACACACAGATAGCATTTTGTCCACTGATCTACTCGATGTTAATACTGAAAGAAGGAAATGTCTAAAAACCTTTCTACACAAGCCCTTCTTAACTTGCTGAAATGGTCAACAGGAGCTGATACCAGATCTACTTGTCATTAATTTTTTAATGTCCTTGATGGAATGGTAAGTGGTGAAATTGCCTTCGATTTGTTCAGACCTAGCAGGATAATCAGTGTGGAAGTAAATGTGGTTAAATAAAGGAATTATCTGCTAACTCAGAAATGATCTGAGCTCTCTCTGCCTTTCTATATTAGCCATTAATGCCAATAAAGTGTTTCGAGATTTACAGGTAGCCCATACTGCATACTGAAAATATAAAACTTAATATTTCATAGAATCATAGAATGTGTAAGGTTGGAAGGGACCTTAGAGGTCATCTAGTCCAACCCCCCTGCACACG
>JAUBOD010000185.1:134002-156257 GCA_032353885.1 Nothura maculosa
TGCCTGTCCTTCCTAAAGAGCACATAGCCCTCCATGGCAGCGCTCCAGTCGTTCGAGCTATCCCACCACGTTTCTGTGATTCCTATAAGGTTGTGGTGCTGGGACCGCACACAGATCTCGAGCTCATCTTGCTTATTCCCCATGCTTCGCGCATTGGTGTATTTGCTGAGGTATATGGTACTTTTTCACAATAGTGATAACTTTCAGCTCTGCAAGTAAAGATTTCCTTTTTTTATTGCTCTTCAGAGATGAGACTTAAATTGTATGTGTGAATTTTGTCAATGAATAATTTTGTTTTATTGTTCAGGGAAATTCCACAAAATTAACCTGATTAGCCTGAATCATTTAGTCATTCAAGTTAATGGAAAGACATCTTTTGCCTAATGTATAAGACATGGAAACACATTACTGAGTGTTCGTTCATAAAAGTCATATAGATTGCTTTCATTTAATGATGGTAATTTACCCAACATTATATTGATCCTGATCCTGCTTTTCCAGAATGTTTTATCCTAAATGTTATGCATCAGCCATAATCACAAGAGCATTGACAGATAATTTCGAGATTTTGAATCTGTAATTATATGAGACAGTTGTATGATTTTTCTTCAAGATTAATGTCCAAGAACTAAAAAGGCTGTAGTGTCAGATTAGGTGATGTTAGCAATTAGTTCATTTGTGTAACCTTAGTTTATTGCTGCATGATTGCATTATGATACAGTCTGAATGACATAGTCACAGTGTTATTTTTCACAGAACTCTAGCTTAGTTAGTGCACAAGTTGGATGAGGTTCAGTTATCAATCAGCTATTCAAAATTCTTTATTTTCCTCATTCCTTCTCTCTTGTTTGTTACTCCAACCTATCTCTAAGGATTAAAAAAAAAAGACGAATTTATCTTCATTCTAATGTCAATCTCAGATGTTTATATGTTTGGTTTTTATAATGCTGTGAGTTGTGAATGTTATGTTATCCTCAGTTTAGAGAAGCAGAAAGACAAAGGAATATTGATGATACTGGGACAGTATGCCCCGCTTTCCTGATACAAAGCACCAGAGACTTGATGATAGAAATGCTTTTAGCCCAGTATCTCCAAAACACAGCTCCCCTTGCTTTCAGGTGCACTTGTTAGGGCTGGGAGAACATTGTGTCAAATGAGGCTTCCAGGCCAAATAAACAATTTATAATTCTGTTAACAATGAATATATTTCATATTAATCTTGCAAGAAGTCATTCCAGCATAGCTAGGGTTAACATGATTAAGATACGCAGGATACTTGTTCTGGCTCTCTGCATGCAGAGTTTCAAGTCTCAGACTGAGAGAGAGAGAGAGGAGCTGCAGGCTCCCACGAGGTCTGTGCAGGTAGCCCTGTGTCTTGCTCCTTTGTTTCTATGTCACGCTGTGTCACCGTGCAGCCAATATACTAGAAATGTGATCTACTGACCAGCTTGTCTGGCACAAGAGTCAGGGTGCAGGAAAAGGTCCTTCACCCAGGATTAACCACTGAAGACAAGTCGATGTCCACAGTGGGCTCACCAGAAGGCATATTCCCCAGCTGCAACCTAGCCCCAGTGACCTGGTGTCTGACGTGGCAGTCATGTCCTGTCCTTCCTGCTCCCAAGATCTAATGCATAGTCTTCCATTATTTGGAAGACAAAATTAGAGTGATCTTTGGTCATGGATAATTTAATCTGTCAATATTGACTCATAAACAGTTGTGACCAAGATGGATACTAAAACTATTTTGACTTGACTGAGTTCAAACAGATGAAATAGACTTTGAACTCCTTTTAGGTGGATCAGTAGTGCCATCAGGTGGGCAGGTAGGTGAGTGAGTCCTTGGAGAATTCGTAGAACATCCTGTTCTGTGTATTTTGAATGCATTGCAGTATCAGTAGTCAGTGTTCATTTTGGATCCAGTGGTTTAATATTAAAAATTACAACTTAATTAGGACTAGCTCCTGCCATCCATATAGACTGCATCATCACTGTGAGGTATAGAGGCCTGCTAATCTTAATTAGTATATAAAGAATGACATAAAAATTTACAGAGCATTAAATACATGTTTTGTTTATACAAGTATAATCTCACTGCTACCTGTTACCATGATCAGGCTTTATCCTCTGACATTTTATTAGCGCTTTTTTTTTTTTTAACAGCAAGTCCTAGTACATATTGAAAATAAATGGCCCACAGAAATGCTTTTAATTTCTCATTCTTTTGATATTTACTAGAATCTCTAAAGTCCAGAATTCAGATGAGTGGTTTCCAGTTCAATCTGTCAGTAATATGAAGACCTTCTGCTCAAAACACTGAGAAATATGGTTCAAATAGTGCAACGTGCTAGTTCAAGCCTTTTCTAGCAGTATGAATCACGTTTTCATGATCTTTCAGGGTACAGAATGTGGAAATAGTTACACAATCTCAGTAGGAAGGACTATTAGTACAGTACAGATAGCTTGGTCTTTATTTTAAATGCTTTTTAAGATTTGACCAAAGCTTGAAATTCTGAAAAAGAAAGAAAAGAATAGTGAAATTAGACCACATTTTTAATCTCACAATCAAAACAGTATTTTATTTTTTATGGTTAAAATGGGAAACAAATGATATGTTCTCTAGAAATCATTTTTGAATTTTAGTGCCTTGTACGTAGATGATAGTGGATACTTAAAGTGTTGCATTTAAATATCATTTTTACATTGTATCAATAGTTCAAAAGTAAAAATCTGTGAAATTATATACTAAAATTTCCTAAAGATAAAAAATTTCTGCAGATTAAAAAATTAGTCTGAGTACAACTTTCCAGGGCAGAATACAGACAGGCTCCTGCTTTAGACCTCTCCTACAATATGAGGCAGAGCTGAGTGCCTTTGAATCATGCATAACAGCCAGCACATGGAGCAGGGCAGCTGTGTAGAGCTAGACACTAGGAAATGCCAAGGGCAAAGATTACTCTATTTTATAACAGAAATCTTACCATCCACTCCAATTTTACCATCTCCGTCACTGTCCCCGGCTGCCAGGAATGCCTTGGTCTCCGCGTCAGTCAGAGCTCTGGCACTGGCAGAGAAGTTCTTCAGGAAGAGTCTGTTAAAGATTAGAGGACAAGTTAGCAAGAAGTAGCCAATAGTAAAAATATTTAAAGTTTGTTATTGGTAATAGTTGTAAAATTCCAGTTCTAGTTGATACTATCTTTGAGACTATCTTTCAAAAATACTGTGAAATCCTGTTGTATTCAGTGACAAAACTTCCTCCTACTTCAGTGAGAAATAATAAGGAAGGAAGAAGTTGTTGCATAGTAATGTGTGAAAATCCCTTGATGACATTTTGGCTTCATTAGATTGAAAAGGTAAATTGGTTCTCTAGTCGCAAGATTCCTCTGTCATATTTATCTTCTTCTCTCATCATGAGATTGCCAAAAATTTAACTAGCCGTTTTAGTTTCAAAGTAAAATACAATCTGAGAGATGGAATTCAGGTGAAAGGAACAAGATGAAAGAACAATTGCTCTTTGAACTCAGTCTGATAAAGAAATTTGCAGTAATAGAGAGTAAACTCCAGCAGAGCTTCTATTTTTCTCTTTCAAGTATGTAATTTCTCCATACATGACATATTTTCAGTGCTGTAGAAGTATTTTCTCCTTGTGATCCAACTTTTCCTTCATATTATTTGTCTTGCAGCCTCTTCAGTACAAGCACAAAAAAAAGATTTTGTTCTAGAATCCAAAGAGATGGAGGAAAGGGAGTATATCCTGCAGACATTTTGAGACAGTAAAAGAAAACCTATCGGTAAATCCATTAAATTTTTTGATTTACTTACTTCAGTTCATCTTCCTCAATAAAGCCACTCCTGTCCTGGTCAAGAATTCCAAAGACTTTGGCCAGCTGGTCTTTGGACTTGGAATTAAGACCCACTTTGAGAAAAAAAGTTTTGTAATTGAAGGAATCTGCGTCTGAAAGAAATAAGCAAGAGGTGATGAAGAAAAATAGAGATCTGGCAACAAAAAATAAGCTTTTCTACATAAATCAACAAGTGCTCATCAGCACAGCGAGATGTTTCATAATCTCATATATTGCTTCAGGTTTTTCTGTTTTGTTTGGGATTGGAGGTTTGAACTTCAGAGGAAAGAGAAATTTGATAGATAAACTGCAAAGCCGAGAAGTTTTCAAAAGGTAAATGTTACCTTGGCAGCTCTGTAGGCCAGCAGCAATTTCAGCATCTGTCAGGATACCAGCAAGAGCCATGTCCAAGGTCCTGTAAAATGGAAAATAATACTAGCTGGAATTAATACAGTTGTAAATAATAACTCTATGAAACTATGGGGCTGATGCTCTGTTGGGAGGAAGAACAGCAGCCATAAACAGTGATCTAGTGGATTGATTCACTGCATATTGATGTTGCTTTAGCAGCCTTCGATGAGGGCAGCAGCCACATTTTCTTAGTAGCAGCAATTGCAACACGTTCTGCTGCAAACCAAGGTTGCTACTCTGCAGGACCACCAACTCTTCCATCCTTTCCTTTAGAAACATGAAGTGGGTCTTCTCTGCTCTTACCTCTGAGGGCAGAACCAAAACAGAACTACACTGTACTGGGGTGTTTCCATTCTTTTTGAGCAGATTGATGTGATGACTGTCATAGCTCCCAGAGGAAAGATTCAACTCACCTTTCTGCTTTGTTTTTCCCAAGCCAAGAACAGAAAACTTATAAAAGATCTTGAGTCCTCTTGACTTAATTCTTTCTTAAATGACAGAGATATTGACTTATATAGACCTTGGTTAATTCCTCCCGACCTTTTACAGAAGTCCTAGAGCCACGTGATGGCTCAGATACCCCAGAGGATAAGTTACTGTAGCTGACAAGACCTGCTAGCTAATCAGATTGATATTTATATCCCAAAGGAATGTGCGTGGTGTTTTAGACAATATATAAGGTTTAGTGCCATGCGAAGTAAATCTTCTCAACTTGTGCCTATTTAATAGTGTAGCTAGAGATATTTTTTGAACTTTGAAGGAAAATGTTTTGTAGTTTTTTGTATTTTATTGCTTAAATACTAATCATAAATAGACATCTTCATGGTAAACTTGATGGCTTAATCCTGATGGCAGGTACCAAAGAAGAGTTACTCATGTAGCCCCCCAGTAGCCTTCATATAATAGTAATCTTGATGACTTTCATGATAGATATAGTAGAATCTCACATAGATAACTCTTCATTTTGAATGATGCCAAATCATTTCTAATAAACTGTTATTCAGTTCATGATATTCAATTATTTAATTACTTTAGAATATAAAAATTTAATGGTAAAAGACATTTGCTCAGTATTAGTTCACTACTTGATGCACATTTGAAATAATAACAATAGTCAATGCATCCACTCCCATAGTGAAGGGGGTCGTTGTTCAGTGGCACTGCGCAGCATTACGCACCAGCAAAAGGTAAGACAAGGAGCGAAGCTGAGCAGTGAACTCGGCGTTACTGATTTAGTGAACATTTAAGAAATAACTTCTTGTCTGCAGTCCACATTTATTATTTACACTTTAAATATTACACTTTTATGTGGCCAACCACGGCTTGCCTATAGATGGCACCAAAGACAGTCAAGTCCAGCTGAGAAATCTGTGAAATCTCTCTGGGGAGTATTTGGGATGAGAGAACTTAAGAACAGAAAGTGAGAATTGGTCCAGGGGATATCCAAGGGACTTTTTTTAATAACAGGTTTTTTTTTTAATGACAGTGAGGAAGATTGGATTATGTCAGCTAGATAGAGAAAGCAGATTTTCTTGTGTTTGTGCTGGCTAAAAGTCTCCACTGTCTCCTATGGAGATCCTTGCAAATATGAGCTCAGTTTGTTCTTTTTAAGCCCAGGAGTTAGTGCAGAAAGTTGATGTCTAGGAAGTACCAATGGATGAATGTTGAGATTTGATGAAACTGAAGCAATTCCTTTTGAGTTATATACTTGTACATTCTTAATTTGACATTATTTTGACATAAATTTATACTCAAACTCTAGGGTCAGTATTGTCTTTTTAACATGAAAGCATCTTGTCTAAGCACACCTCTTTATATGGTAATAGACGTGGAAATGTGATATTTTTCTTTTGGGACTTGAGAGAAAGCAGGTGCTGTTTTCTGTTTTGATGAGTGTAGGACACATTAATGAGCAAATCCAAAGATACTGAGTATTCCAGTTGATAGACAGTTTGCTTGATAGGCCTTCAAGTTCAAAAGCAATGTGTAAATGCAGGGAGGCTGATCGAATACAAAATTTTAAATGTTTGAGTTCCACAGCATCTGCTTACTGAAATGTTTTAAAATACAGAAACGACCCAAGAGTGAAACTGTTGGGTGTATCTCAGTTCGGGGATTTCAGCAAGATGTATCTATTTCAGTAACCCATTCCAGGAAATGAATCCTGCCTTGGCCCCCCTGCCCACACGGTCTGTGTGAAGAGCTCAGCCGTCTCTGATGATGCTGCATCGAAGATTTTCCACATGGGCTGGCTGCTAACTCAGAGAAGAAACTTTACCACTCTGTGTGGAATGAATGTTCTGACATCCCCTTGCCCTTTTGCTGCTCTCTCACTCCTCTTAATAGAAGGTTGATGCCAGATTTTGAAAAGTTACAGAGCTGAAGTTTGTTTTGAAATTTGAAAGTGGCTACAAATTGGAATTTCTGTGAGAACATAAAGGTATCAGGCAGTCAGCTTCTATTGCATATCAGGAGATTTTATCTTCTTATGCATTGTTCTGTTCTTTTGTCCTTCCTTTTGGAGTACAAACCAAAATCATAGTTTGAGAGACATGATGGGTTCAATAGCAAGAGCAGTGAGTTTGGGTTTGGGATGTTGGGCCCAAGACCTCTTTGGGATGTGGAATAGTATGTGTTGCAAAGTCAGTTTCTTTGTGTTCATTCAGTTCACAATACACAGAGTTCATAGGAAATCTTTATTTGAGAAAAGGAATTAGAGATTAAAACTGTTCACACAGGCTAATGAGGAGTCTGGATACGCGTGTGAGGTGTGTGTGAGAACTTAAGAGTATCTGGTCTTTGCTGTTCCAATTTTGTATCACTCCTTAGGTACCTTAAAGCAATGTAATTAAACAACAGAGTTTGTACAGACAACATTTATTCTATCCTGGGAATTATGAAGTTATGTTACACTGATTGGGATGGCCTTACTTTATGAACTGAGAACAAGGTATCAGGATCTTCCTATATCCTTTCTGCTTTGATGTAGCGTTAGCAGTTTATAGTAGAATCTTGGGGTTTTCACTGTGCACTCAGCTTTCATAAAAAGTTGATTTAAAGGGTTTAATCCCTAATTATATTGCTCAGAGAGATTGTAGAACATCCATCATTTGGAACATGAGATACTCAAACTCAGCTAGAGCAACATGCTCTAGAGTTGGACTTCTGATTCAGGGCTTGGACCAAACACCTCCAGCGTTTCTGTCCAGCCTAAATTACCCTGTGATTCTCTTCCTTAATAGGGATAATTCTGTGCCTTAATTGTGGTAACAGTGTACTATCACCATATACCTCATTCCTATGTCAGATGGCATCCATTTAGAGATTCTGCAGTCAGCAGGTTTTGTCCAACACGCTGCCAGCGTCCCAGGTCAGAGAACTGTCCTTGCTGTTTCTTAAGAAAATTGAAGACTGCCACTGTCTGAACTTAAATTCAGCTGAAGGGACTTCTAAGAAAACTTTCTATTTAGGGATGTTTTTATGCATTTCTTAAGTTCTGAGAATGAATGACAGGACTTTTCCTTTCATATCTACTGTTTACTTTATTCTGCAGCAATATGCTCTGACAGGATATGCAATAAAAGACAATTAGTACCTGCCTTTGATGCCTTGTCTGGAATGCAGGGTAAGGCTTAGTCATGTGGGTTTCGTTTGTTTGTTTGTTTGTTTTCAGATCTCTTTGTAACTGATTGCTGCTGGTAATTACAGAGGTTCTTTGGGATTATTATTGTCATTATTTGTTAATGCTTCCTTCACACAACTGATGGAAATTGTTCCCTCTTGATAGAACTGATGAGAGTGTGGGAGATGGAACTGGGGCTTTTTGGAGTTTTACTGTAATTTCTCACTAGGGAAGCAGCTGGATGGCTTTAACAAGATATAAAACTCATCTTGTTGCCAAGAATTACTGAATAGATTTTCTTAAGAAAAAAAATCTCCCATTACTTAGAGTTGCAGCATATACAGGAATTGCCTAATTCCCAGACCTACTTAATTCCCATTTGTGGCAACAGGAGGGTTGACGTGCCATTGTTGAGCCTCTCTGTATGCAGAGGAGGTTGCTGTATACAGTAGTCTTCAATTTCAGCCTTTCATTATTTGACTTTTAGGTGTGCGGGGAGTGCAATATGAGGTTTGTCACCGGTAGTATTCCCATTTGTGCCCTCTGTTCTGGAATACTGATGTACTTTAGTGATTATTAGTGTGAGGAGCTAATGTATATAATGTAGTATATGTGCATATTGTTGCAGATCTGGGTTGCTCTGGATTTTTTCTTCCATGGATAGGAAAAGGAAGAAGGTAAAAGGAACCAACAGAGTCTCTTCATTATGCAAAATATTTCACTGTTGCAATTAACACCAGCTATAATTTAAAACCAAATTTAACATCAAAGGAGTGGGGGATAGAATTAGGATTTAAATTCATGATAATTCTCCCCAGGCTTTAGTGAGACTGATTGCTAGAATTCCTCTTTTGCATGAACAGTCTTAAATCTGCCAAACAGCTTTCTTAGATGCTTGGGTACAAGTAAGCTGTGCTTGCCTCATATAATCACCCTGCAATTCATGGAAATGCCAACTCTGTATCTTACATAAAAGTCACAGAAGACTTTGTTTCTTCTCTTTTTTTGAACCAGCTGCCAAATTATGCTGTAATTACCCTGTTTCAGCAGGAGTATTAAAATGACAGTCTACTTGTGAGCTGGAACTGTGTCATGGTTGGGATGGGAAAGAGACAATTTAATGTTGGTAGGGAAATTTCCAACCCACTCAGCCAGAAACGCACAACATCCCCTCAGTCTGCTGAGGCTGCATTTAACCATGAACAGCATTTCTACATTAATGAAGACAATGCTCTAGCTTGTTCTAAGCCCCTGCAAGCTGTAGCAAAGGAAAGACTGGTTCATAATTTGCGGACTTAAGTGTCTTATGGACTAGCATAATATTGATAATATATTGATAATTAGATGATTATTCACAATAAAAAATGAGTTGAGTAATGGCTGTTATTAACAGTTGTTTACTCTGTTTGGCATTAGATAATCAAACAACAAGATTAGGTAGTGTTTTGTCTGTAGCAAACATAGAATTTTACAAATGTGGTAAGGTCTTACACTTTTATAGGTGTTAAAAGATAATAAGCAGTCATATGCTTGTGATTAACCGAAACCCCCCAGTCCTGTGGCCGGTGTCATGAAGGGACTGTGACTTTTCACAGTGGCAGGGTTGGGATTAGAACCTTCTCCCCTATCTCACAGCTGCCTTAAATTTCATGAAAGATAAATTTTCATAAGGGACAGTTACGTTTTAGGCCGTAAACACTTTCTGATGATATGTGCTGTAGTCTAGTACTTGATTTTTTTTTTTTAATTACTCACATATATATTCTGTGCTTTGAGCTATGTGTCAGCTCCTCTTATTTTTTTTTTATAGCCTGGAACTGAGTGTAGTTTATTTTTAGCTTTCTTGTTAGCATCTCTTTTCCTCAGGGATCAGAGAAAAGATCTGTGCCAGTGAGGTGAGGTGGCGAATCAGTATGAGCCGGAAAATCTAAACAGAATAAAAACAGTTTTTTCCCCCTCATTTTTTGAAAATGTTTTTTCTCCCTTTTTCCAACCACAGCTTCAATAAGAAAATCACAAAGTGATTCTTTACAGTGATTCTTTACAGTGGAAATGTAACAATACCACATGACCAAAACATCTATACATTGCAAGATCTTTCAGCAGTCCTGTGTGTGGATACATGGGGATTTTGCTAATGCCTTGAAACAATATAAAAATATACAAACACATGCTCAGGGTGAGGTGCTTGTTAGAGGAGGTAATTGGCAGAGTCAGTCCAAGGTTGCCTTTGGTCTAATGCTGTTTATGCCATCACCAGAGACTGGAATTCTGTTGAAGAAAGAAAATGAGAAAGGAAATAAGGCTAGATGAAAGTAGCTTTTAACGTCTTTAAAAGATAAAAAAAATGTCCTAAATGCCCTCCTTCTAGCCAGGGAGGCCTCTCCAAATCATTGTAACACTTCACAAGGTACTGCCCAACAGCAATGCTGGAGGTGTAACAGATTTTTCACTCCTTAAAAAGAGAATGTACTAAGAGGAATGTAAAGAAGAGAGGAGAGTAAATTCATATTTGTAGGAAATCCTGAGCTTAAGCTAAGATGTCTTTAACTCATTGCAAACTAGAACAGCAGCCAAGTGGCAAAGTAAATTAGGACAAGTCTGCAGCTTTCAGTATGAATTGTTTTGTTTTTGTCATTCTGCCAACAATAAAGAGAAAAGCATTAGTAATGATATAATTTCAGAACAGGAAATCTGGTGGTGAAGAGCTAAGATCTGCATAAATAATGTCCTATTTGGGCTTTATAAACAGAAGCTGCAAAACCTGTTGCTAAAGCAAATTCCTTCAGCAGCAGATTTCCCTCGTCCCAGACTGGCTAAGATTAGCACGTGTGTCTGTTAGAGCTATTGCCACCTGTTCCAGTTCAGCTGAGACACACAGTTTTCAGTGACTTCATCTCTAATACATGATGCATAATGTCCCATTTTCCTTTGCTGCAGTCTCTAAAACGAATAACCTGGCCAGTTCACATCATTCCTCAGAGAATTTCTTAAGAAATTTCATTTGGTTTCTCATAGAAAGGCTGCCTAGTGAAGTTTGCACTGATGAGATACATTTTTGGCACAAAATTTTGTGATGCATTGCAGCAGTTCAATACCTCAAAAGCTGAATTGCTGAATTATCCAATCCATAATATTGACCAACATCTGATAGATGAAGAAATAAATATATCTCAGTAGTAGTGTGCTAAAAAGCAAAGTACCGTGTGGCCAGAAGCATCCGCTGTCAGAATTAAAGCTTGGAGAGAGAACATGTTTTCCAGATGTTTTAAAAATCCATCAGGATGAACCCGTGGACCAACCTCACTGTAGAAATTAACCACAAACTGCCATTACTAGCCGGAAGAACAGACTCTACTATGGAACTAATGTGGTATCACAGCAGCTGGAATCAAATAAGAATGAAGCTGTGAAATAAAAGACGGTATTTGGTGATGTAAAAATTGTGGCAGAAAGTACTGAGCCAAATTACTTGGATGAGTTCTTGGGTGCTCTAAATGCATGCGTTTTTTCGTGCAATTTGGCCAACTTTCCCCAAATCTTACCTTCCACTCCAATTTTGCCGTCACCATCAGTATCACCTGCAGCCATAAAAGCCTTGGTCTCCGCCACAGTGAGAACTCTGGCACTTGAAGAGAAATTCTTCAAAAACAGCCTAGAATAGAACAGGATGGTACACTGGGCTAGAGTTTTATTCTCTGAAATTCCCTTAACAACTGTGATATTTCTGTTTTTCTTATTGTAAATACAGACCAAAAAACATGGCCATGCGTAACGCCTGTTCTCAGTTTATGAGGAAATCCACACAGATTCAGCAAAAGACAAGGTACTGCATTCTATTTAAAAAGAGCAACAAATATCTTGTAGGGCATCAAGAGAGTTCAGAGAGCTACACTACCTCCAGAACAGAGCAGCCAAACAGTACTTACTGAAGCTCCTCTTCTTCAATGAAACCACTCTTGTCCTGATCAAGGATTCCAAAAACTTTCTTTATCTGATCAGGAGTTTTGCTAGATAAGCCAACCGTGGAGAAGAAAGATTTGTAGTTGAAGGAATCAGCAGCTGAAAGAAACAAGAGGCTGCTTAAACATCTTCTCTTGAATTTGTTACTGCTGTATGTATTCCTTGGGATTATGTATTTCTTTTTCTTTAAGCCTGAGCCTGCTCCTATTTCTTGCTTCCTAGTGCAGCAAAACATATAATCTATTCTTTCTCTTTTTAATGACTGTGTGCCTGTGGTCATACACCCTTTCAGCCAGTTTGACATTTTTGGTACAATGCACATTCTGTTAAAATGGGATTTTTGCAGTGTGTCACATGCAATTAATGATAAATATTTAGAGGATGCATCTGTGGCTTAAGGACTAATTCCTGTAATTCTTATTTCATCTCTACTTAGCCCTTACTTTGGTGAAAGATTTGGTAGAAGACTAAATAATCAACTGTCTTCAGCTAATTGAGCATTTGGAAAATTTGGGGCTTTATCTTTCCAGGAGGAGAGCAGAGGCCGGTCATTGCTTCAGAACTTTTTGTTGACATGAAGGCCTAATATTGAGGACTAAATGATTGATTGTAGGTCTTCAACTGTTTTGAAATTTGAAATACAGTTTAGAATAGTGTCAAGCCAGCCTTATATCAGTTGAAACTGTGGCCTTTTCACTCCTGCTCTGCATTTCAGGGAATGTTACTCACAAAATAATCACTTAGAAGAATTTCTGAACTCATGAGTCTGTGCTGTAATGGATCTAGAAAGAGATCTCACAGGAAAGGCATCTAACAGGAAAATGATAGGCATGTCATCTTAAGACATAAAAATGATATGCATGTTCTGGTTGCAGACAGACCATTCCTTACCCTGGCAGCTGGAGAGAGCAGATTCAATATCTTTAGCAGAAAGGATGTCAGTGATGGCCATTGTTGAACTGTAAAATAAATTAAATGTGAGCTCCTTAGTCATTGAAGTGACTTCTCTACCTCTTTCGTGGCTCCATCTGAAGTCGCTGCTGTGACAATATGTGATAGAGGAGACATTATTCATCAAATAGTAAGCAGAGCAATCTGAACAGATGTCTGCAGCAGGTGCTTCCACTTAAAGCTGGGTAATGAGGGAGGAATTCTGCATGCCGGAGAATGGGGCCTCAGGAAGATCTGATGCTCGTATCACCCTGGAGCAGAGCGACTCAGAGGTGTCTAGCACCACTAAACTTTGTGACTTCCGTGTGGGTTTTCCTGGAGGTGGATTATTGCTCAATTAAAATACACATGTGTTCACAGCATACATAAAGCATAAGGTCAAATGTACCCCCTGGAACTATATCTGGAACAAATTTGGTTAGAATTCTTTGAAGCTAAAATTATTGTCAATAAATGGAGTGATACTCATAAAGAAAGAAAATAATTGCATTTATTCATTAAGAGCAGCAACAATGAAAACTGAATTGATAGAGTGAGCTCCTCCTCTGTTTAGCTGCACAGTACATCTACCATATGCTTGGTCTATGGGGCTACTGTCTCCATAAAAGATTACATAGCTTTATGAAAAATTGCTCTTTGTGTTTTTCTTGATGCAATGCAGTTTATAGTGAGCAAGATTTTTACCTGGATTTTGGCATTTCAGAGTGTTGATGTGCTTAGACTATAGGTAGGGAGACTAACTACTTGTTCCTGAGTGCTTATTCCCCCTTAGAAAGAAGAATACGTTTTGTTCTGACACAGCAGCTTTGTCCCACTCAAGCAGGCTCCACAGTCTTTGCCAAAGCAATATATGTTTTGCTTAAGCAAATGCTGCAGGTCTGAATTTGCATTCAGTATTATCAATGTTAACATCAATGCATTCCCAGTGCTATAGTGCACACCGATGAGGACTGGTTAGAAATGAAAACTTGTGACATTACAGTGAGGAGGCTCTGTGTTAGTTCAGAGAGGGGACCTGAGGCATAAAGAAGTTATTCTTGAAAATCACAAGAGAACAGAATTCAGATTTCGGGAATCCCAAACTGAGTCTTCAAAAATATCACCCTTCCTGCCTAAGTTTAGAAAGCAGCATTCGATGTTGATAACCATTTATGGTCTGTGCACTGATGCTGAGGTCTCCACATACGTTGAAACCTTGCCCAAGCAATCAAAGGGCTGCTCAGTACCTGTTGGGCTGCAGCAGAGGCAATTCAGTCATTTCACTCCTTTTAAATATCTCAGAAGCTGCAGGGAGATGGTGAGACAAATCCATGCTGCTGGCCCTGAATGTTTCTCCAGCTAAGGTACATGAGTTACGCCTGTTTTGCCATCAGTTATTTTGTCCTAATGGCTTCCTGTGCAAAGAATTTGCTCTCACCACTTGGCGAGATCATTATGCACCTAATTCTCCCTGCTGACAGGATTAAAAACAGGGCAAAGTTGGAAAAAAACCTTAAAACTGCAGCATGGTCTCATTTGCTATCAGGTGCAACATTCCTGTCTTTCTCCATCCTGTGATCTGAATGCTGATTCTAATCTATGTTAGATTGTAAAGGTATGACTGACTGGAAGCTGTTACAAAACTACATATTTTTAATTGCATGTTTGCTTTCCATTTAGGGAGCATTTTGCTTTTGTGTTTCTTTTTCTGAAAGCAGAGGATCTAATCAGCTTACCTTTGTGGTCTTCTTGACTGGATAAGGAAGCAGTCTGGTTGTGAGGAAAGCACTTGCTGTGTGTCTCCACCAGAGCTGAGCTTGCATATATATACTTTAAGTTGTATACCATATACAGATTTTAGATTTCGGCGTCACGAAGCGGGAATGGTGTCAAATGAACTTGCCTAAATAATCATCTTGCGCTATTTTTATCTCAAGAGAATACATATGATATTTGCAAATGAAACAAGATAAGTGACTACATATTTGAAAAGGACCAAGTCATATTGAATTTCTTCTCATTTAAGCAGAAAATACCCACTTCACTGTATGATATTGAGCAGAAAGAAAAGAGGAACAATCAGATATACTTGATACCATGACTCAGGTGAAGTGAAGCTGTATTAACTCCTGAAGCGATGCCTTTAGTGAATGTTTAAATGTGATAAAATGTTACAAATGCTGCATGTGATAGAGGCTTAATCACTTAGCAAAAATAAAAGTCCTGTTCAAGTATCGTTTGTGTAGCAAGCCACTTAAGGAAGATAATAGTTACGTTACCTCCAAAAATGTAGAATCTGTCATTGTTTTGAAATAAAAACAGTGAATTTGTTGCTACAGGAGGTAAAATAATATGCTGTCGAGTTGCTGGAACAGTTGGCTGGGCGGGCATTGCGGCTGGTATGTTTGCCCTGAAAATCTTGGAATTCTGCGAGGTTCTGACATCCCCTGCAGCCGTGTGTGTGTGGAGCGAGGGGGAGCTCCCCAGCTGTCCCCCAGACCAGAGCCCCCGAGCTCTGCGTGGAAGTGCTTGGCTCTCGGAGTGGAGCAGAAAGTTTGATAGTAGCATCACTGCGGAGAAGAGCATGGGAGGATTGCCGGGTTGTCTTTGCGGTTTTTAATCTACCTTCTGGTCTCTGTTATGTAGTTTTGTTTAGGAAGAATGAGCAAGATTTTTCCATGTTTCCCATGCTCTTTTTAAGTGTTCCATTAGATAGGTGTACCATTTTTAAGATAACATAGAATTGGAACGTCCCTTTTTCTTTCATGAACTGTGTAGTTTGGGTCTCATTTTTGGCTAAAGGCAGCAGAAGAGTGAACGACAGTTCATGTGGATGGCAGCCCAAGGTGGCTCTGTGGCCCGGGCAGGGGTTGGTATCACAGCTTGAGGCGGTGGCACAGTAAGTGCAGAGACGTAATGTCTTAATGTCAGCAGCAGTGTCAAGGCATCTTGCTTCAGGAGCATTTCCCTCTAAGGCAGAAGGCAAACGTAGCCCAGCACTGCAGCCAGCCTTAAACACACAGCAGCGCGGGGCAGAAAAGGAGACAAGTCTGATCTGTTGGGGACATTAGTCCATGCAACATTATTGGCAGCTGATGAAAAAAGAGACTCGAGACTATTGCAAGAGATTGTAAGGAAGAGGGCTGCCATTTCATTTACTTCATATAAATACAGTAAAAAAAAAAGTCACACAGCACTTTCCTCCTTGAAAATGTTTTACACATAGCTGGTTCTTATGTTGAGGAAGAGGTGTTGAAATGACCATGTCGAGACAGACACTTCTCCCAGTTTTCTGAATGGGATATTGGCCAGCTGGTGCTGAAAAATTTTAAGAAGAATTTGATGGATAGATATTTGATCCTGGCTTTTGTTGCCACTAGTGACATCTGGCAGAAGGGATACAAATAATCACTGTCCCCCCTCAAACTGTTCTACGAAATGACTTATTCTACATGGGACACTTGCACCCCATATTTCTTCCCCTCCCCTCAGAAAATTGCCTGCATAGTGCCAACAACTGATGTGAAGTAGAGCATTCAACATAAAAATTGATGGCATTATATGATCTAATGAAGCTAAGTTAAGAGGAAGGCCAAATTCTGCAGAAACTCTTGGCCTGCAGGAGTCTACATGGGAATTTGGGCTCCGGTGTCTATTTCAGAGAATGCATTTGATTTTAGATGCAATGGCTTCTCCTTTTGCCTAGAGCTAATTCCACATATGTTAACCCCTCGCCCCCACTCTTCCTTTTAAAAATAGCACTGATTGCTGTTATTTCCCTTAATGTCTGTGGCCTGTTGCTATTTGAACTTTTGTATGTGACTTGCACAAGGATGCAGTCGTGCTGTAGCAGGGCAGTTCCTTTTGTTCTCTGAAATTTTGTACATAAAGCATGAATGCCATATGATTTATGGCACTCGTCTATTGAGCTGCATTCAGAATGGCAAATTTAGGGGTCATTTTCGAGATTTGGAGGCACTAGAGATCCAGAACACGTGCACTGGCTGGGAGAATGAAATGCACAGGGATCATGTAACTCTATTTACAACCAGCCCCAACAGACATTTTAATAGCAAGCTGTACGATAGAGATGGCAAAAAGCATCTCTCTGTCCAGCCATTTTTGCTTTCTTAAATCAGATAGTGTTAGTAGCTTCTCACTTGCCATCCAACTTGGTATGAGAAGGACTAAGGAAGCAAGAAAGTAAGAAAGTAGGGAAAAGCTACCCCTTTCAGATAGTGTGATTAAGAAGGTTAAGCAGTGTGACATCCTGGGACCTGAGCATTTCAGTTTTCTCAAGTCTCATTGCCTAACAGCAGATTTCTTCTGTAATGAAATATTGTAAATACGAAAATAGGACTTTTTTTTTCTTTGTAAAGCATAAAGTTACCTCTCCAGATCAAAAGACTCAATTTTAAGCCATCATATTTTCTGTTGTGCTTTCACTTCTTTTCTATGACTGCTACATTCCTCTCATTTTTTGAGTACTGAAGTGATTGAAATGTGTAGTAGAATAATGAAAATATACCAAACAGTTCTGATTGCATACTTTAATTTAAAGAAATCTGATTTGGTTGCTCTGCATGTGTTTGTGCTTTTCCATGAATGCCCATGAGGTGAAACCTAGGAAGTGGGGTCTTTATTCCTGAATGGACTTTCTGTAATAACACTGATTTTTACGATTTGTCATTCAATTATGTAAAATTATCCACAAACACTAGTGAAGGCAAAGAAATCGCTTTCTGTATTTATGTGTGTAATGTATTTAACCAGTCATAATCAATGACATGTGAATGTGAAAAATGGAATATTCATTCAAATCCAAGATGAAAGAAATTGTATGAATGTAATTTTGTGTAATTGTCTCAAGGCATTGTGCTCTTGTCACTCTGTATCTGTGGGTAGCTTTAGGTATAAATTATAAAATCTAACATCTGCGGACAGCTGGTAACTGCACTGCATGTGGAAGTGTTTGTGTGAGGATATCAATCCTCCCAGTAAAATGCTGAAGAAGAGAAACATTGCAGCTGTGTGGTAAGGAAGCTGCACAAGGAAAATATATCAAAGAATATTTATTTAATTTTGCAAACTTCAAGAAATTATAAAGAATAAGTATTTTTTCTTTTACTAGCTGTCATTCTAATACAAAGCAACTTCAATTTCAAAGGCAGATTTTCAGAGATTCTAAGAACTTATAGTGTAACTTTTCAACTTCATAGTAACTCAAGTACTAATTTAGAAATTCTTTTCCTTCCTCAATCATATTTTTGTATGTATAAACCATCCTCTTAAAGTCAGTTGGATTAATAATTAATCACTTGTTTGTTAAATATGATAATTTCTGGTTTTACATGTAGAAATTTTTCAGGAAACAATTTCAATTCTCATTCTAAAATTTGAGAGAAATTTGACCCAGATGTAAAATTTAGGTGATAAACTGTAGCAGTAGAATCAGGTAGGAAATTCACACATAATGATTTCTGAGATGATAGATTCCTAAACCTGATTAATCTGCTGAAATCATTGGACAAAATACTTCAACCTCAACATGACTCATATAGTCACAGTTTCAAAATGAAATGTAACAGGGATCAGAAAGAAGACAGAATAAGCAGTTTTCCTGCTTTAGTTCCATAGCAGAAAAAGCTTGCCTGTCTTTGAAAGTATGCTAATCTATTTGCCAGTAAAACCCATGTGTAGGATAGTCATAATTTATGAGTAGGACACAAACACAGTTCTGCCAAAACGATGTTCCCTAGCTCTATTCTGTCCATCTGCTATGTTCTGTTCTGTCAGTGTTATAAAACTCTTCAGCCTGAGACACAACTTGAGTCTATGCATAGACCTTTTCCCTGGAGCTGTGTTTGGTTTCTTTTACCCTGCATAGCTCCATGGAGTCCTGGTCCATTATTGTGGTTTTGAGCACTATAATAATCATCAGTCGCAATAGGCTTTCAGGTATACTTGTATTTGGAATTGACTCAGATGTTTTTGAGCTTGTTTATCTTGTTATATACGACTTACTGCACTGTGTGAGTGGTATATCTGACTAAAATGTGCGTCTTATGCAGTTATATAGGTACAGGAGCACTGAAATAAGACTCAAGGCGTTTTTCATGTGCATACTAATCTAGTACTGATATTGCTGTGAAAGTAGTGGCATAGATTTTTCTTGTAGTTGCTTGTGAAGGCAATTTATTCTTAGATCCGAGAAAAAAGGCAAAGTCTAACTCCCACTGACTCCTAACTATGCTTTTTGTGTGCACAGAGCCCATACTCTGACTGATTTGTAGGTGCATGGGGAGTTGTGACTTAACTCCTTACACATCCCATCGCTGAGGTCGGGCACTGGTCAGAACTTGCCACAGCTCCAGGCGAGCCCGGGTACTTGGGCTTCTTTTCTTTGGAAACTAGAGCGTGATGAGGGGTTGATGTGTGCTTGGGTTTTGTCCAAATGGGAAGCTCATGTGTCCATGACAGGCACCGAGGCCCAGGCACTCAGAGGCATTTCCTCATCCTTGGCTTAGACATTGTCAAAAAACAGCAAGGCCCTGACAATAATTAAAATGAAGGCTATAGAAAAAGGAGCTCAATTAATAGAGATTGGTGCTAGAGACATAATGGCATTGGATATGAAAGCATAAGGTCTTAGAAACAAGAATTTGTTCAGCATTTAAGAGCTAAGTCTGGTTTAATCAAATGGTGCATCAATAGAGTGATTCCGCTGTTCAGATATTTAAAGGATCAGTGGGATGAAAAGACAGAAAAGGGCTTTGTTCTGCCTGCACAGAGTCGTGTTTGTGCTGCAGCCCCTGAGTAATAGCAGCTGTCCTAGTGTCCAGATATTCTAGCAATTTCAAGCTTTGTTATATGCTATAAAGTAATGCAGACAGAAAATATGAGTCTTTATTATCCAGTTATAGGCAAACCATATTATAATCACTATGGATCCCGTAAGCAAATTGCTACCGTCAATAGATATAAAGTAAATTTGTCTTTGGATCTGTTGTTCTAAATGAAGAAGTGCTTTTATTGCATTCTAGCTATAAAGTCACATAGCAGTCTTTTCCTAAATTATGATGACCTCCATCTGAGCTGGATTATACCATTGACTGTGTTTTACTGAAAGAATACATTTTAAAAGGAAGTTTACTAAACTGGAAACTTCAGGAGCAAAAGCTTAGGTGAAACAGTAGGACAGGAAACCTGTCTCTTTCTTAACAGTAATTCAAATATGACTGTGACTAGTTAGCTGTTAAAATAGAAAATGTCATTAAAATGCTCAGAAATTGTCCCTAAACTCTTGCTCGCACGGAATAAACCCTGCCAACCATAAATGGCAAATTCTTTATTTCTGTGATAACGCAGTGAGTGGAACTGTAATCTACAGAAAACAAATAGGTGAACAGACGAAATACTGAGTTTCTTGGATCAGTTTTTGAAGCATCTGACTCACTATTTTTAACATAGCATTTGGATACACTGAATAACAACCTCCAGATTTGAAAATCCAGAAGCTTGAGAGCAGAAGGTATCTTGCTGACCCTTGAATTCTTCCTATTGTTTGTCATTTTCTGAGGAGAGGTGGATGGAAGCAGGTGTTAAAGTAGAATGTTTATTAAATGCTTTGCAGAATTTGAAAAGTAAGGCTAAATTTTCTCTGGTATGTTTTTATGACCTATGCAACACCACACTGGGCTGCACAAGCTGTAGTTCTGGGCAAAATTTGGTACTTAAAGTTGTGGCTGGAATGTTAATTACTACCATGAAAAACTGAAATTTAATTACCTTATTTTACTATACTTACTTTAGTAAGCACCATTCCGAATCACTTATCTCAGAATATCATGGAAAGATAATTTTGAAATACCAAATCCTCAGCTATTTCCTGAAAGATCCAGCTATATCCCTGCTTAACAGGGATGTTGAAAAATGCTTGGTAATCAGGGCAGATTTTCCCCATCACATAACTTTATAATTGATGGTGTCATCAACAGCATAGGCAGTCATTTAAAATATGAATGCTTCCGATTATAAAAAAATGCTTTTATTTTGGAATACGAATTAAGACATATGTGTTATTAGAACTAGTAGAAGAATTTGAGTCATGCTTTGAAGGATACTACAGAATTAGATCCAGTTTAAAGTTCATGAATGCTTGGGCAACTAAGCATATTTTTCTATTAAATGTATATATTATAAATTAAATTAAATTTAGACTTTGCAAAACTGATGGAGAAGCATCCACTGAATGAAGTTGTAAAGTTATTGGAGGCCTTGTTGAAGTTAGTATATGAAGCCATCACCCTTATATTAAAACCACTATAAGTGACCATGTTAAAGCCTGTGGGGAAATGGGCAGCCGAAAGGATCAGCTTCACCTTCCTCAACTAGTTCTGTTTTTCCTGCAGTAATGTGGGGCATCAGGGTGACTGTCAGATCTGCAAGGGGATGACTTCCTATGAAGGGGCAACCAGCTAATCTGAGCTACTTGCCATGACATTCTCTAAAAGCTCGTGTATTTGCAGCATACACTTCCATTTAGACCCCAGTTGTACAGCCAGTATTTAACTGAAGTGCTGCTAAGGAAGCAAAGGAAAACGTGGGCCAGCAGGTCGCCTCTGAAGGGGGCATTTCCTTTGAGTGGATGGAATTGGATTTCACACAGTTTTAAGACTAGGAGTATGAAAGTCACGATCTGATCATCGGGCATGACTTTCACATGTTGGTGTCCTGATTCTGCCAGTTCTTCAGTGACCTCTGGTTTTCCAAGGAAATCTGTGTAGGCAAACTTTTAACGAGAGCAGCAAAAATAACGAGCCTGTCAGCTATTAAAGGAACAAACACAAGCAGTAAAATGGAAGATGGAAGTCCTATCTTTAGAAGTAAGCTACAAAGGCCACAGTTGCTTTTTTGCTCCTCATTGGTGTGAAACATGGATAAACCGAGTGGACGCAGCCCCCCGGTGCCTAGGGATATTCCCGGGGAGGCAGGAGGAGAGGTGCTGATCCTGGGCTGAGGCCAGGGCTCTGGAATTCCCTCGTGATTGCTGCCACTGCAGCAGCCGCCCTGGAGGCCACTGGCACCGCATGGGGATCGCAGCGGCTCAGGAGCCCTTGCGCTGCCCCCCAGGCTGCACGGTGCCCAGAAGGAAAAACAGCCTGAATCCTGTCCCCTTCTCCCAAGAATCACTTGATCTGAGATACTGCCTCGTTGGGTGCAACTGAAGAGAGCTTGATTTTCCCGTTGTTTTATATACAGTAATCTGGGAAGGTCTCATTGAAATCAAGCAGTTTTTTGTTTCCTCAAGTTGATCTTAGATTGTGCATTTCTATGTGCAGAAAATACAGTGGACTGTAGGCTAATTGCTGTGGCAATTTTACAGTCTGAAGACCAAATTTCCCAGCTTTTTTGCTTTGATGTAAGCTCAGAGCTGAGCTAATACAGTTGCTAACCTACTTGTCCCTGTACAAGGAGCACTGAATGCAGA
>JAUBOD010000185.1:165883-177110 GCA_032353885.1 Nothura maculosa
TTTCTGTCACTGCAGTCAAGAAGGTCATGTAATTCCAGTGTGATGATCTGGTCTTCGTCAATACTGGCAATGCCTTCTAACATGCATTTTTTTTGCACCCTAGTCGTTATTCCCAGATAATGAAGGAAACCATTAAATGGAATTTCTCCAAACTGTGTTTCCATGCATGTTGGACTGCCCCCTGCAGGTGCTCTTCTTTCAGTGGCAGCGAGAACAACTGTGAGGGCACTTCCTGCAGAGAGATAACCAGTCATATCTGAGTCTTATTTGCTCTTTACTTCTTTAGAGGAAGGATTGCAGCCTCATCAGGAAGGCATTCATTTTGATTACAGGTTTCAGCAGGGCCAGGGGAGAAGTGCACTCCCACATACCCAACCCCGAGCCCTCTGGCGATTGGCTTCTCAGCAGCGAATGCAACATCAAACAGCAAATAAAGGACTTGTTGAGAAACAACATTGGTGAAATTCTTTTCTGCCCAGCCACTCTTGCTGCACACACCCAGCTGCTGTTGATGGGAGCAGCTCCAGTCGCAGAGGTCGATGATGCAAAACATTTTTTACATGTCTGTACAATGAAGAATTTCCTTCATGGGGCTGGGAGCAACTGTTTCTACAAAGTAAATATTGTGCATTTCTATATTGGAAGGAGCTAAGGGCAGCATGCACCACTGCTCGAGCCTGAAGGGAAATGCAGCAGTGAGTGGAAAGAGATAATTCTTGTCTCCTGAATCAGGGTGAGACCTCTACTGTGCAGTTCAAGAAATGGTTTTATTTTATTGAACACAGTGCATTGTGCTTAATTTTTTGGGGAAGCAAAATTAAATTAGACAAAAAGGAGGAAGTGTAATAAGTTTGTATCTGACTCACTTTCAGACCATTCCATTGGATCAAAAATAGCTCAGCTCTTCTCTGAAAACAGATGCCAGCAACAGGCACCCCAACAATTTCATATTGTTTATGAGCTGGCAGCTCCAGTCATGGACTTTGCATTTTTTTCATGTTCAAAGAACTTAACCTTCCGTAACTGCAATGTTACTAAACCAGATAAAGTGATTCTCCTGTTAGTTGGTAACACATTTTAACTTTGTTTCACTGTTGCTATGCTTATAATTTTCCATTGTGTTATACTTTTCCATTATGGTATCTTCTTTAGAGAAGGGATTGGGATTTACCTACCAGACTGCATCTACAAGAAGTTTTAAAGGCCTTAATTAATTGGTTGATCTCAGAGCATATTAGGAGGGCATTTCTCAATAGAAGGACAAAACATCAAGTTTAGTATTGGAATATCTCCCTTGTATTTCTTTGGGCTCTCTTTGACACTTGAACGTTTTGGGGAATGGAGATGTCAGATCAGAATCATGTGTTTGAGCTGTTCAGGGATTGACTACTAGCAAAAAAATCAGTATTGTTTAAAGGCATGTCACAAATATAATAGTGTTTGGAACATCATAGAACAGTGAATTAAGAGCTTTTAGCCTGCTAAATATACATGTGGTCTGTTTTCCTGCTGCTGGAGGTCAGTCCGAGGTTTCCTGTGGCTCGCAAGACACTAGAAAGGCTGCACGGGGCTCTGAGAGCAAAGCAGGAAACAGGCACCAGGTATGAGCTGAGGTTCGTGCCTGAACTGAAGGCATGAACCTTCAGCTGAGTTAGGCTGAACCTGCAGCTGCTTTGGTAAGCAATGGTATTTGGTATCAGAGACTAGAGTGAGAGATTGAGATTGGTGTGAGGGATTGAGATTAGAGCCAAGTATTATTGTTAGAGCAATATTAGATTGTGAGATTAGAAGGATTGAGGAGGATTGGAAGGAGTGGGAAGGATTAGAGGATTAGATTAGATTAGGATTATGGGAAAGCCACATGAAGTTGTGATCTGATACATATTTTTTCCATATGGTTATTAGTGTATATGTAGGAGAATTTCAATTTCATATAAACATCTTTCATCTCATCTTTTCAAGAAGAATCATTGTTTCTATTTAAAGATATTCACAGGATATTACAGGCAGAGGGAAAAAAAGAATGGTTCATGCATATTTCTTACTAACTGCTTTAAATTGATTTATCTGGTTTTATAAGCAGCACTGGCAAGGAAGCTAATGCGTCGGAGTCAGTGGAGAGAAAATTGAGGAAAATTTCTACTCACAACAAATTAGACTTTAATACTGCAAAGTTGTCATTATGTACACAAAGGCTGTTGAAAATCATGTTGCTGGGACTAACTAGGGGGCTTGTCAGTGTGGCCACGATCATCTTTCTGACAGAAGCTCACTTTCTGCAATTCAGTGCGCAATTTTCCTTAGGTTTGCATCTCATTCTCATACTGTAGTTGTTCTGTCTTCATCTCCTTCCTCTTTTATCTCTCAGTTAGGAATTCATTGTTCAGCTTCGGCAAAACTGTGCAAAGGATGATAAGTAAGTGTGAAAGGAGCCTGAGTGAACTTGAATTCCCTCTACTAATTTGCTTTGAGGTCCTTGTATTCTTTTGCTTTTAAACATAGCCAGAACATACAGCAGATTCTAATTTATTTTTCTGATAGATCAGCTTTGAAAGACAGTCCTTTTTTTCCTACCATGTCATTGTTTTAGGAGAATAAACCCTAAAATGGGAGTATTTCTTCCTTTCTGGTGATCTATGAAATGCCTTACCTTTCTCTTTCTCACTGGGGTTGACACTTCAGTCTGCAAATGGTTGAAACCACTGTTGACCCCTGCAGCAGTTTTAAAAAGTGTGGAATAAAAGGGATATTCTTCTGGAAGTTTAAGTCTTGCAAAACATGTAGCATTAATGTACACATTGTGTCTTAGAATTTTTTATGCTTGTCTCATTTATGCTAAGCGTGCGTGTCTCATTTATGCTAAGATTGCTCTACACTGATCATGCTGTAAGTAAGCATTGATACCTAGTTTAAGAGCCTGTTCTATTCCTAGAGATGTATAAATCAACATGGCTGTAAACAGTAGCTGTTTCCAGTATTTCCTCTGCCAAATGGTGATTTAGGCTCAAAATTGCATACACAAAATCCATGATCAGTTGTGTATTTTAAGTGGTAATGATCACAAGTGCCCATGCTAATTGCTTATTATGCAATATTTGTCAGTTCACAAAAATGGTTTAACTTTTTGTAGTCTGGATATTTGCAGTATACAACAATTTATTGAGAACATAAGAATAAGATTTTCTCCATATGTGCATGATCTCTGTATATATTTAAACATATATATATATTTATTTATATGGAAGGTTTTCTCAGCACAGCAAATCCATACATTTTTATGTAATCAGTCAGGCTGATTAAATACCTACAGCATTCCAAATGGCAACCTTCATACCTGTGTCTTAGAGAACTGCATTTCTGTTGTACAGCACTAAGCAGACTCTCTTACACTCTGTGCTACCTGGCCATGCTGTACAAAACTTCGCTTAAAGGAAGCAAATGTCCAAGCCATCTGGAGATGCACCTCATTTCCCAGTGGTGCATAAAACCATGTACCACCTGAGAGCAGGGATGACAGAGCAAAGGGCAATTGGAGCAAATGGAAAGGGATTTCCCTGGCAAGCTGTGGAGCTACTGAACTGATGCACATCAGAGCTAGTCACTAGGAGCTGACTTCAGCTCCGAGGAGGAGGGTATCCTGGCTGCATTGGGCTACAGCAGCCAAGCCTGAGAAGAGGATTAGCTGGGCTCTGGCTGCAGCTACTGCTGTTGTGTGAGTCACTGGCATTCGATGGGACACAGAGGAGATCTCCTGCCTTCTGATGTCCCTTTGGATGTTCTAGGGAGCTTCCTCCTATACTTTCTGTGCTAGGAGAGCTTCTTCAGCATCAGGCTCCTAGCAGATGAGAGCAGGATTCCTCAGCGGACATACTTCCTTCCAGTGGGTCTGCACATGTCAGGAATCTAGGTCAGGCTGGAGGACACGAATAGGTCGTTGCCAGGTTTGTTTGCCAGCTGGAGCAAAGCACATTTGCTCCAGCAAGGACACCTATAAACCCATTCCCTATGGTGGGACTGGCTAATTGTTTAATACCTCCAGTAAAGAGGCAGTAATTGTAATTGTACCAAACTGTAACAACTGCAGTCAAATGCTAGGGAGAAGAAAAATCAGACCTGATACACTGATATTTCTGCTTATGCACCAAGAGCAGTGGAGAATGTTGGTATAAGAGAATTTAGCATGCATAGGAATTTAGTAGGCATTGTGTTAATTTGCTTGATGAAAATAACATTTTTTGCTACCTCTATTCAGTGATTTGGCATATTTGAGGTAAGCCTTTGATTAAAATAAATGTGTCTAGAGGTTTGTTTGGGATTAAGATTATTTTGAGTCAAATTAAAAAGTGGTGGATGGTTGAGCTGTAAAATTTAACCAGCGAAGGGTATAAATTATAACCTTGTCTCTAAAATACCAGCTCAGCTGTAAGCAGAGCAGGTGCAAGCCATGTTTAATCCATGACCCCTGGGAACTGGCAATGCTAATTTCTGTTGTCTTCCTGTGCCAGATGCCAGCCTCTCGGAATTTCTAATTGAGAGCACTAGCTAAAAGGACTGAGAAGGCGCAACTGAGCACCTGGGTCGCATCAAAATGAGAATAGCTTCGTTAACTGCTGCTCATTGTAATGTCCCACTGTAGGCTACACCTGTGGTATGACTTTATAAATAGATAACCTGAGCATTGTTTGCACAAGGTTAACTCAGAAGTTGCAGCTTGTTGGGCAGCTTTCCAGACACCTGCTGATGGCACAGCCTCATAACACAAAATGAAATCAAATTTTATATGCTTAATCAACATGGTTTATTAAGACTTAAGGAAGCCTTGTTGTTATCTACAAAACGTCTAGTTTGTGTCTATATTAAAATGAAGTTTCAATTGGAAATGGTTTCAAACCTTTGTGACTTACTCTAGTGTATGCGTCATCTGCCTCCAGTTACAGAGGATTCTAATGTTCCAGAACATCTGGATACTCAAAATTACTTGCATCTGATTATGTGCACTTGCAGAGGAATTAAATTTTGAAACTGTTAACTGTTTTCTCATCTAGTTTAATCTCCTAGTGTGCTTTCTGACAGGCAACAGTGATAGGCAGTGTATCTCATGGAGTTTACGGGTTTGAAAGAGCACATCCTTTTGCTATAATACAGATCTGAATAGGAGATGCTGAAAATCTTACAGCCTTATATTTGAGGTTGATTGGGTTTTTAAATTATATTTCCTACATGTTCCAATTACCTTATATTTGGGAATTAAAAAAAATACAGATGATCAACCCCTCCTTGTTCATACTTACTCAGTATATGTGGATTCATAAATCCAAAATTAACCATTTATCATCAATCTCCTTGGTACTATTCAGAAGTCATTTAGATTCTATGATGTATGATAAGTCATAAACATCCTCCTCGGGTACATTTATTGATTGGTACATTGGATACTTAGATAGCAAAGGAAAGTACCAGTAATCTAATCTATATAAATTAATGTTTTTGTTTGTTTTGGAAAATGTATTTCTTTCTTAGATTGGAGAAGAATTGATAGCTGGAGGACATGCAGGTACTGTTACAATGCTCTGGTGAGTGGTGGAGGGGAAGAATTTTGTACGCAGCGAGCTGAGCTCTCTGTGTTGTTGGTTCGGGGCTGGAAACCAAGTTGCGCTCAATATGAGTCTTGCCTGAGTTTTCAGTGCCTTCGTATCGGTCTGTATTTCACATTCTCACCGCAGAGAGGTTAAGGCTGAAAGGGACCTTTGGAGATCACCTTTGGAGATCACCTAGTCCAATCCCAAGTAGCTGCTACTAGCGTCAGAGCAAGTTCACTCATAAGACTAGAAACCTTTTTAATAATTTTGTTTCTGCTGGATTAGTTGTATCAGAAAGATCAGGAAGGGATTCTGTAGGATGAAAGGCCTTTGTTGACTGGTGATCTTTAGACTCCCAGACTGGAGTGGTGAAGCACATAAGCTACTTGTTTCAGTCTGTTGTTTTTGTAAGTAACTAGTTAAAATTAATATGTAAACTTTTAAAATGCGACACTCCTTTAATAATGCCAGAGTTTTTAGCGTGTGTCTGCAGTTTTTCTTTAGCATGTTGCCCTTTCTCTGGGACATTGAACTTTCTTGATGGTTTTCTTTACTTCCACTGTATAAACTTCGCTTTGAGCCTTTTTCTATAGTGATTTAATCTTCTCTTCTGGTTATGAAATACCATAGAAATCTATGTCCAATTACTGCCTTCAGCAAATGCTTCTTTTATTTTACATATATATTTAAAAGAAAAAGAATTGGATGCCACAAAAGCCTGGGATTCATATTCTCCCTAAGGTCTAAAAACCAGGAAAAACAGCTAAATTTTGTGGTTTGGACCCACAGCTATTAAAGATGAATGAAAATACCGTATGTTTGCAGGTGCACACATAGTAGATATATTCGTGTTCCCTGCTCTAATATTGATTTTCTTGCACATCTGTGTCGTTCCACAACTGGCAAGATTCTTCTTGATCCTATTTGATTTGTTTTGATTCATCTTCATTTATCTCGGCCTACTACTTCCAGCTAATTGGTCATGTTAAAATTTCATTGCTCCAGGAGGCAACATCCATCATTATAAAAGAAATAAATAAGATCCAAAGCATCAAAATTTCTCACCAAGATACATCCCTTCTTCCTTAGCAATGCTTCAGCAACTGTGCTGCCTTTTAAATCTTAATTCCTGTTTTTTCCTTCCAAGTGTGCAGTTCAGCTTAAAGCATTTTTTGCTTTTATGTTTTAGGAGGACATGCAAATTGTTTTGTATCTTCTATTCAATTCTTTGCCTTCTCTCATTAAAAGAATTTGTGCTGAAGATCCGTGCCCTTCTGGGGGACCAGAAACTGAGATACTGCTTTTTTTTCACAAACTTTCCTGAATGCTGTTTTGCAAGAATAACACATTGCTTTGACAGCACTGTGGAATGGTTCGGGCTAGAAGGGTCCTCTGGAGATGATCTTGTCCAACCCCTCTGCTCAAGCAGGGCCACCTAGAGCCACCACATTAAACACAAATAGTTACAGGGCCGTTCCCTGCAGCCTCATGTCACAAAGGAACTGATAGTTTTTGTAAATCCTCCTCCTTTCAGCTAAAAAACTGTTCTTGTCCTATTACACCTACAAGGTAAAACCACCTAAGGTCATAAGCAATAAGACTTCCTAATTTGAGTAGTCTGGAACAGGGCAAGTTTTTGAGGGTTGTTGAACAGCTTCAACAACTGCTGCTTTTATGGAAGTGCTGCATGAGGTGGACTGAATTAAAGCCATGTTGTTTCATCTGTTGCATCTTACTTGGTCTGTTTGTGAGAATAATCCTTATATTTTGCTTTTTGTTATTTTTCTTAGCACAGATATAATGTATATTTAGATGAGTACTGTGTCGGACGTTCATGTGGTTAAATACTTTCTCACTGTATTCAAAACCGTTTTGATGCATCTGGAACAAAATTTAACTGAGGTTTAGGATTTGCTAAAAATAAATAGGAAAGAATAGAAAATAAGTAGGATAGAATAGCAAAGACTTTTTAGCCTAGCTTTGACAGTTCTGCAACAACTTCTTTACATGCAGAGTCATCATTTTGCATTTCCTTTTGTGCTAATGGAAATTACTTAGCTCAGTCTCCCCTCTCTTTCCCTGAGGGGAGAATAGACATACATAGTCTTTCTGTTAAACACTTGATGAGAGCCTCTGTAGGAAGCCTAGATACAGATGTGTTACTACAGATTTGTCCTTTAGTCCAATGTTAGGCAGTGGTCTGCAGCATAGAAAAGGTTTCAAAATTTGCATTAATTAGTATTTTGGATGGCAACCTAAGCACAGTGCAATGAAGAGAAAAAGAAAATTACTCACTTTGGACTGTAGTTCTTCCAAGCCAGGATGGAAGCCAGTTGATAAGAAATGTATACGAACGTTGGCACTTCTTATGTCTTTCTGAGAAGGTACTAAAATGTTTTCACAGAAAATAATTAATTCATCTGATTAATTCCATAGGATAGTTCAGTGGAGTAAAGTGAAATGGATCTGATTTAATAAATAATTGAGTAGAATAAAATTAATTGAATAAGATAAATTTAGACTTATGATCCAGCTCCTTGTCTTCGTGTTAAGATCATTTGTTTAAAGACAAAAGTAGGTAGCACTATTCCAGGTCAGGCCCACTGCAATACAGTGTGTATTTCTGAGTCAACAGGAATGAAATTTGCACATTAGAGACAGATGCAAATTCAAATCTGAAATATTTCCCAAGAAAAGGTCATGCTAAGAATCTCTGGATCATTTTTTAATTTTTTTAAAAGTTACTATAACCTGAATTTTCAACCAGTGCTCAAAATGTGCTGTCTTATTTTCAAGGGTACATATCTGTATGCGCAAGGTGCAGCATTTGTGGGAGCAGATCAAGGAATGCTGCTCTAAGCCCTCTTTGAAGTGGCAGATAGATACAAAGGGAAACATATCTAACTCAAACAGATTTCCTTTACTGATTACTTTAAATTGGATTACTATAAATATCCTTCAGGCAGTTTTCTTGGAAAAATTGTGAACCTTGTGCAGTCTTATTCACTGTTAGGTTGAAGACCCTTAACATTCCTTTGGCAGCTTGCTTAATCTGTTAGACATTATTCCTTCTACACCAAAAATATAACAAAAATATTTAAGAAAATCTACTGAAAATGAAACCATTAACATCCTTTAGTTGATTCAATTATCTCTCTCTAAAAAAGCTTTTAACACGTCCCACGCGCAACAGCAGCTTCAGTAATTTGGCAATGCTAGCAGCGCATAATAAAGAAACATGAGGCTGTGATCTGTGGTAATATATCCCATTTTGGGTACAGGAAGATTTGTATTTTATTCAAGTAAATACGTTTGCTTTTTAACTACCTTTCAGACTATTTGGCTGTAGATTGCTCATCCCATCAGTCTCATATAGTTGCTACGAATGTTTAGCTGCAGAAATTGCAATGGAGAAATTTTAACGTTGCTGCGGGTAGTAGATAGGAGGATGGGGTTTGCAGCTTTGTGATTTTGATGATGTGTTTGAGGGCAGGGAGTAGCTGTGACTCACGCACAGAACAAAGGGTGGAAGATTTGGTTATTTAGCTTCCACTCCTGGTTTTGCCAGTGACTAATTTGTTGCTGACAATGAACGTTCCATCATTATTAAACAGCCCTCTGACGAGTCCTTTTAATGATACGGGGGCATAACTTCCCAGATGATATCACAACATGATTTTTAACAGTGAAGCACATCGAGGACCTGGCATTCAATTATGATAAGGGTGGCTTGTGAAGTAAAGGAGAGTGCAGTGTTTTAAATGCACTGCATTCTTTTCACTATTGAAATGAGAACCCTCTTATATAGCAAATCTATTATATGTGAAGCTTTAGACATAATGTACATTGCTGCCCTGAACCTCAGTTATTTCCTTATGTAATTTAGGTGATCAATGATAGATGTCAGTCGTACGTTGGACACTAGGTGCTGTGGTAACAGGTACATTGGATTGGCTGGAACAGTCGGACAACAAACGTGCCGCAGTTTGGAGAAGTGTCGTAGAAACATGGATATAATGTCAGCTAGAGGGAGACACATACACACACAGGGGCCTCACCACCATGTCCATACCAGAGCAGAAGGGAGAAAACCCATGGAATCTTTAAAGTTTCCAGAAATATTTCACTAAGTATTTTGGTATATCTAGACAAAGTTTTCATTTTTACTGGTTTACCAGTACTGACCTGGTAAAAATGAGATGGCATTTATACTTAAAATACCGTGAGTAACATATGGGAATGCTTGAATTTTACCTTTATCCGTAACACCTATAGGCAGCCAGACGAGGAATACTTTGGAACTATTTACTGTTTTGTATTACATTTTTATTTCAGTTTTCACAATCAGCAGCACAGTGCATTAGTGATAGTTCATTAAATCAACAAAAATTCTTCTATATCACTATTTGAGATAAATATTTCCCTTGGAAGAAAACCTAATGAGAACACCTAAAAAATATGGGTCATTTGATTACACAATTAATGTCTTGCAAGCAGAGAGAGGACAGCTGAGCATAGACACAGACTTGATAACAAAAATGTTGTTAGATTTCAAGTAGATTTCTTTGGTAGGGGAAAAATGACCCCAGAAAGGAATTTCTTCAAGCCAGGGCAGCTCCACGTTTACATTTGTGCCCCCCTGGATTCCATGGGCTGCCATGAGCACCAGCCTCCCCTCACCTGGGCCCGTGGTGCACCCGCCACCACACGTTTCTTTGGACAGACTGTTCTCACGGGCTCATTATGTAATCCGGACATAATTAGCCCTTCTGCTAAATAATTGGGAAGAGGGAAATCTACTTTGCTGCTCATGTGTACCACTCCATTTCCTTGCCCTACGGAGCGGCCTGTGGCATCCGCTTGGCACTGCGCTCACGTTGTTACCTGGGCTCACATGCTCAGGAGGGCCGCGCACCAAAACCTAACCCAGAGGGGCTTCTATCCCATGCCCGGCATGGCTGCTCTGGGAATGGGTTTGTGGTGGGGGCAACCTGCCCTTTACAGATGCCTTGGAGGCTCCTGCCCCGGGGGCCGAGGAGCCGTTGGACACCCGGAGGCTCCGCCCCGCCCCGCCCCGCCCGTCGGTCGGTCGGTCCATCCCGGGGCTCGGGGCGGCTTTGGCCCGTGCTGCTCCCGCACGGGGCCTGGGCCTCCGCCGCACAGGGATCGCCTCGAGGCGGCGCAGCTCCCGCCGCGCCGCTCTCACGGGCTCCGCTGCGTCCCGCCTCCCGCTCCCGCCCTCGGGAGCCCATTGGTGCAGTGCGCCGTCAGTCCCGAGGAAGGCTCCACCCCTTCGTCACTAGGCGGGCGGGCTACTGGGCAAGCACGCCCCGCCCTCCTCCAGCCGCAGGCTTCGCTTCGCACGACTGGCGGAGCGGGCTGTCAATCAGGGATTAGCCCCGTCCCAGCCAATGAGCCCGCCTCCTGAGCGGAACACACTGCTCGATTGGCTCGTGGGGCTATCGTTTAGCGGCAAGCTCCGCCCCGCGCGGTCAGGTAGCCCGGAAAATGGCGACAGTGGCGGCGGAGTCTCCCGGGGTCGCTGGGGCTCTGTGAGGAGCGCGGGGCCGCAGGCCCCGATGCCGCGGACGGCCGCGCCGCGGCGCCGGGCGGGGGCCGCGGCGGCCGCGGCCGGGTCGCGGCGGGGG
>JAUBOD010000185.1:177210-187303 GCA_032353885.1 Nothura maculosa
GGGGGCGCTGAGAGCCTTGAGCCCCTCGTCGGACGCCGAGCCCGGGGCCCGGAGCGCAGGGGATGCTGCGGCGTGGGGAGCCCGGCGGGGCCGGCCCGCTGCCCCTGGCGCCCGGCCTCGCCTTGCTGGCCTCGCTGCTGCTGCGGAGCTGCGCGGCGGCCCCGCTGCCGCCGCCAGGTGCAGGTGAGGCGGGGGGGGGTGAAGGGGGTGGCGATAAGGGCGGTGCGGGTCCCCGGGCCGGGTCCCCAGGTCAAGTCCCGGGTCACGCTGCGGCGCCCGGGCCGTTCGCGACGCTGCGGAGCGTCTCGTTGGGGCCCTGAATCACCGGGATCCTGCGTGGGGTGGAGGCTCCTCAGGGCACACGGCGCTTCCCCCGTTTCCGGTCAGATTAGGCGAATTCCCTCTCTCTTCTGCCCAAGCCGGGCAGTTTATGGTTGTTTGCCTCATGTGTTCGATAACGCTCGTTTCCTTCAATTATCGCGTCTGTTTTTCGATTTGTCTTAGAAATGCAGACCAAAAAATGCGTTTTTTTTATGTCTTACAGACGTCTGTGTAAAAGCTTATTAGCGCTGGCAGGTAGCAGTCCTCTGTGCCAGGTTTGGGGCCCCGATCACCGCGTTGTGTTGGGCTGGGCTTTGCAGGGCGCCTTGGACACGAGCTGGGGCTCAGCTCCTGCATGGGGGTTTGCGGCAGAGCAGACAATATGTTGAGAGGGAGGAGGGGGAAGGAGAGGATCTAAGGCACAGAGATTAGGTAACGTGCCTGCGCTTCACGGCAAGCGACAGCGCCGGCAGCGGAATCCATCACTTATTTTTGGTACAATGCCCTTTTCTCTCTTCCATTTTATTTATTTTATTTTATTTTTATTACTTCTCCCTCTCCCCACCCAGCCTTTCTTGAAGGCTGTCTTGTTATCTGTAAATGTAGGCTTTTGGAAAAAAAAGTCGATCAAATGTGTATTTCCTTTGAGACTGAATTGAAGTTTGTCTCAAGCACCACTTACTTGAGGATAGTCCAAATGATAAGAATTTGTCATCAGGCCATAAGATAAGAGTTGTAAGTGTGGGGATTTTTTTATGTCTGTTTTTTAGCTCTTCTTCCCAAAATATGGGTAACCTTTCTGTTTGAAGGTAGAAGACATCACACTGTATGCATCTTGCATTCTCAGGGTAGCCTACTTTATTTTCAATTTAAGTTTCTCTTGATTATTAGGACTATGTCGTGTATTTTTTCAAAACTGGGAGCTCCAAAAGCATCATTCTCAGAATGAAAAGTTGATTGAACACAATGGAAGAGATGGCTTTAATTTAAAAACAAAGCAAAAAACAACTCCCCAAAATCAAGCCAGTGATTTCAAGTGCTGGATTGTTAGCGAAATATCTCTGATGTTATAATTGTAACCTAATATGAAGTAAACCAGATATTATAATTTCACATGTTGTCTTTAGTGATTTAAGCCAATATATATATATGTATAGAATGTTACCTGGAGTTCAACAAATGATCACAACCTGTCATGAAAAATCCCGTGAAATGTAGGAAATGGAGCTTATGATTGGTATTGTATCTTTGCCCTCAGAGTAAGAAGTTAAGCTTTTGAATTATATTTTATTGAAAGATTTTTATTACTTAAGCCTTTAAAGCCTCAAGAGGGACCTTTTCCAATATCACTGGCATTGCTTTTGCTGGCAGGGCTTTCTCCTGGATGAGCTAATGTGTACAAGTGGTTTTGTGTGTAACAGACCTAGTCTGCAGCGTGTCCTGTCATAGCTCTGGTCTCATCAGTGCCAATGCACCAGCAGCAGCCCCTGAAACCTCAGGAGCTCCCCCAATAACCCTCACTGAACAGTGGGCAGCAAAACGGTTCTGAGGTTCCTGTCTTAAACTTTCTCAGTCCTTGTAGACTAATTTTAAAAGCTGTTTTAGAAGATGAGCCCCCGATTCGTTCTTGGGGGTTGGGAAGTAAGAGAAGAGCTTCATCCCTATTACAAATCCTTATCTATTCCATGATAGACTACTTTGACTTCCTGTAAGGACCTGAAATTGCTGATGACTTTTGTAAAAAGCTACCTAGTAGTGCTGTTCATCCTAAGGATCTGCAATTTTTGCAGTTCAATGTAACCCTCAGTTCCTAGTTTGCAAGTTGTAAACCCATGAAGATTTTTAATGGGCTCTTATTAAAATAAAATATTATTAAAAAAAAAACCCCTTGTTTCAGAATTTCTTTTTCTTTAAGGCTCCCTAGTTCTTTGCCTGTCAAGAAGTGTTGCTTCTGGTGTGCATGTGGAGGTCATTTTTGCACCTCCCATTTTCCCTGTAAAGATGGGAATCCACAGAAAGAGAAAGAAAGGATTTGGTCTCATATTGTTCTGGTGAACTTCTTGGAATAATTCATGGACTATACTCATAATAATTTAACTTTCCTCTCCTTTGGGGAGGAAAGTGGAAAGCAGGAAGTGGCTGTGGACAGGTTCTAGAAAGACTACTTTGGATTTCTTGCTTAAAAATGCTCAGTATTGTGGGGTATGCCAGGTGGTCAGGTTCTGTGGCCCAGTTGTTCTCCACCCAGGACCTCAATGGAGATGAACAGTTCATTGCAAGTCTGGCTTCCTAGTCTTGCCTGATTAAGGAAGGTGCTGCTGTCGAGTGTACCTCTTGCTTTTTGTTTTTAAGCTTATATTTCTAACCTATTTGAAAATAATCTTTGAAATAGGAAGAGGACTTAAATCAGTCTTCAGAATTATTGCACTGGTGTGGTTCTTAGCAATTGCAATAGATTTTTTTTTTAAAGATTTCAGCTGACTGCAGATGCAAAGGCTGGGGACAGGCCCACTGGATGTCAGCTTTTGAGCGGCTTCAGTGGCCAGACTGTCAAAATAGAAAAGTTCACAGAATTAAGTAGTGTTTTTTCGTCTACGAAGCACTGGTGATTTTTACCTGAATGTGTAAGACTAAGATGACCTCCATTTATAGTAAGGCTTTTATGTTGTGTGGTGGAGGAAAAAGTATTTAGGAAATACTCTTTAGTAATGATGTTTTGCAGGCAAAATGTACTGTACTGTAATCCGACACTTCTGCTTTACTGTGATAAAGCTTTACATTCAAATTCAGGTTTTTCGTTCTCTTCTTCTGAGTTGACTTTTCATACTTGACCTTAATTCAGCTGCCTTTTCAAAAAGCATGGAGCCTTGATCAGCTATGTATGTAATGCCTGACAAAATATTCTAGCATCTCTGTAAAATCTGAAGCTCTTCTGAGAAAAAAGGAACAGAGCTTGAAACTATTCTGTTTTCCTGTAAAACTTGAATAGGTGGTAACCCTTTTAAAGGGTGTGTTCAGTTTTACATTTATGGCAAATTACATAGAATATTAAATTGAATCTAGACAGCCAGGCTGGTGCCTGTCTCCTCTCTTGATTTGAACTGAGAACCTCAGCCTTGGGACTCCTTTCTTGGATCTGTTGAGCGTCGTGGCAGTGACTTCTTGCTGAAAAGCCTGCTCATGTACAAATACAGGAAAAGGTACTTAAAAAGATAGGATGTAATATTTGGAAATGTCTAGAGAGTATCTGGATGTTTGTGTAACTCTAGTATCTTCAGTGGGCCATAGATGATGGGTTATAAATATGAGGGTGTTTTTTTTTTTTTTTTTTTTTTTTTTTTTTTTTTTTTTTTTTTTTTACTTGCTAAGCTGCACTCTTCAGTGTGGATATACTCTTGGGAAAACTGTTGCTTCTGTGGTGTGCTGTTTCACTAGCAGTTCTGTCTGGCCCACTTGTGGCTGTGATCTGTGGTTGCTCCCAGGCAAGAGTTATGTGACATTTGCACCTAATAAGGAAAAGAGCAATTTTCTAAATATATGCAAGTTAGACACTCAGACCACTTGAAGGTAGGAGAAATTTTGGTTGCAAAGTGAAACTTTAAGTAATGGTTTCATTTCTTAGGAGCACTCTGTTCATCTAACCTGTCTCCTTCCTTTAAAGCATTAGATTTGTTTACTTTTCCCTACATCTTTTACTGACTTCCATCCCAGACGCATAATAACTGTGGCGTTAGAGCTGTTTTTATCTTTTGTTTCTATCTGTGATGCTGGAGGTGAGAAGCCAACCGTGACTCCTTGGTTTACAGGAATCTCTCTTCTGTGTCCAGGGCTTTGTTTGCAGGTCTTCTCTGACACTGGCTGTGAAGTATCTGGAGCCAGCAAAAAAACAAAAGCACTCTGACAGTTTTATAGGCGGAGGCTGATTTCTGAATTTAATTTTCACATCTTTAGTGCCTAAATATGTTTAACGATTCTTCAGGTATCGCTATAGCATGTTAAAATTACACTGGTCAGAAACAGTCTGAAGGTCTGTGCTTGCAGCTTCAAGTCTTGGCCATCAGAGGTCTTAGTGGTTAGTACTGATTTTGCGACAGGACTCCTGTAAAAATGTTTTAATCCTGTATGGTCAGATCCAGCAGCATATTTGAAAGGACTTGTATATTTTGGGGCAAAGGAGCAATTGTTAGGCAAGCCTCATTCTGGGCCTTTGCCATAGTTTGGCTTGGGTCGATGCATGCACAGGGTATGGGATCTTCAATCAGTATCATGATTATGAGACTATGAAAATTAAGTCCTACTGCTCTGTTTCTGCAGGTGCAGAGCTAGTGCTGTGCACACTACTAGAGCCTTCTTTACATATTCTCTTTGCTTCCTATTTAATGTATGCATGTAGTATCTGAAGCCTCATAAGGCTCTGGATACCATTGGCAATAGCTTTGTTGCTTTTATTGCTCCATACGAGCCCTTTGTTTTCGTTGTACTGCAGTTGTGAAAGCACTTGAGCGATATCAGTGGTACTAGAAATGTTTGGTAGACATGCTCTCCTAAGAGGAAAATGCACCGACTGTCAGGAGAGCTGTTTCAATCCTTATGTTTGATGTAAGCACTGCAGACGCCATCTCTAGCGAAAAATCTGTGTTGTGTTGGATATAGCTTAGGTTAGATGATTGAATGAAGGAGGTTGTGTCAGTCACTTGTCTTCTGATGGCTTTTTGTCATGTATGAAGTGCTCCAAGGTAACACCTTGTCCAATGTTACACATCGTTTCCTCAGTGATAAGAACGTATCGCTGCAGCGACTGAAGTGATGTGAATTCTTGGTCTGCTTTTGAAATCTGAAATTTATTTGGCATGGAAGAGATGCTGAGCAGCTTAACAGCAAACTGCTGAGTGTTGGCTTTAGTTCTCAGCTTGTAGACAAGAGGCACTTCTCCAGAATCAGTGATCTGTGCAGGCCTGTTCCCTGGTAGTATTTTTCCTAGGGATCCTTCTGCTGGGAGCAAGGATGAGAAATGGAGCCAAATAAACTCTTTTGGCAAACTGCTGGTTCTTACTGGCTTTGCTGTATTTCTTATCCCAGTCTCTGACATCAAGAGTCGGGAATGAGCCTTGCACAATTTGAATTCCAGGTAATCACATTGCATGAAGGGGTGCAGGTCTGAAGTCTTTTCATGTGTCAAAAATCCTTTCTCCAAAAGTATTGTATGTTCACGCGTGACCTTCTTTCCTTTAAGTGCTCGTTGTCTACTGTTTGAAAACCTTTAACCTCCATTCTATTGGAGAAAAGGCACATGAGATCATACCGTCCTTACCTAGGAACTGGGTGTTAAAAGCAGTATCTGACAGAGCAGAATAAAATGAGCTTTTCAGAATTCTTTCTAAGCACTGGAACTTTGACTTAGGCCATGTAAAATGATTTAGGTTTAGGCAGGGAGTAGTTTGTGTTGCTGACAAGTTACTGTTTGACATCTTTATTTTTTTCTTTGAAAGATTAAATATGTGTGCACAAATAACTTGGGCAGATGCAGCTTCAGTAAGTTTTTTTTTTTTCTTTTAACTTGAGATAATATCTAGTAATTGGGACTTTCCATGATAGTAAAAAACAATGAAAAAGAATAAGGCCACAAAATATTTTATTGCCTAAAGATAAAATTCTAATACCATACCAGAGGTTATTTCATTGCACAAACTTTACCTTATCCAATGTCAGGGTAGTGATAACACAGTCGTCTGGAAAAGTTTTTAAATATCTCTGCCTCCAGTTCATTTTCTACAATTCTCAGTTGAAGTTCAGTGGTGTTACGAATGCACATTTAATATGTAAAGTGCAAGTTGTTTTTTACATCTTGTTATAATATAGCCCTGCACAACTCAGCAATGGTGCAGTGAAAAATTTATGTTGAATATTAATCTCAAAAATGAAGCTGGTTTTGGTTTAGTTATTAAATGGAGCATGAGAGGAAGAGTGTGAGGTGGCAGGAATGCAGCAACTGCTGCCGTCTGCTCTGGGGCTCTCCTGGGGGGCTCAGTGAGCGCATGCGGTGCGGTAACTTACCACGCATCAGACTCTGCAAGCGGCTTGTTTCTTGCAAAGAGGCTTTGCAGGTTTCCTGCAGGCCTCCGAAATTCCCAGGCTTAGGTGTATCTGGAATGGTTTGGTGCATAGTAGCTAGTGAACCTTTGAAGATTTAGTGGAGTAAACATATGCAGGCTGAGTCCTTTGTAAGAAAAGATAATGATCTAAAATTCCCTTGTGAAAGACTGGGTAGGGTTCAAGAATGCTTCCCTGCTTAATTGCTAGGGTAGAAGAAAGACAACATTATTTAGGAAATTAGGGGTAGCTTTTAAATTCATGTTTACAAAAAACACAATAAATTAGGGTGGCATTACCTTGTGAATATAGTTACATTATTAATTATTACCACCACAATTAAATAAAAGTGTTCAGGTTTGCGGAAAGGTTGAGCATTATGGAAATAGGGAGGAAAGTTGCATCTAGTTGCTCTAGCATTTAAAATACTCTTCTGACTTGGTGATGTAAAGGTCTCTGCCTGTGATCATACAGTCTGAGGATGTTCAATATTAAGTGACTGCTGCCATGCTAGGTTAGTGCTGGAAACAATTCTGGCTGTTAGTGCAGAACTGCCATTTCTGTAGCTGCTCTTGAAAGAAAAGAGGCTCTTGCTTATGCAGTGAGGCTCTTGTCGCATAGCAACTACTGTACTGGAAGCTCAAAATCAGATGCTCCCTTGAAGATCACAACGCCTAGAGAATCCTTACTTGATCTGGGCCTTGCACTGCCTCTGTCCTAGCACCGAGTTTGTCATGTACATTTTTTTGTCCTCAAGCTTGAGAATTGTGTGCAATGTGTTATTTTTTCACTCTGATTTTTCTGACTAGTGCATTCCGTGTGTTTGCATTTATTAATTACACTTCTATTAATTTATTAATCACACTTATTAGCAAATTTAAGGGAGGCAGAACTTGAGCTCCTGCAAGCATTGTGAACTTTGGCCTTTGGTAACTTGTCTGGAGCAGGAGAGGCAGCGATGCTGCCCTGATAGGGCACGGGCTGTTGCCTCTGGTCCTGGCTCTGTTCTGCAGCGGCTGTGGGCTGGTGAATGAGTGCGAGTGTCTGTGCCATGTGGCTGGCTGGTACATATAGCTCCTGGCGGTGTGGGATGCCACAGGTGGAGACAGAAGTGGGAATTCGGGAGGACTGTGGGGAAGCTTGGAGGTTGATAGGCGAGAGGAAGAAACCAGCGCTAGGTTGCTGGGGTGAAAGCCTGACTTTTCTTTACATGGTTGCTAAATTTGGCAGATAAGCGGTGAACTGTTTTATGCAAGAAAAAACAGACTTGACAAATGTTGGGAGATAAGCAGAATCTGACCTATATAAATAGCTTTGAAAAAGACTTCATCTGAAAGTAACGTTTGTCTACCCCCTTAAAATATGCTAATGTGTGTTGAAGCACATGTTCTGGTGTTGGCGCTTGGCCCTGACAATGCCAGCACAATTATTGTCATTGGTGTTTTGAGTGAGCCTGTTCGTGCACTTGTCTATGTGCAAGGTTGGACTTCAGATGTTTGCTGTGTTTAGATTTGAAGTGTGAAATTTGCTTACGTAATAGTCTTCAGAGATGCTGAAGATTTTACTTCAATAGCTGTTAATTATTTTCCTAGGCTTTGAATTATTTATGATGCCAGGTGCTTTTAAAAAGCAGGTTAGTAACAGCGTGGACTCTGTATGTAACACTGAAGCTTTGAAAAAAGTCCTTAGTTTGTATATCCAGTGCTTGGGATTATCTAAGCATCCTTTTGAGATGCAACATTTAATAGTGTGAAATTCTGCAAAGCATCATGTTGTGTTAACTATGCAGTAACATACATATTATCACAACTGTACAAATATTTTAATGTAGTAGTGACAAAATCCATACATCTTCTGTCTAAAGTTGCCCAGATAGTGTATATTAACAGACAGGAAGCCTTAATGTTCTAACTTTATATAGAGGCTTTTTGACATTTGTTTTACAGTTCACTTTCTGAGGACCTGATGCTGATTTCTGGACAGAAGTAATGAATTCTGTATATTTAGAATCTAGCATATTAAGATGCTTGTTTTCTGTATTCCTTATGATACTGTGATTTTTAAATTGTATAATAGTAGTGTCAGGCTTAAAGTAAGCATCAAACTTGACAGTTGTAATGCAGATTGGGAAGAATTATTCTACACTGAGTGAAGGAAGTTACTGAAAAGCCCAGGTTAGCCAGTATCCAGAGCAGCCAGGTAGCCTCTTAGCTGCTAGTCCTGGCTGGCGGTGCTCACCTGCTGTGGGAGAGGGTGAAAGGCAGCTCCCTGCATGGTCAGCGATGTCAGCAAGGAGAGGCAGGCGTTGTGCTGTGCCGTAACCCTCAGCTGCTCTGTAGACTTGGTAGCTGAGGTGTCTTGCACTTCGCTTAATGATCTGCACTGCAATTTGTCATTCTTTAACATGTACTTGTCCTTTCTTGGTGTCAGAGTTCTGCCTAGTGACTTAATTTTACTCAACTAATTTTTATGAATGCCTCTGGTGCAAGTGCAGGGTTCAGGAATTTTGCTCTACTGCCAGTAATATACAGTAATGTATATTGTAATTGGGGTGATGTTCTCATAGGCGTGGTTACTAGTTGGGGATAATTTGCATCTCTTTGGTGCTTGACCTGCAGTGAGTTGACTTCTGATTTTTTAGTGAAGTTAGGTGGAGATGAGAAAGCTACTTGGAAATTAGGCAGGATGGTTTTGGAAAAAAAGTCTTTAAAGCAGTAATTTTAATTAGTAATACCTGATAATGTAAATAGGGTTTTTTTTTTTTTTTCTAGTAAAGCTGTCTTTTTCTTTTTGCATTCTGTTTTTCATGAGGTCAGGCTGCCAGAGCTATTATGGAAACTGAAAAAGTGTTGCCTGTTAGAAAACCTTACTTTTTTTGGATTAACTGCTTTCCTGTTATATAGATATTCTGTAATTTATTGTACAGGAAACTTTTTTCTAAAGAACTAGCTAATGGTTTTTAGCAGTATCTTGATTGTGTCAGGGTACTCTCTATATGTTACTAAACTATCCAAATATCTGTAGAGCTGCTTGAGAAGCTGTGGCCATCCACGTGGATCCCTCAATGCCTATTCTTAGTGTTTTGAAAGTTCAAAGAGCTCGGCAAGCTTGTATGTCCTTCCTCTAAATAGCGGTCAACTGATTTAAAAAATGAAGTTATACTTCGGTTGTGTTTGTCTCCTTACATCAGACATTCATCCATGCATCTTCCCATTGCTATTCAGTCACTTGCCTACCTGAAACCCCAGGCAATCCAAGCAGCCTGTCACTCAGTAACGCTGCTGCAGTATTGAAGTGCTCCATAATTAAATATCTTGCACCTGCTCTTCAAGCTCCATGGCAGTAGCTGTTTTAAACAAGCAGCCAAACCCCCAAAATTTCTCTCCACGCCGCAAGATGTGTTCTGTGGTCTCCTAGTGCACTGCGCAAATATATGTTTGTTCTGAATTTAAGATCAAAACAAGGATTAAAAACAGGTTGAGTTTTCCTGGCAATGACTTCAGTTTTTGAACTGCTGCATGACTTTTTTTCTTTATTAACCTCATTGATTAATCAACAGTGTTTCAAGAAGTTCTTGGATATATAAAATCTTGGGAAGTTAGTTGGTATTATGCTTGCAGAAGGGTCATTTCAAACTCTTGAAATGGAGACAGAACACTGAGGGATCATGAGAGACTGAGGT
>JAUBOD010000185.1:242160-256336 GCA_032353885.1 Nothura maculosa
TACAGCGCCGCCGCGCCGGGCGCCGGCTACGAGTACGGGCAGAGCAACTACGGCGCCATCCCCGCCCCGCAGCCCGGCTTCCAGCCGCCCCCGCCCTACCCCTACCCGGGCGCCGCGGCGGCCGCAGGTGGGTCTGGGCTTCGCGGCCTGCGCCGCCCGTTGGCCCCGCGCAAGGGCTGCGGGGGGGGGTGGCGGGGCCTTCCCGCCCCCCGGGGCGGCGCCGCTCTCCGTTTTCGGGCTCGAGGCGTTCGCTCGGGGCGGTCCCGCCGCCCAGGAGAGGCCCCTGCAGCCCCCTCGGGCAGCCCCCGGGTGCCCATGGCGCCGAAGCGCCGGTTGTGCCGAGTTTGCCCCCAGAACCGCCGCCTTCCGCCCCAGAGCGCCGCCAAAGTGCGGCAGGCTCAGCCGTTTGGCTCAGGGAGAGAAAGGGGGGAAAAATAGACCAGAGAGAGAGAGGAAATGCAACTTTGCCATTTCACGCACTTCTCTGCACTCCTGGCCCGTGTTTCATTTGCTGGTTCTCCTCAGTAGTCGGAGAGGCTCGAGCAGGTGAGCAGGCACCCAGTTCCATTGGCGGAACTAGGGCTGATCCCTGTAGGGAAGGAGTGGGAAGGAGCTGCTCTGCGGAGCTCTTCAGGAGCTGCCTGGCTCCAGCAGGCGCCCAGAGCCCCATCCTCGTGCCTTGGGTTGAGTCTTGAGGCCATGGATGACTCTGTGAGTAACCAGGAGTGGGTTCTGCTGTAGTGCAGGTGTTACTGGTGGCTTTTAGTTTTAAACTGTGAAGCAATAGCGTCTTTCTGTATATAACTGATGCATAAAACTGCCCTGGACTAAACTTGAGCTAGGTGATATCTGGGCAGACTGTACCTTGACCGTATTGTTGTGCTGCGTATGTCTACCATCCATTTAAGTTGTTGTTGTTGTTGTTTCTTTAGTGTTAATGCAGTAGCCAAAATTCCCCAATATACGGATAAAATGACACATTCACTCATTAGCCTCATGGCTTTTCTGAAGGGCTTCACTCTGAGCTGCACAGCTTTCTTACCTGTGCTTCCTCACCACCTGCAGCTACCACTTCTGCCTGATTCTGCAATTAAAAATTTTATGTGTGGAAGTTAAGCTGGAAATAGGAGGAAGGTTTATTCTCTTTCACTGGTTTGTGTGCTGGAGTGGGCTGTACTTGAAACACAACCTTTGGAAGTGAAATCTGTAATCATTCTTTGTTCAAACTTTATCCCTGGTATTTGAATGGCATTGAAACAAATTCCAAGTTAATTATTAGCTCCATTTGCCTTTTAGATGGTTAAAATTTACTAGGTGCTTGGATTTATGAAGTGGCTTTGCAGTTAGATGTGCTGAAGAGTTTGTTCCACCTCTGTTCCAGTACAGAATCAGTGAAGTGCTCCAAGGAGACTACTTTTCTGTTTCTTTTCCCCCTTGTTAATCAGTTCTATTTCCATACTTTTAACCAGGATACTGTTGTTTGCTTCACACACTGATTGAGTTGTTTGTTCTCATTTTAGGATATGCTGTTCCTCCACCGCCAGCACAGCCAAACTATTCGAGCACGTACACCATTATTCAGCAGCCTGCTACAACCACTTCTGTAGTAGTAGTCGGAGGCTGTCCTGCCTGCAGGTAAAATAGTTCTCTAATCAAGAAATAAACTCAATCTAGATTTTTGTTTGTTTGTTTTCTTTGAGAGGTATGCAAGTAGCTAGATGATTTTTCTTCAATAGTTTTTCTGGGTGTATGTGTATGTATGGCACAAGTAAATTAACTGAAGAAGTACTTACTTTCACATATTCAGCATGACTTTATCCTGATGGGCTCTTGATCACCACTACAATTAGTGTAGTAGATTTTTCTTTATTATAAACTACAGGTTCATGCTTATATAAAGTCTATCTGATATGTTTTCAATGAAAAGGCAGTTTGGTCACAAATAGAAGGGGTCAGCAAAACTAGGTGAGGTGATTATTGGTGTTATTTAAAAACTGTTGTTATCAGTATTATAAAATCTTTTTTTTCCCCCCCCACAGAAGACATGGGAGATTAATAGGTTTGAATCAAAATGTTGACCTAACATAGGGAAGAAACAAGAACAGTTATCTTATTAGTTAGAGTTGAATTGCAACAAAAGAAGTTCCCTCTCAGAAACCAAGAGCTGTACAAAAGGGAAGGAGTTGCTCTGTTCTGCAGTAATGCTGCAAGTCTTGTATAGTCCTGTTGCACTTCTCGATTCTTGTCATCCAGGATGTGAACAAATGGGTGAGGGCAGCCAGATCGCTGTGGTTCAGTCACTTGCATGTCTGTCCAGCTTTGATTCAAATGCAGTATCCTGCCCTTTCTGTCAAGATGCACAGGAGCTCCCTTGCAGCATCTTGCAAGGAAGCACATCATATTTTGTACATCTAAGCCCTTGCTTATCCATTTATTATCATGCAAGGGAAATTGGCTTTCCAGAGTAATTTAAATGGTATCAGGTTTTAGTGTGATGGAGTTTGTTGTAGTGTCAATTGCCTTCTGGCTTTGCAAAAACTGATGTTTGTTCAAAAGTCAGTACTTGCCCTCCAAAGTTGTTCTGCTGTATAAAAGAAGGTGCCTGTTGAAATTCCACTAGCTAAAGCTGAAAAATGATAGCAGCTAGAGCTATTGATCTTGGAGGAAATTGTTTTAAACAACAAGGAAATGTAGCCACAAACTCTCCAGAGGATGTGGTAGATCCTGCCCCTCAAGTGATTACATTAAAATGCTTGTGCTTCTGCTCAAGCAGAAGGCATGGAAAAAGTACATTACTCAGTAAAAGGTAAGCAGTATGTTTATAGGGGCTCGTTTGGCCTGAAACACAGATTTGGAAGTAAATTTAATATGGAAATGGTCTTCTGCAATAGGTTAAGATTGGAGAACTCCTGACATTCTTCGGATTTATTTCTTTTTCTGGCAGTTATCCCAGACCCTTTCGAAACCATCATTTGCAAGTATAGTATCTAACTCTAGGATCCTTTCAGCCTTATCTGAGAAAATAGGCAAGCCTGGACCTTATGTAAGTTGTTTAAAAAGTGACCTTGTTTGGAGAGTTTTCTGTCCAGTAAGTTCCATATTAGCTTGGTGCTCTTGGAGGTACTCAGGGCTGTGTACATTGCCTCCTGTCAGATTAGGTTTGCTCTCAAGTAGAATTCCTGGCTTCCTTCTTCCACTCTTTTAAAACAAAACACCCTCTGCAAAAACTTCGTTCACTTTAAATTCTTATGTCTTGCTATGAGAAGAGCTAAGTTGCAATGACTATTATGCCTTGTTGGTTACTCTAAGCCTTATTGCTGCACTGCTGAAGCTGTAGGACTCTTCTCAGAGCTCTGAAATCCTCTTGAGTAGTGAATCCCAAGGGTCAGTAACTGTAGCTAGTAGCGGTGTGTCAGAGACTTCCTCGCAATGCCAGGCTGTATCACGAGTTCTGCTGATTCTTTTTAGAGGAAGAGTCAAAGTGTGACTCGGTGTCAGTGATAGGAGAGAAATCTCAGATTGCTTGTGTTTGGCTTCCTGAGGAGCTGGTAGTCTGCTACTTAGAGATCATCAGAAAGGACAGGGTTGCTGGATGGGAAGCATAACATTGTCCATGTAGCCCTTGGTAAGGGTCAGCCTTCATTTGTCTGAAGGCTTATACTGACTGTTTCTTTTGGATAAGAGCTCATCTTGGACTTCTCAAGACCTAGTTCTGGTTTACTTCCTTGGCTGACAGCCTGCAGCTACATTCTTCACACAGCGCTTTACAGAAAGGTGTAAGGGCACTGATAACATACAAAGTGATTAATAGTGGCATATGAAGTGTGGCTAATTCAAATCAAAATCACTCTAAGTTTAAAATATTTGGAATTTGAGAAGGGAAGATGTGCTATGTCTCTTATTTAGGCAGGTCTTGTATTGCACTGTTACAAATAATCCTGGGGTTGATAGGCTGGCTACAGCAAAGTGTATCCTTAGGCAAAAATGATGATACCAAGTTGTAAAATGTTCATAATGTCTATAAAACAGCACCTATAGAAGTAGAGTTATTACCCGCATTGCGTGGGCTTGGTCCCTGTTTATTAAGTTTGCAGCTCCATCACTGTAGCGCTGCCCTGCCTGAGGGATGACTTTCCTGTCTTGTGGGCCGTATCTCTTGCTTAAGATTTTCATTAGTCTGATCTTCCCTGCTTGTTGCTGGTCAGCCCTGCTTTCCAATTATAAGCTCTAGTTCTTGCTGTCTGTTCTTTTTCTGTATTAATCTGTGGTAGTTGCAGTCCTGTTCTTTTGACTGAATATAACTCCTCACCCAATCCTGCTGTATTGAGCTGAAATGCAGAATGTTGTCAGCCCATTTTATTGCTTATCGCTGATACCTGATGATGGACCAAGTTAAGCTTTTAAACTCTTTCCTGTTATACAGGAACCACTTGAGTCGTTACAGACACCAGCTTTAGAGATCCAACCGTGTCATTATCTCTCCATCTTGGAGAATGCAGTGTGGCTGCTGCTCATGTCGGCACTTTCATTTTCTTTTTCTCTGTCTTGCTTTGAGTGGAACAAAGTGTTTGTTTTCCTATTACTTAAAAGAAGAAAGATCCGTTGGAAAAAAATATGAAAACAGTCTCTTGATCTGAAGTTTGCAAAAGCTGATTCTTCCAAAATTGGAGGCAGAGCCTGTGATGGGCCCTGCTCAGTTTTTATTCTCCTGTTTGGCAAGTATTTGGTTGTTTGGTAGAAAGAGTGAGAGAAGAGACATAAGCTGCTGCTTTATCAGACTTTCTCTTGAGAATTATTGCAGTGGATCTCAAGTTACAGTAATACTGAACTCCATTCCGGGACTGGAAGATGAGACGGGTAGCATTTAAAACTGCATTTATTTCTGATTTTTTTTCTTTTCTTGACAAAGCAAAGGTTTTTAGTTTTTTGGGTTTTTTTTTCCCCTCAATTAAGTGCATCTTTTCTGAGAAAATAGGCTCTGGGAAAATTGCAATTAGATGATAAACTCCTTCAAAATTTGAATTTTTTGGTTTTGTTTCAGTTACTGCAGCCACAAACCACCGTATGTGGAAACTGATAGAAGCTCATTCAGGATGTAGGTTTTCTACAGTTACAACAAATATAGTTACTTACAAATATGGTTATGTAGGTGTTATAAATATATTTTTATAATATCTATTGGTTAAAAATGCAAGGAGTCAGATAACTATTTGGAGAACACATCTAATATCTGAAGGATATTAGAGAAGTGTGGATTTTCTGTTTCTCGTAGCAGGCAGATGTGCTACAGAGATCCTTTTGAATCTTGTGAGTAAAGTTGCCTTTGAATTTTCATTTTGAGAGTGCTGTGCAGAAGAATGGCCATACTAGTGCAGTAGCTTCTGGTACTAGTCTGTGTCTTGGTCACAAAACAAGATCAGCCTGTGACGGGAATCAAAGTAACTTGCTCCTAACATAGTGCAGAGCTTTAGTAAGCGTGTGCCGCACAGACAGACTGGGGCATTCGTCCCTGCTCGGCTGTAATTTGGTGGCTGGAGCATTTAGGGCATGAAATTCGGTAATGACTTGCGCATGTGATTGCAAAGAAGAAAGACTTGATGCAGCAGACTTGAGCAGCTGCCACGAGGCTGCCTTTTGGAGCTCCTGACGAGGATGCTCTTTTCCTGCCAACCTCAAAGCAGAGACACACAGCTGCTTTGGAGCAAGGCCTGTGGCCTAAGCTCAGAAGCAGGGAGGTGCAGACCTCCTAACAGGGCCTAAGGTGAGAACAATGGAGCGATCCTGGTCTTACTGGCCTGAACTGATTTGGGGGCAATAACCCAAACACCAAACACTTTTTCTTTTCCTCCCTCCTCTGATAAACAAGACATCATGCAGTTAACAAGATATAGCAGAAATGTATTCCCTAATCAGTCCCTGTGAAAATGGTAATGTTGTAGTCTCAAATTTCCAGCTGTAAGTGGGCCTGAGCTGATAGCATGCTCTCATGGATATGCCATTTGTCTTGGTATCTGTAATCTGATGATTAGGATTTCCTTGTAGCAATGAAGAGTTGGAGGAGAGAAGAGTACCAGTCTTGTCTTTGGGTGAAACAGTAACCAGAAATAATCCTGCATGGACTCTGTACACACTGGTGGCGAGGGGGAACAGCCCCAGGTCTTAAGCCAGTAGTGGTACATGGATACTATCCACGCTGCCTACATCACTCTGTTTGGCACACTTGGCCTCACCCGTGCGTCTGGGCTGCTGGTGGGAAGCCACAGAGTTCATCTCCACAGCCAGTGTGTTTTCAGAATGGGAATTTGTGCAGTGGTGCTTTTCAGCTTTGCTTCCTCAGAGAGGGCCAGTGGTTTGCAGCATTCCAAGAAATGTGTCTCTTTCCATCACTGGAATTCCTCTGACCCTGCAGCTTGCCCTTTCGGTAGGAAGTAGGGCCTAAAAATTAAGGAAGTTCAGGTAGATCTGCACGCACTGAGGTACCTGTTGCTTGGAAGTGACTTTTTGGAGTAGCAGCAGTTTGTGTTTGCGCTGCCTCTCAGGAGGGCAGGCTAACAGGTAAATAAAGGTGCAGGCCCCTCCATAAACACGCATCAGCAACGTTCAAGGGGCTTTCAGGCTAGGGGAGCTGCACTTCTCTTTGTGCAAATTAAACTTGTAAGCATCCCTTTCTGTGCCTCTCTAACTGTCAATTTTCTTTCTATTTTATTTGCAGCTAAAGATGTAAACATGCCTAACCTAGAAGTGGTTGAATTAGCAACCAAGCTGTTGTTGCATTAGCTAGGACTGACCTAAGGAGACTATAACATTTGTTTCCATGTTCAAAATTAAAGATACACTATGCAGTTTCCAAGACCCTTGCTTGTTACTGCTCTGACTGCTGAAGTTAAAACTCCAAGGCTGGTGGCAGGCGAAATGAGATACTGGTTTCAAAAATCCCACAGGTCTTGCTTGATCAGCGAGGGAGTGTCCCCATAGCAGCCGGTTGGAGACACCCTCTAAGGGGAGAATAGTTTTATTTTCAGATTTTGCAGAGCTTGTCTCACAACTAAAATACCATCTCTGATTACTTATGACCTCTTTATTTGTAAGGGATAAAAAACAAAGATAAGCAGCAAGAAGTAGTGTTAAGTCTAAAAATATTCCTATTCAGTTGTTCTGAGGATTTATATTTAAATCTCACTATTGGCCCTTTGATCCTGAGTATTTAACTTAAGATGTTAATGTTTTAAACCTTTTCGTTAAAGTAAGTCTTATCTGGAGAGTAATTTGATTTTTAAATGCTTGTCAAAGGTAGTAATTGACTGTACTTTACAGAATTGGCAACTGCTGCATAGCTTAAATCCAAGACACTGCTTGCAATATAAATAAACCTTTCCTCTTTATTTTTAGATTGGGAGTGGTGCAGTTATAATCAGCTTTTATGTGGTTTATCCTGTAGAACAAAATTTATGTTTGGTTACATTAATGAATCTACAGTTTGAATATGGCCTCTCTAATCACTCCACAGCTCATGTAGGATGTAAAAGCCAAAATGTTCATATTCCTATTTTAAAGAGTAGGGTTTTTCCTCCTCCTAAGTTTAGTAATTGGCTAAATGGGGAGTGATTGGGTAGTGTTCCATCTAAAATTAGGTGGTGACATAAACCAACAAGCCAAAAAGTGCTTGTATGGCTAATGCTGTAGTAAGCCCACTGCTACAGACCAGCCTTGGGGATGACCCTGGAATAATGGATGTGTTAGCACAGAGGTCACATAGCCATGGCTCAGTTTCACTTCCCATGTGAGTGTCACATGTGCCTTGGCCTTTGGTTTGTGGTCTCCAGCCCTCCCTGTTGCTGCCCCTGGAGTGTGTCCTGGGCTTGCTCTCACACTCTGTGGTTCTCCCTCGTTTGGCATTGAATATGGGTGGTGATTTTTCTGCAGTGAAGTGCTGAGCTTGGCATAAGGAATATTTTCCAAATAACCCTGTTTAGAGACAGAGGGACCTCTGCTTACCAGCAGACTTGTCCCTTGCAAGCTGATTAAGAGGTTGGTTGTAATGGATTAGGCAGCAGCCATCCGTGCCGGGGCTTGCAGCTGCCCAGGGCTGACACAAGTACCCCGATTGATCCCTCTTTAATGTTTAATTAGTGCGTCTATTTGTAAGGCCAGATCAAAGGTAGGCTGCTTATTTTCTTAGCACACTGGCTTGCTGAGGGTCACAATGGTAGATTTTGGGGGCAGAGGCAGAATATAGAATCAATAAAAGGCAAGGAGAAGACCTAAAAAATAAAGCAAGGGTGTAAAGCCTACAGAGAGTGAATACTGTGTGTGAATGGGAAGGCCTGTATTAGTGTAATGGTGAAACAAGACGAAAGTGCAAGCCCCTTGGCATGCTGTGCGTGGCATACTTAAATGTTGTTTGCATTTTCTGAAATAAGGTCTTTTAGTTATAACTGAACTGCTTGGGAAAGGGGCTCTGCTTTTTTTGATGATCCCTAGTACTAAAAGCAGCCTAAATCTTTAATTACTTATAAACATGTAGGTTGTGTCTTAGCCCCTCTGTGTGCCCCTCCCCTGAGGAGGGGCTTGAGGAGAAGGCTGGAGTTTCCAAGTCATTGCCACTGATTTTTATTTGGACTGAGTGCGAAGCATATCATGCATTTGCACAAATCACAAGTTATCAAATTCAGCTTCTACACCCAGGCTGTCTACTTCTGTTTTAATTCCAACCTCCTGTTACCACTCTATCTGTAACCAGCCTGGCTGTGTCCAAACTGTTTTTTAATCTCTGCTACTTTCCCAGAAGTAGCACTTTTTTTCCCTAGTGAATGAAGTCAAAGGCACTAAAGCCTTCCTTACTTTTCAGTTCTTTAATTACAGTCTATTTTTGAGAGCCAATTACCATATCATTTACAGTTTTAATGTCCAGCTACATCCTAGGCAAAGAGCCTGTAAAACAAAGAAGTCACTTTGTCAAAGTTTTCCTATTAGACCTAAGCTGTACTGCAGAATTCCCGTTTACACACAATAATGTGCTTAGCTGGGACAGATAGGGAGAAAATACCTGGAAACAAATGTTGCTAGGGAGCTTCCTCCCACTGTTTTAGAAGCCAGTCTAATAGAAGCATTTTGGCTTTGGGGTGGTAGGTGCTGAAGCCTCTCTGGGGAAGGAAAGCGGGTGTTGGGCTCATTGCCTGATCTGGGCAGCAGGTCTGGGCACGGGTGCTTTGCAGAGGAGCACGGCAGAGACTGAAGAGAAAGCACTGAACAAGCTGGGCACCTCCAGCAGCTGGGCTGCTCGATGGCACTCAGGCTTTGATCATCAGCCCCACATAAGCACTAGCAGAGGTGTCTGTTGCGGGGATGTGAAGCTGACTGAATCCGACCTCCAAGAGATCTAGCAAACTGCTTTATGAAGATGAGCAGTGGTCCCATTTTCAAGAAGCTTCAAGTTGTGCTCTTGCTGCTAAGTGTTTTTATAGTCAATGTTAACTTTCAGAAGAAAAACCAGAGGTAGAAATGTAATGTTGTGCCTCAAGTACATACATTCTGTAAGTTAGTAGTTCATTGTGGCAAGAATTAGTAAAATTTGTCATAACAACTGAACATGTTTTTTTCTGTGGAGCTGATCTATCATTGCTTTGAGCTAGCATGTATCTGAATACAGAGAATGTTTAAGAATAGTCTGCAATAATAATGTGAAAGTGCTTTTACATCAGTGGAAAGAAGCAGCTCTGACAGTGTGGGTGCCTCAGGGGCAAGGAGCAGAGGAGTGACACTGCTGAGCTGGCAGGAGTAGCCACAACAGGCAGCATGGACCACAACAAAATGAGCTCAGGACACTCTTGTTTTGAGATGAAGATCCGTGTGGTGACTCGAATGTTATTCTACTTCTTTTAGCTTTTTTAATATATTCTTGCATCAGGATATGGAAGTAGAAAACTACTGCTGGGACCCACTGTAGTCTGACAGCGCTTTTACTAAATGTTGAATCAACAGCTATTGCAATACCTCTGTAAAAAGAAGTAAAATAAGTTTATCAAAAGTGTCTGATGTTGAAGGCATAAACTAAACATTAAGCTGGATAAACAGAATTTCAAGAACACTTTGAAAAGCCTTTAGTTTCTAGTGATGTTTCAGAGAAAGGCAAGTGGTTCTTAAGTTTAATCAAGATGTAATGTTTTAAGCACTTACAGGAGGGGCATGGTCTGAATTCTGCACTTTCCTTCATTCTCTTCACTAGTGCAGTAGGTTGTGACTGCTCTGTAGAGAAACAACAACTCGTTGGCATTGGCACCTTGCCTGTTGAAGCCTGTATTTCAAGGTCACACTAGCTCTGTGTTGGCTTTTACTGAGGATGCATCTTATTCCAGTGTTTTACTAACCTCTGATTTATGACCACTCAGTGTAGCTGCTCACTGCAGCTTTCTTAGGTCTGAGTATGCAGACTTTTCTGTCTGTCTTCATTTTAGGGGCTATTCAGATTCAGCACTTCAGAAGGTAGCCAGGTTCTGAAATAAAAAATTCCCTTTAGAAACTTTTTTGGTATTTTTGGGTCCTTTGCCATATGCCATGTGTTCTGAAATGACACTTTGTGGAGTGGTCACTCAGTGGGACTGAGCTGGGGCTGATCTGCATGCATTGCAGGTTCTAACACTGTTCTAAAGGGACATCGGTTCTGGAAGTAGAAATGGGAAACACTAAGGGTTATTTTAAGTGATAGATATTTGATTTTTTTTCTAGCTACCAGAAGTAAACTTCTTAAACAGCTTATGACTGTAGTACTGCTTCTCTGACACATCCTGGTGACATAGAAGGTCTGAGTGTGAATTGGTACCTAATTGGTACCTTCCACAGCCAAATGTTGATACTTAAAGTACTATTTAATTGTAAATGTATAGCTGGAATTTTTGAGTCCCTCATATCCTGCTATAGTGTTAAGCTCCAGATAACTAGTGCACCCAGGCCTGTGCATGTTAATTATCTTGTTTCTTGCCCTCTAAGAGTGATGACAGGAGAGAACATGCTGGCAGTTGCAGGAACCAGGTATTGCCAATGTGTTCAGTATTTTCAGGTAACAGGCTGGAATGACCCTTCTGGCTGGCAGCATGGATTTTGGCAGGGTGTGTTGCTTTTCAATTGGCTCAAGACCACCTGAATGTGCTAGGAGAAGCAGAATCCTCCTGCATCCAGTACCTTGAAGTTGCATCGTGCCCATTTGGCTGTCTTTCCTGTAGCAGTTGCCAGTTTTGTTCAGTCCACTCTAGTAGTCTGTCTAGTCTGGGAGTACTCTGAGGCTAAAAGTTATAATAGAACCCCGCAAAACTGCCAAATGACACTTGCTTTCTATGTGATGCCTGTATAATTTCATCTTTAGATGTCTCAAAGAGTCTGTGGCAGGTTTCTCAGACCGGAGCCAACAATTTCTAATTGCTAGAGCAAATGTGTGGCCCCCTGGCCCCACAAGGTGTGAGAGAGCAATTTCACAACAAGAGAGGGTCTAGGGATGTTGACAACAGCCTGGGAGCATAAAACTGAGAGGATGGAGCTTGATTCCTTACTAAGGTGTCTGTGGCAGGAAAACGGGTGCTTTCTGGTTTCTATATCTTGCCACTAAAGGATAGATAGTTAATTATTCTCACAGTACAAAGTACTATTGGAGCCAGAGAGGCTCTGTAATTCTTATCCTTGCAGCTTTATGAGATTTGACAGAACAAAACCCCAAGCAACCTGGTCTGAATTCAGTGTTACTTTTTTAGAGTGAGAGGTTGGACTAGGTGATCTCCTGTCCTGTCCTGTCCAGCCTGAGCAGTTCTGTGAAATACTTTGTGTCATGGTCAACAAGAGTCTATGGCTTCTGCTAAAATTAAACTGTGTTCTTACCAGCTTTAATCAGAAATTAGGTCAAGTGTTCCTGAACTACTTCTGAGGCTTGTAATTGGGTTGGGATTTCATCAGATGACCAGATTTGCTGTCACTGGCCTGTGCTGAAGCTGGCAGGATCCTCTCTGCTCCCTGCAGCAGAAGACATTCTAAAGCCCAGTGCAGCAGGCTGCATTAATGAAAAGTAGCTCTTGGTTTGGTAAGCTGTTACCAAACAAGTTTATCCTTTCCTTGTATGAAAAGGTTTTTAAAAGACTTGTATAAAAACCTAGAAAAGTTACTTCCCTTTTGAACCAAGGGATTTTAGGAAGCAGTGGATGCTGCTGTCAGCAGGCAGCTGACACCCATCAGCAGTGCTGTGCTCTGTGTGAGACAGCTTCATTCTCCTACTAGACTGACCTCTGTCTTTGTGCCAAATGGGAGAGGAAAGGAAGCTCTTGTGAGGAATTCTTCTGTCCTGCTTGGGACTGCAGTATCTGGCAGTCCTGATGGGATAGGACAAGAAATGCAAGTCATGTTTTTAGCGTGCAGCTGGACTATTAAATGGCTTGAGTTCTAAACAGACCTAACGAAGCCTATTAGGTATCCAGAAAGCTTTGCTAGGATCTTGCTTTCCATTGAGTTGATAATGAGATTTAAATTGTTTTAGAGTGGGATAAGAAGACAGAAGTTCCTAAACAGCACATACAACAGAAGGACTAGCTTTGGAGTGTCTCTTTATATTGGAGGTGCATGTTGACTCATATCAGATGTAGGTTATATTAGTTATAAGTTAGGGCTGGGCCAAAAGCTTACTCCACCTGAACCATTGCTATCATTTCTTTCTCTCAAATGAGCTTCCATAGCAGAAAGGCTGTTTTGTGCCTTTGTGCTAGAGAAATGTAGATCACTTCTATCAGGGCTGCTTATGTAACACTGCTGTTTCAAATGAAGCAACTGCAGTATTACTTCTGCTTTTAAATGTTTTTCTTCTGTCACTTGACTTATTGCCAGATAAGCAGTAGAAGATCACATGGCTTAAATAGAAATTCTTGATTCTTTTCACAAAACCAAAGAGCCAGATATTGTGAAAACATCCTCATTTGTCAGCTGATTACTTGAAATACTTCTCCTCTTTGTGATAGTTATGTTGCATATAGGAATGAGCAGTATTTTGTAATTTGCACTCAACTGCATTACATGGACCAAAGAATTTCAGGGCACAGACAACTAAATATTCTCTTTTGTCTTTTAATTCATCTGCAACTGTTGTTTCAGCTTGCTTTCCACTAGTGAACCTCTGTGGAAACCAACCAGAAAACTATTTGCTTTCTTTTGTGGCGATTCTAGCAGATGAGACTCTGATTTATACTGCAGATATAGAACTACCTACCTTAAACTTGCTAAGGTAAAACGTTGAGCTAGACGTTTCTTCAGGAACCCTTAACCAGTATAACATAACTCTGCCTGTTCAAATCTTTCTTATACGAAAACAAAACAAAAGCTTAGAAAAAGCACCTGCCTAATCATTGTATCCTACATTCAGAGAAAGGAGGATTCCTGCCACACACACACGCACACCCTCTGGAACAGCTCATGTCCACATATATCCCGTGAGGGACTTGAGAGGGAACAAACAGAGAGGATTCACACCACAATATTGTAGAAACAAGGTAGAACATGAGACACAAGTGTGACTGCTGCCTGTTGCAAAAAACCTCAGCAGATGAGAAATGGACATGTTTGGTTGACTTGTAGTGATCAGTCTGCCATTGTGTAGTTAAATCTTTGGCACCGTGTCATTCAAGAAGATTCAGGAGAAAATTTCAAAAGCAGAGCTGGTCTCACTTTGCGGAGATGAATGTTTAGTTCTAGAAAAGTTTATCTTTATATACAAGAAAAACTTGAGCCCAAGAAGTGAAATCAAGTTGTAAGGCTTGATACTTTCTTAAACATTCAGGACAAAAGTTGTAATTCTATTTCCGTGTAATAAGTTAGAAGGATGCAGGAATACAGGAAAAGAGTCAAGGGCAGCCTGTAATAGCATGGGCCTCAGAAGGCTGCAGTAGAACAGAATTTCCTATAAACCTTTGAGAATGCAGGTGACTTAAGCTAGTTCCTGCTGGATATATGGTGCTCAACCTGTATATTGCTGTCATTGTACCTGAATTAGCCAAGGGTTGTAGTTAATACATCTGTGTATTTTAGAAAGCTTAAATACAGCTTTGTGAGGGCTGTGTTCTAAGAACCAGCCAAGGACACCAGTGACAGGGAAACAGTCTGGAACAAGGCAGCTAGTCTGAACTGTAGCTTTAGATTCCTTACTTGCATT
>JAUBOD010000185.1:257444-267466 GCA_032353885.1 Nothura maculosa
GTTTGCTTATAGGGACAACCACTACTGCAGGAGGTTGCACTAGCAGAGAGCCGAAGCTTCCCAGCACCACGTGAATTAATATCAGTACCCCAGCCAAGAGCAATATCTGATAGTGCAGCAGGGAGCACTTACCTAAAGAGAGAGCTGTGGCGTTGCCAAGTGCTGGCTTCCAGCAGATAAAGGTACTTTTGCATGTCAAAATATTTAATTCTGATAATGATGATAAAGGCCGCTATAGCATAGCTTGATTTGCCTCTAACTACTATGTTTTAAAAAAAACTGGCTGGAGTATAAGTTCTATTCTTAAAGGGTTAGTGTTGTGAAATCCAAAGACAGATTTCTGAGCAAGATGACATAGCAGATGAAGTAGCCTCAGCCTCAATCTTGAAAGGCAGTGTGAGAGGAGAGGGAGGGAGCGCGCTCTGCCTCTGCAGCCATCACGTGCTCGTGGACCCAGATGACTGAAATGCATTTCCCATGACTTGAATCCGCTGTTTACAGTGGTAGAAGCGTGGAACAACAAAACAAATATCCAGGAGATGCTACAGGGGAGAATGTACATATATGTAAGGTAAAATGATGCTGAGTAAGGATTAAGGATGAGGTTATCATCAAAAGATATAGGTTTTATACAGTAGGTTGGAAATGTGAACTGTACAGACAGAGTGAGCAATGAGTTTCTAATATTTGGAAAGATTATCTGCCAAATTCCACATAATTTAAGAGATCAGAGCCTGAGGTAACAAATTCAGGCCCAGAGCTCTACACTTGAAAAAGCTGTATTTCACTTACCTAGCCAGCATTAGTGCCACTGCTAAGCTCCTTAACCAAGAACAACTCGAAAAGCTTCATCTGTTCTGCTTTTTGTGAAGGGCTGCAGTCATGTGGGGAGCTTCAAAGGCAGCTCTTTAGCATTTGAAGAAAAATCATGGCACTATTTTATTATGACAATTTTTATAAGACTAAAGATTGACAAAATGTTTAAAGATGTTATCACTGAAGAATGTGCTTACAGTACAGCATTTGACTATAAATATAGGTTTGTGTTAACATTTAAAATTTTGTATCTGTGAACATTTTAGCAAAGCATTACAACCATGTCTATTCTTAGAGGATAAATATTTATTTATAAGCTAGAGTGTTTGTCTTAAACAAAAATAATGAAATACAATCACTTTATACAGTCAATTCTCTACTCTGGAATATTAAGACAATTGTTATACTGTTTTATTTGGGGAAAAAAATCAGCTTTTATCATACTTAGACTTATTCTAGAACTTACCATTGCAGTTTCCAAACAAGGAATGCCAGAAATTGATTGCTGTGAGCTTCTAATTAGCCTGGGTATTCTAGTATGCCATCTTATCTCCAGTATTTTCACAATTCTGTCACACTACAAAAAGGCATTCTGCAAAATCAAGCTAAAATGCTCAAACATTTGCCTAAAGCAGTTACCTCATTAGAAAGTACAGATTTTTAAAAATCAGAAATCCATTCCAGCATGATTCTACTGTACAGTAATTACATTTAAATAAGTTTTTAGAACAACTTTAGCAGGTTCCATTATTGAAAATGTTTAGAAGGAGGAGATGTGGTCATATGAGTTACATTCATCGAATAATTGGTGCTGATCTGTCATTTGTTACGGTGGGTCTGAGTTTCACCGTGGCAAAAGGATTTTCTCCACTGTAAAGAAATGCACAGAGTTACCAGAGGGCTCACTGCAATACACCATATCAACAGCAAGAGTAATGTCTAAGCCATGCGGTTTCTGCATGGAACAGTTGTTTGGAGACTAAATTATGGTTTTAGAGTACAGGATTCTATGTAGTTATTTTAATTTTTCAAAAATAACCTTCTGTATGACAGATTTTTTTTTCCCCAAGGAGTGTGTTATCAGCCTGAAGTGCCATGTTCTAAAAAATTCCAATCCCACTTTAGCCATAATGTTTTACCAATGGCAGGAAAGTGAAATGCAGGAAAAAGATCCTCTTGTCCCCTCAAAATCAATACAGTAATATTGGTCACTAAAAATATCAGCGTAGATGTATTACAATTTTTAAAAATACCTTAGAAAAGGTGGTTTTATAATGCCATTCATATCAGGTTTCTGTAAAAGAAAAAAATATATAAATTTGCAGAAACAAATGCTACAGTGAGAAGATCACCTCTTCTCTAAAGAAAAGAGACCCTGTCATTAAAACAAGGTAAATCACCTAGCCAGTTGCAGTAATAATTGTATGGTTCATCTGCAGAGAGAAGAGAATTATCTCAGAGCATCAATGTTAGAAAGATACCGAAGCAGCAGCTGTCTGGGTGCAGGGTAGAGGAGAGAAGAGCCCTTAACTGAGTGGTACTTGGTCTGTTTTTTCAAGTTAAAGATCAAACAATCAGTCAGGCTCAGTTCTAGCTGGGCTGGAGCCTTTGCATAGCTTTACAGGGTAACTTTTTTGTAGGTTAAAATAGCAAATGAAATGTCACTGAAACAACATCATAAACCAAACTACATATTTCTGTGAAGATAACCCAAGAGATGGCAGTGTTGCACTGTGAGCATTACTACAGGATGCAGTGTTTCAGAAGTGGTAAAAATGAAGAACTACTGTAAATAATATCTCTTTTTGTATAAAAGACATTGTAACCATATCTTTCACATGTGGGCCAATCTACAAACCAGCCTGGAGTAATATTCAACTTATTTCCACAGCCGCTTGGTGGCGTGGGATTGGTAACGTGCACATAAAACATCAGGAAGATTCAAAAAAAAAGGAAAGGAAATTGTGATTATAGAGCAGAATCCTCAGGTGCAAGTGCAATGACTTTCCTCTACACTTTATTTAACAGGTAATAAGAATCAGGAGCTCACAGTAAAAATATAGTTGCTACGAGTTTTGGGGTACCTCAGCAAGACTAGTGATTAGCTTATGCTCTACAGTCCCTCAGGTTTTGGAACGTGCTTTCTCTGTGGAAATTTCTCCCAAGAAAAGATCTATTTATTTTCCACTCTGAAAAAAGCTCAGTCTGGCCTCCAAAGATATTCTAATCAGAATCCTTACCCTTATCAGCTAAATCATTTGCTGCCCGTCCTGCTTTTTCAGTTCAACACCATTGCTAGTCCATGACCCTTACATTTATTCATAAAGTGCCATAAAATGAAAAAAAAAAACCTTTAAGGTGACTGCTCTTGAGAGCTGCCAGAGGACGCTTAGCCACAGAAAAGGCAGCAGCACAGGGAGACAATTTAACACATTCAGTAATTTTAGGGCTGTACAGCAAGTCACCCTTTTACTTGTCAGAGGGCAAAGAACTCACTGTGCTGCTTCCTTGGCAGCCTTCACAGGCCAATACATCTCCTAACTACCACTAACACAATTACATTGGAAGGACATGTTGATCTCATAGGTCTCAACTGTTAGCCATAGATAAATGAGCCTGTGTATAAATCGGACATTACATGGTTGTTAGGGCTCATTGCTTCTTTATCCAAACATGAAACTCACAAATATGTCAAAGTGGAAATGGCTTTCTTCACAATAATTTTTGAAGTTTCCAGATACTTGCTTTGGAAAGGACTCAACACAAAAATTTATATCTTTTTGATACTCGTTTCATGGATGTGAAAAGGCTTTTCCTTATAGAAAGACACTGTCCTAGAAGCACTCTGGAACATCCTTCCTACACAACAGGGCTCATTACTGATAAAGCACTTAGATGAATGAATCCACACTGAGATGTGGATTGAAATATGCTATATGAAACTATATGTGCTAATATTAGAGTGCTCAGACAAAAGTCTGCTAAACTTTTAATAGAGATTCTTAGAGAAAATAAAAACCATCTCAAAACCTTACTATTGGGAGAGATCTTAGTGAGAGTTTCCTACCCTTGCTATCAAGCAACTTTCATTTTCCTTATTATGAACCTAATCTTAGCTGCAGAGCATATAGTTCCTCACTCATTTTGTGCATCACAGATTCTCCATAATGGCTACTAGGCAGCTTTCTTTACTTTCCTACTGAAGAAAATATATCTTTGTTTCAATTTCCGTAACTTCCAGAGACAGCAGCATCTGAATGCTACCAAAAAGCAAATTTATATAGCATTATCTATTGAAAAAATCTACTTAGCTGTAATTTTGCTTAGTATAGACTTTAATTAGTGCATCTGTAACAACAACATCCACAAAAATAGTACCAACTTTCATGGAGTAGCGTAAAGTATTCCTGAATACAGAATTTAGGCTACTAAATTCTTAGGTGACTAAAGTGATAAAGTCACTTAAGATGATGGATTTGTACTGCCTTCCATGAGGAAGTTTTAATTTGTTCATTTGTTTCTAGAACATTCCAGGACCTCACATGAGGACAAGAGAAGAAGGAAGGGCAGAACATTTGGATTCAGGGTGTGTAATTACTTACAGGACCTCCACTTTCTGCTGGTGCTTTAGCAGTGGTAACTTTGGAAGGCTCCATTCTCCTGTCTGACGTTAGGCTCCCTGTTTGCGAGGCTCCCACGTAGTCAGGTGGTGGGAGGACAACCCCAGCTTTTTCTGCAAGATTTACAGAACTAATACTTCTGATTGGCGCAGGGCTGTAAGACATAACCCAACAAGTGGTATTTTCAGTATTCATGTAATACATCGTTTGTCTCTAGAAGATATCTCTAGCCCAGGGAAGCCCAAGTGCAAGAGGTGAAATTTAATATAGGCACCACCCCACTGAAGTTGGTAGGACACCAAGAAGTCAGAGAGATGCTGGTTCTTGAGTCCTCGATAACCATCAAAAATGATCATGTAGTCACAGCATCACACTACAAACTGTTAGAAAGTTTTCATTGTACACATTGCTAAGCAACAAAGAGCGTGAGCATAAAAGCAACATTTAAAATAAAACAGAAATTTAAAGATGTGGGCATTGCAGCAAGTCTCATCTAAAGCATTACCTTGGCACTGGGGCAAATGCTTTTTCTTCCGCTGGTTCTTCGAGTGGTCTTGTATAGGAAGATGGAAACCATCCTTTTCTGTAATAGGAAGAGATTTTCACTTCATGTTACGTAAAATCGGATTTACCCTTTAAAGGCAACACCGGACACAGCAGTAGGGTCAATGAAGTGAGAAGATTCAAGATTTAAAGACCTGCCTTGTGATGATACCAAGTAAGTGTACAAAGTCTTCCTACATACGTGCAATGATTTACTTTGCAGAAAGACTCTTCCAAAGCCCCAGTCAATGACAGGGAGCAAAAATGTGGAAAAAAATTTATCAATATCTGCTAAAAAAATTGGTAAAGGACACTTGTCCTTAATGGTCAAATAGGGGACTACATTATCTTACGCTTTGGTTGAGTCATGTTCCCCGTAAAGCCAGCCGTCCTTTTCTTCAGCAACAAGCAGGGTGATGATATCCCCCTGTGCAAAGCTAAGGAGCGTCTTGTTATTTCCAGCAGTATGTGGGAAGATTGTCTTTACTTTTTGTCTTTTCATTATATTCAGTCCTGTGGCGACAGAAGTCGAACGTGATAAACTGGCATCATCTGTGTTCTCTGTCAAAAAGAAAACCCCAAATTCAAAATTAACCACACATTTACAAAGTGAAATATAGCTAGTTGTCTGGTAAATACTGAAGTTCAAATGGAACCTTGACTTTGTATTGGTTTGGTTTTGAGTTCCTCTCAATTTTCAGCAAATGCTTGGTTATCACAAAGTATCTATCCATACACACACAGTCAGAGTAACCTTGAACCAACAGACATAGACGTTATGTGAACGTTTACTGTTGCTACTGCTTTCCTTTGGGCTCACAAAAATGCTAAATGCACACATCCATAAAACACTTTTGTCTAAAATTTTCCATTCTAAGAAAAAATTCTCTGTGTGTAATGTAAGATTTCAAGTGTGTCTTGCACTCAAACAGAAGAAAGCTTAAAGGAGGTCTTAAAAATGTATGTTCATGTGATTTAAATGTTTGCTGTTGGGTAACTAATAACATTTAGGAAAGATCATTTTCTGCTCCTCTGAATCTTCAGGAATTCAGGCATTGCATCATGTGGATGTCAAGAAATCTCGTGCTAATTCTCAGGGTTACCTCATTTGCACTTAGGTGAGTTGGTGACAAAAAGACACTCACCTGCTGAGCTGTTCAGTCTTTCAGAAGACGCCTTGGAAGCTGTTGTGGGATTGTTAAACATATCAACTAGCGGGCTGGTATATGCCCGCCCTGTAGGGGCAGGGGGTACTCTAGATGCATTCTCATGTTGAGGATAAAAATTATTTCCAATCTAGAGGCAGGAAAAAAAAAGATTAATACAAGATTGCAGTGACAATGACATCTTAGGTTATTTGCAGCACTGAATTCTAGAAAGCAATACTCAAATATACCTAAATTCTATACACATGGACCCTTCTGAGAGTCATTGCATTCCATCTAAATTGTTGGTAAGAAAAGTTCATAAGAGGTTTCTGTCCCTCGACAAACACTTGTTAGTGGAAGCACTCTGATCAAAAAAGGTTTTCCACAGATTCTTACCTAACTTAGAAGCTTTCTAAAAATATTTCAGACATTAATGTCATCTAGAAATTCAGCAGCTGGTGGTAACTCACCATACAAATAAGTGAAATTTACATTTTAAACTAATCGTAAAAGTCTTGCTGAAATAAGAGTCATGAACGGAGGAAAGAAGAGGTAAAGAAAGTAGAAAGTATCATTCTGTTCAAGTGTTTACATTGAACTACTGCATATGTAATTATTGTAACTTATAGAGAAGAATGTCAGAAATGGAACTGCAAGGACAAATGCAGTCCTGGGGCTGGGTTCTCTAGCAAGATTCCTATGTCCCCTGAAAGCCATTATAGGCTTTTGCCTACCATGCCCTGTGTTTTGCCAGTACTAGAGCTTCAGCTTAATCATTTTCCTTTCACACCCAACTTCAGTATATTCCAACAGAAGAAAATTACAGATCTGAATCCAAATCCTTATGTACAAAAGAAATTAGTGAGGCCAATCCTTTCCCACCGGAGAGACAGAACCATTAAGCAGCAGAGATTGACACACATACCATGGTATTTCTCTCTATCATTGGTGAAGGCTGGGGAGTTCCTGATATTGGAGTGGAACCAGGTGTTGCTATTTCATCTATCATAATTTTAACTTTTTCAGGCACTTTGGTGGCATCACTACAGATTTCCTGCCACCCAGGCAATTTTGAGTTGAGGAAGTCTGCACACTGCATTGAAATATAAAAGGTATCAGTCAGAGGTATGCCTTTCCATAAAACTGCACAGACATATTTGCTAAATTTTCTTTATACCAAAATAATACAACCCTGGTGAAATAGAAGTCTTTTAAGAGGTTTATATAATTAATATCTCTTTAAAATAATAGAAAGATTGTATTTTTTCAGGTTTAGAGGTTGTAAATATTTTATTGTTTATTTTTTAAATATGACTTTTAAAAGTTAGTCATTTTGTGTGGTTGCTATAGTACATTTAAGAGACAATTGTAAACATTTTCTGAGTTGATGGCGACAGAGTGTGACCAGTTTCACAGCTGCTTGTGCCATCTAGCTCTTTATGCCTGTCTGCTCTGCCTCCTGCAGGCGGCATCTCCTCTGTGATTATCAGACCTCAGGAGTTGTATTTCTGCTTATGTTAATGCCACTGACCTGAACGTGATAGAAGTTCATGTGCTGAGTAAAACTGCAGTGTTTATCCACCAGAAAACAGAATCTCCTTTTTTCTTCAAGGAGAGCTTCTCTGCAGCCTTCTGCAATGAATTTCTGAATATCACTCTGTCGAGAGCTCACAGTTTCCACATACTAGGAAAAGAAAAATCATATGCCACCTCTGAATGTGATTTGATACTCTACCTTTTTGCTGAAATGAACTTCAAAATCCTCAAAAAAAAAAAAAAAAGGTTTTGGCAAGGTGAGGTGGAGCAGGCTGGGACAGTGAGAAGGCTCTGCTCCTTTCCTGCACATTCTTCTCTTTTCATGCACACACTTAACAACCTTGTCCTCATCACAGAAGTCTATAAACTTATTATAGGCAAGCAGTAATATATTTGCAGGACAAAAATAATACATCTTCAAAGCAGTAGCAAGTGAGCTGAGCTATTTCAAGGCCACAGGTGTTCTGTAATTAGACTAATTACCTTCATCTACTCTTACTTCATAGCAGTTGCATTTACCCTCATAAAGACATGATGAATCTGTGTCTCCTTGTAGAGAGAGGAACATGAATTACTGAAGATACTGAAACATATTTATCTAAGGTTACCAGGAAAGTACAGTTATACTGTGATTAAATGAAAATCTTCTAATTCTCAGTCTGATACCTCAAAAAAACAAAACAAAACCAAACTCTGTTCTTCTCAGTGCAGTTTAAAAGATAGGTAGTAAGAAATTAAAAGTATTAATTATGTTTGCTGGACCTGTTTATAATAAATGCTTTCTTTAAGTTGAAAATTCAATAGAAAGATAAAGAGGGAAAAATCCATAAAAACTAACATGAAATAAAAATTTTGTTTTTATGAATAAAAATAGCCATGACACATTTTTGTGAGATAATTGGTAAGCGGAACATGACTGTTAATATTTCAAATAAAAAATTCTCATTACCTTGCCATTTTCCATTTCACCTCAAGATGGCAATCGTGTTTTAAGATCAATAGGATAGGTCATATTAAGTGATAACAGAAACTGCCGTTTGCCTACTTTGGGAAATAAACTTACCAAATTACAGGTGAATTTGGATGGCACGGCTAACTCCCCATGTAAGCATCTGCATAATGGCCATGTTAAAAAAAAAAATCAACCAACCAAAAAGAACCCTGACATCAACAAAATTGGAAGTGTTTTTCAAAGGATTAATCCTAGAAACTGAAGCAAAAATTTCTGAATAAAAACAGCACTGCAATCCAAAGCTTAATTCCAGCTGCATATGTACTCCAGCAGTACTTTTAATACAATCTGACTTTGAGAAATCAAAACCAATACGTTATTTGAAATTTTAGAGATTAACTATTGCCAAACAACTCAGAGGAGTTACGTATATTAACTAATTACATTGCATATACAGAAGTTGTGGTAAGCTTCGGATGTCATGTGTTAGAAAGGACTCGGCTGCAGATCCTAGCAGCGTAACATTTTGTGTTGAGCAGCTCTCACGCAGAGGAACCAAACGAGGCAACTCACTAACCTCCATCTCTTTATGCTCGTATTTCATGGCGTTTCGGGCTCCTTGGCTTTTCCTTCTGATTTTTTTCAGCTCAGCCTGGGACTTTTCTAAAGAATCTAATTTGCTTCTGTGTTCAGTTTGGTACCTCTTCAAAGTTGCCTGCAAACAAAGCATTTAAAACATCTCATAATGCACACAGCAATATAACTACATAAGTGACCACAAAGTGTTACTCATATTTATTCTGTATCGCTAATTCGCATCAGCTAGATTTGTCAATTGCTTTTTTTCATGTTAGTTTAAAAATGCTATTGTCATGCATTAGTTCCATGACATGTTCTGTAGATTTTTATATATTTAGACCGCAGTTATAGCACAGATTAACTGTTTGAACAATTTCTGAAAAAAATCTATGAAGTAGCTAGAGATACATAAAATATGATACTCTATGCTATTAAGAGTTCAATGTACTTACATTCATGTATTTAACATCCAGTTCTGTTTTCTTCTCCAGTTCAGATATAATTTCTTTATGAAACTTTTTGAACTTTAAAAGTAAATTAATAAAGGGTTATTAAAAATAGCAAAAAATCAGTTTATAATTTCAAAACTTCAAATAGGTTAAAGGCAAATCTTTTAACTTACACTTTCTTCTAGACAATCATTAAGTTTCTTATGTGTTCTTGAAATTTCCACAAGAACTTGACCTGTTGATAAATAACAATATTTATTTCTTATTTTATTAGATGTCCAAAGTTAGTTAAAAAAAAATTAGTACTAAAGTATTAGTTAACTAAATATTTATTATTTAGAGTATATACATAAGAGGAATTAGAAACTTCTTGCTATTG
>JAUBOD010000185.1:293899-304886 GCA_032353885.1 Nothura maculosa
GGCGGGACGGGGCGCAGCGCGGCCGCCTGACGCGGCGCCACTGGCTGGGCGGGCGGGGCGGCCCGCGCCGCCCCCACCTGCGCCGCCGCCGCGAGGCGCGAGGGCGAATCCCCGGGGAATCGGGTCACTTTGGGCGAAAGAGGCTGCCTCGCTGGCCCAGCGTGATAAGCCAAGCGGGATGTGGCCCATGTCCCTTCCCCGCGGTATCCGACTGGCTCGTCCCTGTCCCAAATCCCAACCCGGGGCCTAGCGGGGCCCCTCGCCTAAAGCTGGGTCTGAGGGGCGCCACCACCAGCGAGACCTGCCCATCTGTCTCCACAGGAGCAGCCTGTGCCATTTAGGCGTCCTTGCCCTGTGAGTAGCCAAACAAATGGTGGAGCACCTTAAAAAAGCATAAAAGATCGCAGAGATCGGGAAATGGAGGCACCAGGGTGGCAGGGACTTGCAGGTGGGATAGTGTTGGGAAGAGCTCCTAGGACTCGTAACTCTGGTATGTAAGGCTCGGCCCCGGCTACGCTTCCCAGCACGAGGCCTCAGGTGTTGGATACCGCTTGTCTTGGTTGCTGTCTCGCCCGTTTTTTTTTTCTCCCCAATTTATTGCAGCAATAAAATGTCGGGAAGCGTGCGGCAAAGCCTGGACTTGGAGCTGACCCCTCAACGTTGGACTCTCTTGTGGGAGGAGGTTGTTATCGGGTTTCGGCAGTCGTAAAAATTAGTGTGTTCAAATGTGCAGTGGTGCTTGTGGCGTTTGCACTACATGTAGTTCCCCTTTGGGGAAAAGTGAGGTGGAACCTGGAGTACAGCTGGAATGCCAGGGAGAGAGGAAGTTTGATGGGACGTCACCCTCCCAGACAAAGTCTCCTCAGACTACTAATATTTTCTGCATTAATGCCCTTCCTGTAATAATTCTTTTTTTAGTGTTTTTAAACACTATTGCAGTTTCTAAAGAATACCTAAGTGGGCAAATGCAGTCACCAAGAAAGAATCCTCACTTTGGGGTAGCAGTTGCTTTTGTTGTTTTACTTATGTACAGCTTAAAGAAAAAATGGTAATAGATAGCTGAGATGATGAAATTATGAAAAGCTTGCTTCTTATACTTGAAATTAGCTTTAGAGGAAATTATTCACAGAATCAATATATGATATAGTTGTAGTTTACTGGGAGAAAACGTTGATCTGTGTTCCTCTAGAAATTGTATGTTAGTAAACAAATAATAATGTGGAAAATAATTTCCGTCTTTATTTCTATTTTCCTATTTCCTAGGGTTGTATTTTTTTCCCAAATATTGAGAATATTATATGTGTGAGACAGCATTTGGAAACATTTTCTATCTTTCCTTATCATTGGAGATATTTCGTGTACAATATTCATAATTGGTAGTGTTCTGTATTATTTCACTATTTTGTTTAAATTTGTGACTGAAAAGCTTGACATTTGACATGCAAATCCAATTCTTAATTTTCAAGCACTGTATACTTAACTTGACTGTTTATAGTACAAATTATTGTGTTTTGTTCTTTTAATAGGGGCTTTTTGTTCTTACATTGTTTTGAGGTTAGTATGTTACTGACTTAGCTGAGAGGAATGCTGATGTGTGCAAGCAGTGTGTATTTAGAATGGACGGAGATCCTACTTGCGCAAATTACTTAGGGATGTTCTTAAATTTAAGCATGTGTAGCAGTTCTTTAGTCATGTACCATTTTTTTTTTAAATTCAGAATATTCTGTTGTAGCATGCTCATCAAATTTTGGCTGCTGTAGTATTTCAGTTTCAAAACTCGTAATTATGTGTTTTGTGGTTGTTTCTTAGCAACTCTGAAGAGTTTTTTCTAACGTTGTGCTAAGGAGCGATTCAGAACCTAGCAGTGATCATCAATCACATATGCTGTCTGAACTGATTCCTGTTAATACTAACATGATAACTTTTTTTTTCAAAGTTACTTTTAGCACAGATTATTTCAATGGCCAGAGAAGGTGAAGAAGGGAATTTTCTTAGTGTGGTGGTGAAATTACTCTGTCATATAATTATGTCTTTTGACTCTGTCTTTGTACAGTATCTGAAGTAATTGCCTCTCCAGGATAATTTAGGTCAGAGGAAACCTAATAGGTCAGTAGGTCCTGTCGTCCAGCCCACATCAGAGCAGGGCTGACTTCAGCCCTATGCTGCTTGTGGCTCCAGTTGGATTTTGGAAGTGCCCAGAGTTGGAGATTTCATACAAAGTAGCGTTGCATTCAAACAGCAGCTGTTTCAGTCCCTTCTTCAACCTCTGTTTGCAACAACCTATAATTCAGCAAATTATGGAAATCCTCTGCAGCGTTCTGGGGGGGATTACTGCTGCGTTTTATGGGGGCTTATCTGCCGAGGTTTCTGTTACCCACCCCACAGCATGGACCTCCTCCGTGTCAGAACCAGGAAACTGTTTACATGCTTTGGCATTAGCATGTAACACGCCGCCTTTTAAGAAGACAAAACTCCTCTCCCTCTCTATCTATTGCTTTGCCTCCCATTACACTCTCCAGATCCCAAGACAGAAGTGTCTGTAGGCCTGTGGTCATGCATGATCTTCAGCAGACCCTCTGGAAACCGTCAGCTTAGGCGAGTACTTGGGCATCAGCCCTAACCTGTGAGCTGGTCTCTGTGACGGTTTGGACTGTGGTGGGTCCCTGATGGGAGCCGCGAGGCACAGGGGCTGTCGTGGAGGTTGGGCCCTCTGAACCTGGGTTGATACCCAGGTTCCCCCAGGAGCCTGAATGCCCCATATACCCTTGTTAAAAGCAGACTGTGGGCCTGAATCCCACAGCTGATTCCACGTGGGCAACATTATGATGTCTATGTTGTATGTAGTGACATAGATTTGATTACAAAATTGCAGTCAAGAGATCAAATTGGAATAAGTGCTAGTATTCGTTCCCAGCAGAAGGCCACTTCTCCTTTGTAGCATTTAAGCTTTTGAACACAAGAATCGCAAAAAAAATCCCTATGCACTTGTCAGCTTTCTTGAGTTTCGTAGTTGTAGCAAGGCAGTAGTATCCACATCTTTTGAGAAAAGTATGTAAAGTGGATATACTCCTTTGAGGAGATACGTGTATTTCATTAAAATCAATTATATTTACTAAGTATAATTGTGTTTTTGTAAGTGTCCTATTTGCATCTCGGTTATATATACTTTGGAAACTATTTAAGAGCAGTGTAATGACCCATTAATGTCAGCTCATCATTAAATCTTCAACATGTGTTTTAAACAGCTTAATGTGACTGTAAGTAATTACATAAATTGTGGCTAAGCAGTGATAGCATATGCATGATATAGCCAGCTGTGGCCTGTTTCATTCCCTGTGGTCATTAGCAGGCATTTAACTCAATTAAGGAAAAAAAATGCACATAGCACATTATTTAGTGATATCAGACGATGTTCAGAGTTGTTTCAGGGTGGGAATAACATTTTCTGAGCAGGGAATTAAAGTGACTGTCAGCTTATTTTCTGCTGAATGGATTACTTTTAAAAGTAGAACAACCAGGAGAAAGTCACCTTGTTCCCCCTGTCTGTTGTCCTGAGCTTGTTTCAAGACAAATGAGCTGTATGTACCTCAGATCCACAGGTCAAATAAATATGAATTGCTCTAATCAAGAAAGACCATAACGCTTAATTTAAGCATGACATTAATCTACTCAGCTTTATGGGGGAAAATTTTAAAGGAGGGGCAAAATGCTTTTTATAATCTTCCATAAGATTTTTCTCTCTCTTTTCTTTTAAGGACTTTTAAAATGGAGCAGTAGTTTTGTCATTGCTTTGTATCCTGATATTATTTCTGTTTCTTCCTTGACAAATTCCATTGGCTATACAAAGTGATTTATAATCAGATTTCTCGACTATGGATGTTTTTGGAAGCAGGATAAAAGATGTTCTTTTTGAATTTGCATAGATTTAGACAAAATTAGTGTTTGCAACCATCTAGCCAGCACTATTGAGATCATTAATGACCTCTTCCTGTTGCTTACTGAACATTTAATTCCAAACTTATTCTTGCACAGCTTACGTTGGCTCGTTTCTTGCAGAGAGTAGATGCGCTTGCCTTGTTTCCTGTGTTGTGTCCACTAGATGGCAAGCAAGCTACGCATGAAGGAACAAAATAGGTTTATACAATCCTAATGCTCGAGGTTTTCCCAAAGTACTGTGTAAAGTAACAGGATAGATATGAGTAGTGAGCAAGCAGAACAGCTTTGTATTGCTCATAAACAGCCTTGGATTTTTTTGAAAGAGTGTAAGTACTGTTAGGATGTTCATGTTATTAAAACCTGAAAATGCCTTGGGATTCAGTTTTCCTTTGGCTGTTGGCTCACTACTAGTGCTGGCTGCGTGGTGAAATACTTGTTACAAACTTCTAATCCATTTAAATTCCATAGTTTTGTGATGTGAATCATGCCAAAAACACAGCATTTTAAATATCTCCTTGCTTGCTTTTCTTCCTTGGCTAATTTGTCTAATGGGGGATTAACTGACAACAGGTTAAATGCTTAAACTGATTTCACCTTGAGGCAAAATGTAGAGTACTGCAGCTCGGTGTAGCATAACACATTGCTGATCTTGCCGCTATCAACAGATTGCGTATTAACAAGGTTAGCAGTGTTTGTAATGGGGGGGAAGAGAAGGGAGCAGCAGGCTGCTTTTCTCTCTGGACGCTCTGTCTGGGCCCTCGCTGACCAGCACTCGCTTTGGGGCATCTCTAGGCTCCAGCCCTATAACTGTTCCTTTCTTTTGTGTTTTTTTCAGCTCAGAGTGTCTGAACCGATGGGAGGGCCGTGTTGCCACTTACCTGAGCAGGGTTTGTGCGGTGACAGCGCAGGTAGGTGCTGGGTGCCCTGGGGCACAGTGTGGGCTGCGGGTGTCTGCGCTGGGAGCCTGCTGGGGAAACGGGGCCAATGCAACGTGGTTGTGCACGTGCAACCTGCAGGGTGGGTCCTTGGAATGAGCTTTTCTCATGAGGTTTTTTTTATATGTTAGATTTTATTATCAAGATACATTCATGCTGGAAGAGATCCTGCATGTCATTTAGCCTGTGTTATGTGGATGATGCAAGGACTAGGATTTAGGAAGGAACTAAGAAGCTTGTTTGGTTGTCACTCAAGCCTTGCACTGTAGGAGGAGAAGTACTTGGCCTTGGAGAACTGTAAGCTGAGCCAGAGATCTGAGTGTGGTCCTAAGGCATAACTCCTGCATAATACCATGTGTTAGATCTGACTGATAGCAGCTAGGACTTGTTTTCTCTTGTGTTACAACTGAGCATCACCTTAGTTGTGAGGAAGAAAGTTTGTGCAGTTTCTTTTAGCCTTTTTGTGCAAAGACTAGAGTTTCAGCCCCAGGGCTTCCTTGGGATTTTTAGAGCTCCCTTGTGTCCTGGAACCAGAAGATCTTGAATCTGGTTGCAAGAGATAAATGGAATTAGTTTTATGCTGCTTTTTACTGCCACTCTAACCTAAAATTCACTGAAGCAAATATGAAAATTCTCATTAAATTCAGTGACTTATAAATGGATGCTATGTTGAATTGTGAAACTCTTTTAGGAATGGAAAGCCTGTATGATATTGCTTGTCCAAAACAGAAAAGAAGGCATGGAATAGTCCTGCTTTTGACCCATCTTATTTTATGAAGCTCATGATTCTTTTTGTTAAACTTAGGACAAAATTTTGATTTAACTAGAGTCAATGAAGGTTTTCCACTTATTTCAGTGGAGCCCATCTTTCATGTTTACTCTTTTGATTTGGTTTAAGTTTTGAGTAATATGAAGTTTTTAAAGAGGAAACTATTCTCTAGAAACTCCTCAATACAAGTGGAAAGCCTCTCTGAAATGTGCTTTGATGCTACTTTCTGCCACTCTGAAATGTCTACAGGTAATGTGCTATTGAGCACATTACACTCTCATTACCTGCTGTGCATCAGTCATCGATCATGCTGTATATGAGCTTATGAAGTGGAATTTCTCTCTAAAGCCTTTTCCATTAGCATCAAGAAAGATAAATATTTTCCAACTTGTCTTATGTAAACTTTTCTTTCTACCCACATTGTTACTATTGTAATACTGCTTAGCAACTAAAGTTAATCAAATTAACACCAGCAACAAAAAAAAGAAAAAACAAAACAAAAAGCCAAACTCTACAACTCCCTTTTTACAGTAGAAAGCCTTAAGCTGCAAAATTCGGATTTCAGTTTAGATTTAAATTTTCCAGATATTCATTGATCTGTTACTGCTTTTATACCTTAAGTGTAAAAAGTCCAGAAAATGACCCAGTTCTGCTTGGAGTATTTTGTACCTGGCATTTACAAGCCAAGATATAAAGATGAAGAGTGTTACATACGTAGTAATTTAATATATTTAAAAAAAAAAAAAAAGATATTCCTGACTTTTCGTTTTTCTGGGAAGACCCAGAGAAGACTGCACGTTTTGCTAGGAATTGTTTCGCGTCAGTGTACTAAGTCCCCTTCCTCCTCCAGTTTGCAGAACAGATGGTTACTCTGTCTCATAAAATTTTGGAATTCTTCAAAATGTGCACTGAGCTCTAAGGGACTGGGGATGCAGCTTTCCTACAAGTCCTGTAACCTTTCAGGAGTGGTGCTGCTTTACTGTGAGACCTTAACTGTGTTCTGGGGAGTGTGATGAGTTTAGGTCTTTCCGTTTTCCCTATTTTGCTCTTCAGGCAAAAAGGATATTGTAAATGATAAAAGAGAGATAAGAGCTATAACTGTCAGTGCACAATGGCAACACTACAAGGATCAACAAAGGGGAGGGCTAAAATTAGTGTTATGGTTGCCTTTGTGTTCATAGTAGAGTGATGGTTGTGAAAAGAATAGAAACACAATCAGGGACCAAAATCTGTCCTCATAGCAGTCAAAAAGATGAAATCATGTATTAGCAAATGGACAGGAACATTTTGAACGTTTTGGTTAGTAACAACAGTGCAAACAGGTATTAGAATAATTACAGACAATAAGGAGCAAAAAAGATGATTAATTTATTTGTATTTTTTTCCAGGGAGGTAGTTTTCCAAGACTTGAGAGCTATTGCAACAACCTAGCATCAAGTCAGAAATTATGTCAAAATGACCAAGTCAAGTGGGGCATGTGACTGGAAATACAAATCCATGCGCTGCCTACGTTGATGGATAACTTTAGAGAGAAATGAACATTTTGTTATGGTGATTCACTAGCTAGCAGCTGGATATTTTTCTCAAAATAATCAGAAATATTCAGCTTGTGGGATGCAGCCAAGAATTGGTGCTGTTTGGATATTGCTAATGGGTTAATGATAAAATATGTACTATTTAGTTAGCTCTTTCAAGTCTTTTATCCAGCAGCAGCACAGAAAAGACAGACAAAGTGGCTGTTGGCTCCACTTGTGCAGGAGGAACACGTAGGGAAGAGTCAGCTCCCATACCTATTGCAGGCTTCCCTCCAGGCCCAGGTGTGGGGAAATTCCTGAGCAAAATGAGAGCAGAGATGCTTGTTTCTGCCTCTGTGTTACTCCTAGCTGTCAGCACAGTTCACCAAGAAAGTGGGTAGCAGCAGAGCAACTAGAGCGAGGCTCTAACTTGAATTCTGTTTGATGTTAATGCTGCTCTGACTCACGCTGTGATCTGGATTTTACCATAGCTGCTATAAAGTTTGAGGGCTGAAGATGGAGCTGCCTGGCTGCCACCCAGCCTCTTGGCACCGGGTGGCTTGGATCAGGTTCACCTCAGATTTTGAGCCTCTTTTCCTTTGGAAGCTTTGAGTCTGTCTCTTGTTCAATTTCTTTAATTTTCCAAATTCTTACACTCCTTCTAGCTACTGTTTGTCAATAAAATAAAACACAGACATGGAAATTAACAGAAACTGGGTCCTTGTTCGGGTCTCTGATAGTATTATACTCCCTTTCTCTGTGCCTTCTCTGCATATTTTGTACTTCTCCCCATCTCCATTTCTCTCTGCATTCATTGATTGCAGATATAATATTCCCTATATCAAATTCAGAGCGATAAAAATAGGCTGCAGTGCAGAAAATATTTTAAAGAGAGAGGTAGCTTCAGTTTATATAGTAGTAGTGGAAATGAGAGTAGTGACACAGGAATTTATTTGTGCAGGGAGCTGTTAGTGGAGTTTCTTGTTTATGTGATTTCACTCTTTTTACTGATTCGTTCTCACCTGATTTCAGAGATTGTAGTGACCATGTAGAAATACAGTGTATCCTGAATAACTCAAATTCTTTAAAGTATGATAGATGTGAGGCAAGAGGACTAGCAGGAACATATTAAATGGGTATGAAACATGGATATATAACTCTTTATTTTTAATGAAGTTGTGAAAGTCTGAGTGATGGTTTTTACTAACTGTAAGCAGCTAGGTCTCCAGGATGCTTATGTACCTGCTGCACGTACAGTGATGTGAAGTAAGCCTGGAGCAGCATCCTGCCCACTACTTCCTCATGCTTTTATTTGTTTAAGCCAGGCTCTTGGGTATCTGTTTCTGTCTTGATGCCGGCAGATTTATTCATATAACTCCCCTTGCATTGGAATGATATTATACTATTTACTGTCTAGAGAAAATAATTAAATGAATTACTAAAGCATAAAATACTTGAGTTAAAATGCTTAAATATTCCATTTGATGCAGTTATATATAGCTTAATGTAATTTTTATCAGAGGAAAATACGAGTGCAGTAGACTGCTTTGTGCAGCATCCTCTTAGTCAGAATGCTTTGGCTTTCATCTCCGTTAAATGGGATGCTAATTAACAGTTGATTCCAGTTTTGTCAAGGGTGCCATGATACATTCTTAAACAAGCCCATGTTGTGAAAAAGGTCTTATTTGTATATAAATTAATAGTGAGAAGTCAGCGCAATAGTGTTCTTGCTATATATAAATGCAGACTTCTGGGTGCAATTGCAAGTACTGTGCCATCTTACAAGGTTTCTAAAATAAGAGAAGAATTTAGTCTGCTGGCTGACTCAACAGCAGGCATTGCTCCTGGGAAAGGCTGTTAGTCCAGCTTAAGCGCAGTTATTGCCAGGGAAATGAATACGACCAGTGATGGAGCAGGTAGGGGAATTCATCCCTCCTTGGAGGGAACAGGCATGAAAATGCAGTTTCAGAAGAGCTGCATGAGACACTCGGCAGCTAGTGGGTGTCTGTGAAGTTCCCAGTGTCTCAGCCAAGAAAGCGATCAAATAACTGCCAGTGGATACAAGCTGCTGATAGCTAGAGGGGTTTAATTTTTTTTTCTGGATTTTTTAAAATAGTGTAATTAATTGGAGTTGATCTATTTTATGAGGGATGATTTAATTTCATCTTTTTAGTGCTGAGATTCTTTAAATGTCATTTACACAAATTAAAATCTTTAGTTTCCTTGTTTTTCTTCTTAGATTTTTGCATTTCTTGTATGTATGTCATCTGATTAAAATAAGCTGTCACTGCACACAATATTGACTTAAGAGGCGTCATCCTCATACTCACTATCTTCATGCAGTTGTCCCTGTTTCCTGCTAAATCACTTTCCTTCTGTATATGGACATTTATACAGCAACTGTGTTGTACTGAAGCTTGAGCACTTTCCACTAATGCAAGAGGGATACAAAGGACATGAGATTTCCCGTCCCTGAATAGAAGAACATGTATAGATTTCATAGTCCAGATGCCCTCTTTCCTCATGATATTCATCCAGCACTAATGGTTGAGTTCACTTCTTCCTAATTTTATGAACTGAAACCAAATCTAAGTGCAAAACTCATCTTTTCAAATTAACTTTCCTTTCTGGGCATGCTAGGAAAGTCTAACGTATAACAGCCCTGCTTGTTGCTGATGTTTCCTGGCAAGGAAGAGAGATGATCCAAGCTTGTCCCTCCCTGGGCAGCACCCTCGCATGGTGCTCCTGGAGCCCTGGGTGCTTTGTAAATACAGTGCAATGAACTTAAAGTTGACATTTATTCCAGGTGCTCCCAAGTTTGTGCTTTGCCTCCGAAACAGGTTAAGCTATAGGACAGTGGTGATTCCCACTTCCTTATGTGCTTGGTCTCCATCTCTCTGATTTTTGAGCAGATTCTGTGCTCTGCCAGCTTCCCAGCTAGAATCAGTTTAGCAGATCTCCCCAAAGTGTGAGAAACTAATATGTTTTGTTCATCTTTAAAGTAGCTTTTACGTCATCCTGTCCATCTGCCTCCCAGTACTTTTCTCCCAGTGATGCAGATGATTGGCTTTAGGTCAGTGAAACCTAGTGCTAATTAACGTTTCTGACTGTGGACGGATGTGCAAATGTAAGAAGAAAATTGATATGATATAAAATGTAGATGTTAGAGATGTGCTGCTGAGGTAGTTTGAATCTGAATATAAAGGAGGACATTTAAGTTAGAGCTGAAATAGTTGGACCTTTTGGCATCAGGAAGTGCAGTTTAAAGCTTGTATGCAATTTGAAGGCTTGTGTAGATTTGAATATTATTTGCATAAAATAAGAGATAGACTAATATTTTTAGAATAGGAATTGAAAACATTTCAGTGCTTGCAAGAATATTAGAGTAAAATAAAAATACGTGTTGATACAACCTATCGTATGATCCAGCTTTTACCAGCGCTTGCTGATGCCTTATCTTTGGCATGTAAGTAGCTGCTCTGTTGTGGCAAGGATCCACATTTAATGTGGCTCCAAGTTGTAGTCTCCTGCAGAGATCTCTCAGGACACACTTTTACCTTGCTCTTTTGCCCAGGATTTGGGATTTTGTCTGCTCTCCTCTTGGGTGTGAAGACTTGCAGCTTCCCGGTGTTGTGCCAAGAGGGTGGGAGAAAGGGGCTCAACCCTATGCCCTGGTGGGAGATCACATGCATAACCTGCTTCCACCCCTTGGACTTTCAATTACTCTACCAGACTAGAAAGTTAAGTGCAAATATATGAGTAGATACACTTGTGTAAATCTTGGCAGGTTGAGGACTAAGATGTGTAGGTGGCATTTGAGGGTGAACTAGCAT
>JAUBOD010000185.1:304986-317858 GCA_032353885.1 Nothura maculosa
TGAGTAGATACACTTGTGTAAATCTTGGCAGGTTGAGGACTAAGATGTGTAGGTGGCATTTGAGGGTGAACTAGCATCTCTTGCACTGTGAGAAAATAACAAAGTGAGTATCTGCTGGAGTGTTTATTTCTAGGAGATGCTGCATTTAAAGGGTCTGAATTTCGCCCAGTGCTCAATCCTTGCTCTTTCCTCCTGGCTGGTGCAAGGTGGCTCAAGGTGGCTCCTACTCAGAGCTTCCCCTGGCTCTGCATTGCTTTCCAGAAGTGTTCGGGCACAGGAACTTAGGTGGCATTTAAGCTCTCCTAATATACATATAGCAATATATTTGATTTTCTCAGGAAGTGCTGCGTTCTTTTCCTTCACTATTCCTCACAAGCATAGTAAACCTCTGTTCTGCGTGCTTTGCACAGTGCTGTATGAACAGCATTTACATGTTTTGTAAATTCAGTCAGATTTACTTTGGGAAGAACTTTGCAAAACGAAGTTGTAAATTGTTTGGAGGTGTTTAAATTGAGAGCATCCTTGCAAGTCTCCCTTGGAATTTTAAGTCTGATTAATTTACAGACCTGAAATGCATTTTTCAATTTATATTCAAAGCATGTTCATTGTTATTTTCTTTATTATGGTTTTTTAAGAATTCCGAAAGGAGTATTTCTCCATGGAAATCTGTCATCTTTACAATAAGTTCAGGCATCGCCTTTGACCATGGGTATTTTCAAAAGGAGTATAGAGAAGATGAATTCAGTTCCCACTTATGAGTCATCTATTAAAAAGTGTCAAACTTCACAAAGCTCCTTAGCTCTGAAGAACTCTACCCTTCACATGATGTCCAAACTGAGGGCAAAAAAAAACCCTGTCCAGATCTGTGCTCTGGGAATTTTGGGAGGGCTGAATTATAGGACGCCTAAAGTTGCAGTTGTTTTGCCTGAGGCAATCTGCTGAGTATGAGAACTGCTTGGGGGTCATTAAGGTGAGGGTGGGATGAACTAGGCCGAAATATTCTAGTGATGGGCGATCAGCTGTGAGCAGAGAGCCTTTGAATCCTTTTGAATTGTCTTTGATTTAACCAAGTCCGGGAGGCTGTTTTCCTAAATATCTGAAAGCTTCGATATGTCAGAAAGTTGAATGAGCAGGAAATAACCTTATAAATAAGCTGTCATACTGTAAGCATCATAATGAAGAGACAGCTAAATTCATATCTCCATACAAGGATCTTTTTACAAGTACCAGCTCTAAACCAAAACCAGGAGTGAGAAATTTCAGGCCAAATGGTGAAAACTAGTATTTTTCAGCTGTGTGTGTGTTAATTCTACTCTTTCCTTAAATCTTCAGGAAATCTACAGGTGATATGCATAGGCCAATGTGCAAGTTTTAGAAACCTGTGTGTTACAATGAAAATTCTGACACAACCTACCTGTTGTAGCTGCTGTCAAGTAACTGCAGCAGGAGCACTTGTAAGTAACTGTTTGCAGATTTGACCCTGCCTTTTGCGAGTTTTTGGCTAGTATATAGTATAGCTCCTTTGGAGAAGAAAGGCAAATCCAATTTAAAATGGCTGCATGATCTTATCTGTGGAATGATACTATCCTAAAAAGAGAAAATAGTATAAATATTTAGATAGCCTTGTGCTTACTCATTTGTGGAACCTGTTACTGCTGCTATGTAAGGCAGTTACATAAATAAGAAAGTTTTAAGTGAGCCAAAAGAGAGCTATGACTGGACTATAGTGTCACTTCATATTTCACAAGGAGATCTGGGTATTTTATATGTATGTGGGCGACTATATGTGGTTATTTGGCTCTTTCCAGCTTTTTAAATTATCTTTAAATGGGGTGAAAGTTGTAGAATGGCAAAATGTACCACAGCCAAACATAAATAATGAAATGATATAATCTTGTTAAAAAAACATCAGACAGTTGCTTATGTATTCCCTTTGATTTCTCATTTGCAGGGATATAGATCTCCTCTAGGTTGTTCCCTACCTGCCATTTATTTATATGAAAATAATTCATCGTAAGCCTAAAAACTGCAAAGCATGAACACTCCTCATATTATTTCCTCCTTTGTATTCCATTCTTTCATATTTAATAAATTGAATCCATTAGTATCAGATATAGAATATAAAATAATGCAGAGCTGATACCTCTAAGACAGGAATGGGGGAGGAAAGGGCCTCATCCTGGTGGGGGGGATTCACTGAATCACATTGTCCAGGGTGGTTGTGGGGCCTCCTGCCTGGGAGGTTCTCAGCAGCCTGGCCCTGTCCTGAGCCATGTGCTCCAAGGGACCCTGTTGAGCAGGGGATGGGCACCGTGATCTCTAGAGGTGTCTTCCAACCCCAACTATTCTGTGATAAATGAAAGGATTGATGATTTTTAAATTAAAAATATGTAATCTGCAGTGGTTTATATAGTACAGATTTTTTTTTTGGTCTGAGGTCTTGGCAGATGTTTTATTTTATCTGTTGATGAATTCAGTCAATATGATGCTATACATTTTATGCAATAGAATATATTTTGACTCAGCATAAGAGATTAATTAAACAAAAGAGGGAAACAGTCACAATTAGATGGTATCAAAAGGGAAGACTAAAGTGTGTAGCTCTGAACAAATATTGGAAAGTTGCCTGTACAGTCATGTCATTCACCACAATCTATGCCAAACAAGAGTTTAAGCTTTAAACAAGAATCCTGGTATTTCTGATCATGCCATTCCTGTGACAGTAGCAAACCTGTGACCCTTAAATCATATGCACATTGATTTGTCCTCTGTTCAAGCAGTGCCCATGGTGTCTCTTGGTGGTTTCAACACTCTTGCTGTTTTCTCAGCAGGTTTATCAATACCTGGGTGCTGTGGAGGACGTGGTGAGGATGGCGGCTCGGGCGCTTCCTCAGCAGCCTGCACCTAGTTCTCCTCGTCCTGCTGCTACTCAGCATGAACTACTCCTTGTGGGCGTCCGTACATCCTTGGGCTCCGGTGAGACTGTTCCGCATGAAACACTTGTCACCAGCTAATATGACAAATTCTATATTTTAGAAGGAGGAAATTGATCACTTGAATTCTGTGTTAATAATAACTATTTTCAAATCATCATAGATAAAGGATGCCCCAAATTTTTCATAGCTGGCATGAGATGTGCTTAGTCATTGCAGTTAATTTTCCCTGTGGTTCCAGAGGCTTGTTATGATGGAGTTTGGTCTCTATTTTTGGGTGTCTCTGGATATTTGAAAAAAATTAGGAACAGTTTTTATGTAAGGTTCTGATGCCACCATGAAGGACATTGGTTGACCTGTCCAAATGTTCACATATTTTTTTGTATGTGAAATTCTTTGGTTTTTTATTTTTTTTTTAAACTTAGTTTTCACTAGAGCAACTAAATCTCTAATAATACGTGACCAGCTTGTTTTGCAACGCAGGGGATTAGTATAGACTGCTTGCTGTTATGTTGTTTAATACCATCTGGGGAAAAAATTCCTCTATATCCGTTTTCAGAAACATTAAAATGTTTCGCAATTTCACTCCCTATAGTGATCTCTGATAACTCTGTGGTAAAGTTACAGAAGCAATAAATGTTTTCTCGCTTGAACTGCAATCCTTTGACGCCTGCCTTTTGGGTGGTCTGCATTCAGCAGGGAGTGGTCACCGTGCCAGTCCTTTAACATTGCAAAAGTGGTTTACAAATGTTCTCCATGCTGTGGTCCCTTTTGGGCCCTTTTTATCTGTTGCTTTGGTCTCGTGTGGCATCGTTTTTATTTTCAGTCTACAGAAATAAGTGGCTTTTTGCCTATTTGAGGGTCAGCCCAGCTTCATTCTTGGTTCCTGTTCCCATTGAGGGAATGGAGAGGGCAGCTGGTGAGCAGGTCAGTGGTGACCGAGCGGGACAATGTCCAGGGCTGCCCGTTCAGGCAGGAGCTGATCCTCTGGTCTCTTGTGCTTTATAAATAGATTTAGGACTTTTCTTTATGGAAATATTGCCAGTTAAAGGTACCTAGATAAAATGTTTTTTCCCTGAGTTTCTGAGGAGAACTTTGTGAGATTTTCTTTTAGGTTTAAGAATTGCTCAGCATCATGTATGTGCTCATTTTTTGCCAATGGCTACAGTGGTCTGAAGCATTATACTTGAACTTTCTGTTTTTGATGAAGGTAGAACTGCTGTAATAAGATGTGACACACATAGTATCCTGTTGCGGACCCTTTAGGGGACTGCAGTTTAGGCAGGAAAGGAATTTCTTTCTCTTTGGAATCCCTTTCTTTTTTTTTTTTCCCTGTGCTGATATGAGAAACATAGCTCTATTTGTATCCAAAATAATGCTGAGATCTATTGTAATAGTGTTGTCTATATAGTAAGTGTAATTGTGAATGTTGTGTAAAGCCATAAGCAATACCTTTCACACTGCTTGTTCTTTGCAACTTCCTTTTCCAATACAACCACCCACTAGAACATTGTGAGAAACAAAGTATAATAAAGTAAAGCCTCCAGTAACTGGCATGAAAATGGCAGCATTGAGAAAAAGATGCCATGTTCGTTTGGGAATTACCCTGTTCATATTGCTGTTAAGTCTCTAAATACGTCCATGATGAAATATATACTGATACGTACAGAACTCTGAACAATATCTAACTGAACTTCAGACTTAGGTAGTTAAATAAAAGAACCAATTCTCTTCTGACAGCCTTGAATTCTTATTAACTGTATAAGTTTCAGTCTAGGCAGCCAGGTTTCTACATATTGGAAGCCCTAGGCTAAAGTGAAAGAAAGAGGGAGCTTGTATATGTTGGTAAGTAAAATGCAGAGAGGAAAATTACTTTTTCTGCTGTCAGAGCATTAGCTAATTTAGTGGCACAGTAGTCTTTTTTTCACCCTTATGAGAATTGAGTATGAAATACAACAGAAGAATTACTTTGTTTTATTTCAGCATCTGTTGGCTAGCAAATGTTGTACTTCCCATTAAAAAAAGATACCCTCTATTGAAGGGGAAGGACAGTATTGTATCTAAATAAAGTTTGGGTGTCTTCTTCACAGAGCAATAGAAGTCTATTTGAGAGTTTCCACTGGAGCTAATGGCACCAGTTGCAGAAATGGTATTTAAGGTAAGAAATGAAAACACAAGGTCTGACTTCATAAAGCTTCACAGTGGAATGTTGTGGCAAACACAAAAATGTGTTCTTTGTTTCACAGCTGGAAAGCTAAGGCAAAGATGCTTGAATATAGCATAAATGTTTTGTGTTAGAGACAGAAAGTGAATCCGAACTATTATTGCCTGACACTGCCCTCCATTCCTCTTAAACAGCTTTTTATAAAGCTTCAAGGCAGTAAAATCATTGACGTATTTGAGATAAAGGTACATGTTGACAACATTGTCTTATTTCAAAGGCAAACTGAATCAAATGAAACAACGCAATGAAATCTGCACTCCTGAATCGGATGCTCTTCACAGCAATACTGAAGTACTTGTAAAACCTAGTAAAATGAGATTTTTATTTTGGCTTGGTGCAGGCAGTGTATCATTGAAAAGATCTCATAAATGAAGTGTTGCTTTGGGCTTTTCCATTCAACTTAATAGCTTCCATTTCCAGACCTGTGGCTCTCCTGAATACTGTGTTGTTTTCTTTTGCCTAACAAAAAGATGATCATAATTTCTCATGGAGGCAGGTGGGAGGGTGTGTGGAAAAGGGGCAAATAGGAGAAGTAACAGCGAATTTCACAGGGAAACAGTTGGGAAATACTTGTGTGTCACAGTTGCTTCTGTTAAAGACCAAATTACCTGTAGCTGCCCAACTTGACAGTAGCTCTTGAACCAACTGCTGCTGTGAACAAACACATGTGAAAATATTTAGTTGTAGCATCCAACCTTAAAAACACCTTGGAACCACAGCACTGACATATGGCACAGCATCTTAAAAGAGACAGGCAGAATCGTTGTTGTGGTACTGGCTTTGCAGATAAGAATAGCAGAAAAAGTAAAAGCAATGAAAGGTTCAGAGCCTTATGGAGTGATTTTCAGAGAAACTGGATGTGACAACACTAATCAGTCTAAAAAGAGCCCCCAAGTTGAAACAGTGGAACAGCATTTTGATGAAGTGTAATGATGAAGACAAACAGACGAATGTAGGAGGAATAAAATAAATGAGCTGTTGACACAATATTTGAAATCACATTTAATTTTAAAAATACTTTGAACTTTTAGTCCTTTTACTATCTCCTTCTTTACTTGCTAAGAATGAAAAATGTATTACCTAATTCTATGAGTGTTTGGACATAATAAAAAGCATTAGGGCAAAATATCAACTACTGGTTATGAGATGAGATATTCCTTGAGTCTGTATTAACAAGTGCAATAAGGTAGCTTAAGTGCCATCAGCTGTCATGACTTTGCCTGCAGTCCAACTCCATTCCATGCAAAATTCGGAGGAAGGGATGGCTTTGGCTCTGCAAAGAGGAGATTAATGAATTTAGCCCAGAGAATGTGCCAGGTTTGAGAGTTCAGTGCCAAGAACACTGACTGCAACTTTCTGCCTAGATTCCTCAAATTAACACTAGCATCTTGATTGGTTTTGCAAGCAAATAAATAAGTCTGCATCACATATAGTCATAATGTAAAATGTTCAATAATGACAGTTCACCCAAGTAAATGATTCCATAATCTCTTCTAGTATGTAAGGGCTTCCCATAATATCATCTAATATGGATGTTTCTGGAACCTGACTTTATCTCCTCCTTCTTTCTCCAGAAGCAAATGCTGATATGTTTTTTTTTTTTTTTTCTGGTAATGAGTTACAACTCTGATTTCTTGGATCTTTAGCAATTGCTGCAAGTCTGAAGAATTTTAGAGGGTCTGGCTTTCCATGAGAATACTCTGTGCAATGTTCAATTATGATAATGGAACCAAAATTAATGCTGTGAACTCCAGTTCTGAAGAAATTTGGACCAAACAGAATATCTAGGGAGGAACTCGAAGCAGGATATCCAAAGCAAAATTCCCCAGAGTTCAGAAACAGATGGATAAGTAGGGTTTTTATTTTTAAACAAACTATTGTAAAATGAGTATCAAACACCGATCTGCTTTCTTATCCTGCCTTATAAACTCCCAGGTTGCTAATTAATTTGCAAAAACTGCCAAATCATTAAGGAGTGAACATAGAATATATTTACCTTTGTATGCTGATGAAATGGGAATGCTTTTTATTTTCATTTAGTAAGCATTTCAGCACATACCAAACAGCTTTAAACAATTTTTGTTCCTGCAGTCTACAGAATACTTACAAAACTTAAGCAATTTAACATTATAAGTCAATAAATATATAGAATATATTTTTTCCCGATCTTGATTATACATGAAACTACTCAAATTATTTCAATCTAGGGTAGCATTCTGCTTGGTGAATTCATAGTATTGCAGTTACCAACCTTGGCTTTGCAGTCTGTTTGCTCAGAACAATGTTCTTGCAAGGTCAGTACCAAAAAACCTCAAAGTATTTACATTTTAAATGTTCTAATGGAAATGCTGCTGGTTAGAACTGCTTGAGAACAACGATTTTTAGTCATCTAGCAAGCTGGGTTTTTTGTTTTTTTTTTTTTTTTTTTTTTAAGGTAATCTCTCTCTTTAGGTCTACTAAGGCTGCTCAGCTGTGTCCCTGTTACTCAGGAGAAGTAAGTTGTAATGGATTTGCAAGGGACTTTACTAACAACACCTAAGTTTGTCCTTCTCTGCAGACCACTCTGCTATTACATGCAGAGTTTGTAAACCACGATATTTTGTAGACTTCCAAGCAGAGTTTGATGTGACTAATCCTGCTCCCATTGGAGCTGGCTGACATTTGGCTAACGCAAAACCATTTGCAGCAGGTACAAACCTTTCAGGCTCAAATATTTTCGATACTTAAATAGATACTTTTCATATTGCTGTGATAAGCCTTGTGAACAGTGAATGATGCTCTCTTTGTGTGCCAAATAACGTGGAAAGTGGGCTAACAACAAAGCATTTCTGCATATAAGCGAGGAGACCTAAGTTGAAAAAACCCAAGTCTAGTTCTCTTGTTAATTAACTTGTGGATGTTTGACTTTGCAAGTCAAGATAGACTGTGTGTACAATATCGTCTTAAACCAGATAGATGGCCTTCCTTGACTGCTTAGAAGGTTTAATTTTCATGAGGCAATGCAGTAGCAAAACCAGATGTGTCTCCACTAGTTAAAATTTATCTTTTCCTCCTAAAACTTGCCAAACCATTGCAAAACCCAGACCCTCTTTCTGATTATATGCTATACGTGTTTTGAAAACATTAATGTTAGATTTTCCTGAGGAAAAAGAATATCCTGAAGTTCATTTTTGTCTAAATATGATCTTTACTTTCCTTGAAAAACAGGCCTGCAACTTTGGGATTCCGTGAAAATTGATGTAGTGTCCTGCATCATTATGGCAGAGATCTTAGTCTGTTCTCTCTTCTGAAACCTCAGTATTTGTACATAGAACAACTTCTTTCTTGTTCTTTCAAGATCAGTTAGTTATATGCATTCAGTTTCTTAATATTTTTATCATAACTTTACTAGAATATTGTTCATTTTAATTCCAGACTAAATTCAGCCATCTCACAATGTTTCGTATGGTCTTCCATATCCTATGTTCGTGTTTCCTTTTCCCAATTACTGAGTATTTCATGTATGCCTGAGATCAATTTTCTGTAGAAAACACTTTTTGAAGTATTTTTAAGCTATATTAAGTGGCAAAAAAACCAAATGGCTGCTCTAAGTTTTCTAAGAAACCCAATTTGTCGATGTGTTATCAAAAAAGACAGTTACTTTTTAAACTTTTCTTTTAGTCATTTTGGCAGTGTGCAGTATGAAGTTATGTGACTCAAGAGAAAATTGGTTGATACTCATTTTTTTGGGGGAAAAAAATCTACTGTGTTCATATAGAGCCTGGCTGAGCCCCAGGGGAGCAAGCAGAAAATAGCTGGGCTGTAACGAGGAAGTGTGCAGCTGATTTGAATTAGTGTAGCTCAGTAGACTTCAGTGAAGCCACACCGACTTACAGGAGCTGAGTGTTTTTTCAGGATGGTGTGTTGTTGTTCTTGTTTATTTAAACACCAGCTGTGCTTAATATTGAGGAGAACTGGAAAATATTGTTTTCCAGCCCATGGCTCTATCCTCATTGGGTTTCCTTGCATTTACATTAATCAAACTGAGATAGGAGCCTGGCTGAGTATATACAAAAGACTGAGAGGCATATCTTGCTTTTGCCTTATTGCTTTGAGCTACTTGATCAGATCAAAGCTAGTAGAAAGCTGAGCTAGTCAGACAGATGGGGATTTGTTGATGGAAGGCTCTTCTGGAAGGACACAGAACCAGGTCAGGGGTGTGTTTGATTTGAAGGGTACCCAAACACATTTGGCTTGAGTGTTTGTCTGCCCAGATCATCCCAAAGTGTCAGGACAACTAGAGGGGCTGGCACATAGGGCATCCCTAAAGCTCTCCGTTGGTGTGCTAGGGCAAGAGGGGGGAACCTGGCCATGGCTCTCCCGCTTGTATGGGATCATCTTGGCCAGAATGAAATGTTCAGTCCTGTGAACTACGTATTTTTCTTGAAAAGCCAAAGCTGTGTTTTCATTTTGAGGAGTAGTTTTGTATGCAAGCCTTCTCAAGTGTCAAGATGAGAATATTCTCTAAGGTGTATTACTACCACTTCATGTACATGGTTTTGCAATTCATTAAACTCTTCTCTCCTGCATGAAAATGTTAGTTCATATAAAAATCTGTAATCTAAGTCTATAAAATGACACATATAACCACGATGGAGTACACTTTGATTAGTTACGTTCCAGTTACTATGCAATTTGTGAACTTGATGAGTGTTACAGAACAAAGCGTGTCCTTTTAGTGTCATGGAAAGGGACTTAGGATGTCCTGGATTATAAGCATTGCTGTTTTATTATAATATTCCTACAAGTACTTCCAGGACCAATACAGATGTGTGTGTGTTTTTTTTTTTTTTTAAGGAATCCTTCATATTATTTTCTAATAGTTAAGCTAGCTTACCATTAAATTCATGTCTAAGTCACAGCATGAATTAAATCTATAATACCACAAAGCTTTGACTGTTCCTCTCCAAGACAAGATCTTTCTCTCCAGGGAACACTGAGACAACTCTCCTTTTCTAGCAATTAGAGTTGTATTTGCAGCAATTCAGGGTGATGGCAACTAACTTTTCCATCAGAAACCAATCACAATTGCATTGATGATAGATGCCATACTGAGGGAAACTATAGCAAAATAAATTTGAAAATTTGATACATGTAGCAGAATTTTGTTATACCATTTAGGTTGTCAAAAATCTGTGCTTAAATTTACTCCTAGTTGGCTTGTGTTTCTTTCTTTTGTATGCATGTAAATTGGTACAAATGTGATGAATGGAATCCCCTTGCCTTTTTTTTTTTTTCTCTTATAATTTATATTTTCTAGTTACAGATGGCAGCTATATGGAGAAGCAGTGGGGATGAACTGAGTTGTGGCATCATGATGCTTATGAATCCTGGGCAGCAACAGGCAGCAAATCTAAAGGAAAGGACAGAGAAGAAGTAAGTCAGAAAGTTAAATAAACAGACCTAACTTAAAAATAGGGAAAGTATATTTTAATTCAAAGGATATACTATAAGGTTATAAGGATAATCCCCCAAAAAAGCAGCACTTTCCTATATCAATTCTAGCTATGTGAGGTCAACATTTTTTTCGTAATTTTTTCTTTTTTTGGAAGTGGTTATTTGCCTCTCCTAGGCCATCATTTACAAAGAGCAAAGAAAATCAGTTTGGCTTAGCAGCTCTGCTAATGTGGCAATCCCAGCTTCTGTTTTGAGTACTTTTAAATCCCATAGTGACTAACAGTAGTGATGATCTTAAGGGCAAGAATATGTAGACTTAAACTTACAGTGCTGCTAGAGTGGCAATGCTATCAACTTCTTGTTAAAACTCATTTACTTCTGTTTTTAATTGTAAGATTGTATGATTCTGTAGTTGCTCTCAGTCAAAACATCTGTCTTCATGTTAAATAGTAGTACTTAAGATAACAGTATTATGAAATGCAAAGATAAAATAATCACCCCTTTAATGCAGTGTTATGAAATTTCCTGCATGGAGAAAGGCAGATTTACACTTCCCTTATCTTATGTGGGCGTAAGAGATAATGGGAGTATAAATCTCTGTAGGATAATAAAACCTATAATATAGAATCTCTTCTTGAGATTAATATTGCGTAATGCCATACAGTAGGCTGCCCTTTTTTTTTTTTTTTTTTTTAAATCATGAGAATAATCATTGGTTAGGGTTTGCCTATCAGTCAAAATAGCAACTGACCATATTCTAATTATAATCTGTGGAAAGTGAGAAAATTTGTAGGGTTATTATTTTGTAGGAATTAAATTGTCTCATGCTAATTTTAATGTACGTGGTTAAAACTCACTTTTTTTCCCCTCGATTGTCAGAGACTGTAATAGCTACATCTTGATATTTTTTTGAGTTTAGGAGTTGATGCCTTCTAGAAATATGCTATGCTGCGAAGGAAGAATTCTAAGCACAAGGAAAAAAAACATTATGTAAAGGAGGAGAATTTCACAATAGCGGTGCAGGCACAGGTAACCAATATTAAAAAAAGATCCAGTAATTTTTGTGGCACTCTTTTTATTATTGAACTTATTTCTAGATGGTCTCACTTCTTATTCCAGCAGCTGTAGTGTTAATGAACACGCTTTGGATCTGACCATCCCAAGCCTCTAGTGCCCTTGGGTTCCTGCTCTGTCACAGCTGCAGGGAGGCCACAGCAGGTGCTGTTGGGCTGCTCATCTGCAGCCCCATCTTGATTGTCCTAACAGCCGAGGGATATAGGGATAATTTGGCATTATCTCCATATATATACATATAAAACAATATATATATTTCTCCATATACTTCAGTTTACTCCAGTACAAATGAGTGGAGCGCTACAAAGCTGCTTAGAAAATCCCATTTCACCACAGGCGGAATAATAAGATTTATAAGTTGCTGTTCGATAACTTTGTTGCTAGGAGTTAGTGTTCAGTATACTTGATTTAATAAACGAAACCACAACGAGGTTTTATCTGCCTGGAAATACCGCTTTTCCATGCTTGTGAACACCTTCCAACAAGCGGTTCTTGTGGTTGTTTCTTCTCTTTAAGCTTTGTATTGCTTGCTGTCCTTCCTCATCTTTTTTAATGCTCTGTTATTGGATTGGATCCTTTTTTAGAGCATGGAAATGGTTTCTCTTTGAGGTTAGGCTTTCGTGGTTAGTCTGTCACCTATCCTGCAATACATCTTTTACTTCTGGTTTGAATATCTTTTCGTTTACCAGGAAAGCATTTTATAATCTACTCTTTGTTTTTTTATATGCCTGTTCTGTATCCATTTAAACTACTAAAATCAAGAGATGACTGAGTATTTCTTGAGTATTTTCTGAAATTTAAAAATCTTAAGAACTGATATCACTGTGAAGTGTGCTGTGATTCTTTCTTCCATCCTTTTTTATCTTTTTTTCCCCTGTAAATTTAAAATATTTATTTTCAGAACTTAGTGGGAGTATCTCTTCAATATCCTTCAACAGAAATGGGTGTGTGAAACATGTTGCAAAGCCTCAGTGATTCCAGCTTTTGGAATATACATTTTGCTCAATCCGGGAAAGCGTTTGTCAAAATGTATCGTTTCTTCAGGCTTTTCCGAGCACAGTCTGGCCTTGCTGACATTATCCTGCCATGTTTCTTCTACCTTGTGGCTGCTTTAAGCATCGAGGATGGTGATAATGCCACTCTTTCAGAAATTGTTTATTAATTAAATCAAACGTTATAATCAGATTGCAGAGAAAAGAAAGGAA
>JAUBOD010000185.1:375741-394225 GCA_032353885.1 Nothura maculosa
TCTTGCTGTTGAGCTGTGCTTCTGAGCAAGAGTTCCTACAGTAGTTGAATTTATTTCATATCATACATTGTTGCAGAAATGCTAAGGAGTGCTTGCTGCCTTGGAAAAAAGTCAAACTTGATTCCGTTTTTGAACATTTCATGTGTGCAGTTTTAGTGGCGTGTTTTCCCAGCAAATCAAATTGCAAGTTCCTAAATGTTTTATCCTTTAAAGTGTCATATACAAAGCCAGCTAGTTAGCTGAGCTTTGGGTTGTGATTATGGAGTGCTCTTGCTACCAAGTTTTACATCACTTTCGGTGTGCTGCAACCTGGTCCTTCAACAATTTTACATCTAAGCCTAACTCTGCTGTAAAATCTACTGCTGCTGCATGAGTCTTGGCCTGAAACATTAATAACTGAAAATTAGTGATTGTGGTGTTTAACAGTTTGTGTTGTTTTAAGATAAACAAGGGTTTAATATTGCTATGCTTGAAGGCTGCTATTACACTGGGTGTATTTTTTGTTCATTTGCAAGACTGGTTAAAGTTGATGGATATAGTAACCTCTCTCATTTACGATAAATAGAAAAAGCAATTAAGTGCTGCTTCGCGTGGTGATGGATGGACCACCAGCAAGCTGGCACCCAAGGCAGCGAGCAGCACAGAACTGATGAGAAAATGAGCTGTCCTGACAAGGGTTTTCCTTCAGATAAATTGCTAGTGCTGGAACTAGGGGCTTGGCTGCTTGATGCTGTGGGTTTTGCTATTGCTGAGAGGCAAGAATTGAGGAAAAACACTGTGGGAAGGGCAAGAAGCAGTGCTTAGCCTGGGAGAAAGCAGAGAGCTGGGAATGCTGGTGGGAATGGCCCTTGCTGGGAACCCAGCCGTGGATTCCCAAGCAGACAGCAGCTTCCTATGTTGTTTCTCTCCTGTTCTCAGCAAGCAGGATTGCACCTGTGGTTTCCCTATATCCCTATTTTTGGTAATTAAGTGGAATGGCACCAAAGAAATATCTAATTTATCTAAGACTTCTTTCTCCCATTGGGAAGTGTGTGAACGAGATCTCCCCTCATCAAATGGACCCATGGGTGGAAAAGCAGCAGCAAGATGCTTAGGTGAGATGCGGATTCGTGTATTCCAGGTGTCACAGGGCTCTGTGCAGCCTCCGGAGAGCAGGGAGGTGCCTGGGGTGGGTGGGGAGGCAGCGGAACCACGGGCCAGCTCTGCCGCTTTCCAGGCAGCAATGTGTCACTGCCCGCCAAATCGGTTTACTCCTTACCTTCTTGTAAGGTTTTCTTGTTTGCTGAGACATTTAGGAACATCTTGTTCGCTGTGACTTCATTGCGAATGTGTCCCGATGTCACAACCACCAAAGCCAGGTTGGAAGAGTCAGAGTCTGTATCTGTGACATGGTTTTTATCGTGGTCAGTCATCACGTTCTCATCGCCTGTGAGTATTAGGGTATTCAAATTCATTCCTCCACAAATAACACTGATGGAAGAATGCTATTAAGCAGAAATGTGTAATAATTTACCTCTCTTTGCAATGGTTGGTCTCAGTGGTATAGATATTGATCTCATAAGCGTGTGAAGTTGCTGGGTTTGGTTGCAACAGGGTGCAAATATACCAAGCATTGCATCTCTCTTACCTGTTCATCCTAAGGATGAACATGCCAGGTAAGGGTAAATGTGAGGTAAAACTCCTACAAAAGCACCTTGTCTGCGGGAGAGGGGGCTTTAAGATAGGACTCCTTTGGTGGCCTTTTTGGTTCCCTTTTTGTGAATGGAGAGGAGAGGAAGCTGCTGCTGAGTGCTTGCCTACGCTGCTTGTTTGAGTGCCAGAAAATTAACCAGACCAAAGGCTTCAATCCACTGACACAGGCTTTCAGGGTAAGGCCTTCAGGGTGCTGGCAGGAGCTTGCAGCTGGAACAAAGCAGTGGTTTTGCACTTGCTGGGTTTGCTGTAAAAGTAAACAAATGTTGCTTCAGGAAAACACTGGATTTCTTCCCTTTTTAATCGCAACAACATCAGCGTGTCCTGTGTGGGTTTCTTTGATTGTGGTTTCCCTATTGACTGGCACTGCAGCTCCCTTTCCCAAGCCCCGTGCACCCCAGCCCTGAGGCTGTGGGCTCGATCCCTGTGCTAGCGCGGAGCCGCCTTGACACCGCGCTGGTCTGGAGGAGATCAAGGCCGCCGTATTCATGGAGCCCCGGGCAGCGTTGGAGCCCCGCCACGCAGCACCACGGCAAGTGCTGAGCAGCCACGCGAGCCCTTCTCATTACCAGGCTACCAGAAGCCGTGTGCTTGTCTTCAAGAAGAAAAGCCCTAAAGACAACCACTTAAAAAAGGCAGTCACCTACTGCCGAGATGCTATTTTGGGTACTGCTTCCCCTCCCGAGCATACAAATTGTGAATAACCTCCCTGCACTGTGCAGTGCTTGGGCTTGACTTGCTGTGCTGGAGATGAAGTCAGGGCCTCGGGCCAAAAGCTCCATGTGGCTGCCTGTGCCCAGGCTGTTGGAGGGGCTGGTGAGGCTGCTCCGTGCCCCTCCCAGGTGGATGGGATTCCAGGAGTGCGGAGCAGCCCCATGGCCCTGGTAACAGGGGGCTGCTCTAGCTGCCTATGTTGGTGCCCTGAGCGGGAGGGCACAGGGGCTGCCTGGACCCAGCTCTGAGCACTCAGGCTCTGTCTCCATTCCTGCCTCCCGAATGGTCATATGCTCCTCGCTGGCTTTACCTCATACTTAGGTTTTTTCTACAGTATATTTGCTAGAGATATTGGTTATTTTAATGCATTTTGGCTCCACCAGGGCTGCCCCAAGCAGAAAGCACAAAGGGGAATTGCTGCGGAAAGCTTGTGTTGTACCTGTGCAAGCCCTAAGAGTGAGTGAGATTTTGCAGGTAGGAATAAGAGTGTTGGCGCAAGATGTTTTCCATCTTCGGCAGACGTGAAACAATTTCTTGAACCCCCTACAATACATGGATAGAAATAGATGCACCCTGCTGTTACAGCTAAACATTATTTCTTCAGCAGAGAAAGCAGAAGAGTTGAGGATGGGATCAAAGATGTTAGATTTGGGGATAGCTTTCATCTCCTTAGCTTGAGCCATCCCTTTGGACCAGTGTTGCCCCCTCACGTGTCTGACTGGTGCATTTTGAAATCTCTTTCTCAAATCAGGGAATCAAGTCTGTACTCACGAATCTCACCTTGCATTTTCAGCAAAGATGGGAGGTGCTGGAGGAAAGATGCCTAGCAGCCAGCACGCCAAAAACGAGAGCTTCAAATCCCCCAGTCAGAAGGTGAATAAAAATATTCCCACAAATGTAATATTTTAAAATCTGTGTGACTTTCTAAGCCAGCCACATGACTGTGATGGCAGAGGGGGGACTGACTCATATTCAACTACTACAGATTGCCTGTCCTGAGCGTCCCTGCTTTCCGGCGGGCGGTAATTGCTGCTGGAGTGAATCTTGGAAGCAGTAGTGGAGCAGAGGAGGAGCCGTGACTCAGGCGTGGGGATGGGCGTGAGTCACCCGGCTCTTGGCTCGCTGGTAGCTGGCTTAGGGCAGCGCTTCAGCTCTCACAGTCTGTCCCTGCAGAAAGGCTGCTGCTTGCAACGGGCACAGATACAGCCCTAGGGACTAGTTAGTCACGGCTCGGGAGCCAGGGGAACTGCATCCTTTTCCTGTCTTACAGGTGAATTGCAAGTTAGAACTCTCTCGATTCCCTTTCTGTCCGCATCCTGATGCCCGTATTTAAAAGAAGCTGAACCCTTTAGGACTCTCCTACATTTGAGGAAACAACCACCAATACAGTCCAAACAAGCCACAAAGTTTGAAAAATAATGATCGTTTGGGGGGCTTGGGATATTTGTTGTTGCTTTTGTTTCTCTTCTGAAAGTGTTTGCTGGTCATGTTTGCAAAGCAGGAAGTCTAGTGTGTCACTGACAATGCTGTTGTTTATTGCTTTGAGGTCATGTCTGTTTTATTTATTTCCATTCAGCCTGGAGGTGGATTACTGATTTATCCCTGTCCAGTCTTAAAATACTGTATTTAAGCTTTCAACATGCAAATTAATCTTGATGTATTTGTAAATGGAGAAACTGCAGGTTTCTAGTGATGTGATAGTAAAGACAAGAAGCAAGAAGCAGTGACAATGAAACCAAAAATTTACAGTATCAGGAGGAAATAAACAGCAACATCTAAAAATCATATCCTAGATGCTGAGCTGCAGAAGAAGGGGCCCTAAGGACATAGGAGTAGTTGTCTATGACTGCCTCTAGGAGGTATTTATAGATGTAGCAGACTTCAAAGTAAAATTTCACTTTGGATAAATTCTCAGCATGGCCTGTGTTTGAATACTGAGCATGAGCTCTGCAGTGTTGGAGGTGTCTGGGTATGAAGCAGGTGTCGTCCTGCCTGGGATTTTCACATAAGCTGCAAATCCCGCAGAGCGACGTGTGTGCAGGGCAGAGTGAGGGAAGATGTTTGCGCCCGTCTGCAGCAGCTGCTTGTGACCAAAGCTGGAGTGAGGGGCTGCTCCTCAGGCCTCCAAGCGCTCAGTGGGAGGAATCCGCATCCCCCAGTGCAGGTCCCCAGCCTGGGGATGAGGCGGCACCATCGGGTGCAATGTCTCTTCCTGGGCCCAGGTGGGCTCAGCCTGTCGGCATCGCTCCCACAGAGCCGCATGGAGCACCCAGAGCAAAGCAGAGCCAGAGACATCAGCTCCGCTGCGCTCCCAAGGGCAGCTCCCGAGTCACCAACACCCAACTGCTGCTGCTCCCTCAGGGAAGTCTCTGTTGTGCTCCACAAGATCCTTGCCTGTCTCTTCCAGAGTGATCCACAGCACTTCCTGACTGCAGGATTGTTAAAGGGAGTAAAAGATGGGATTGTTTGCACTCAAAAGAGATTGGATTTAGGGCTTTGAAAGCTATTAGAGAACCAACTGTCATCCAAAGCCATTATCATCAGATAATTGCTCATTTTAATGGTTTGAAGGAACAAGTTGAGGAGCAGGGTTTGTACATTCGGGAATTAGAGATGATTTTATGAGTGCTTTGCTCCTGGGCGATCACTATAGTGATTTAGTGACTGTCCTATAGTCTGAAATTTCTTTTTACTATGAACAGAAACATAGGTCCTGGCTGCGGTGAGATTCCACAAGCTTGGTGCAAGTGGCATGGGCAGGAAAAAGGGCTCAGCTTCAGTGCTGTGTCCTTAAATACAGAGAAGTCTTAAAATACATTATCTTGCAGAAATGGATGTTTGCTTTGTATTCTCTACTCTTTCCATTCTCTCTATTTGTCTGTCTTTTGTACACTTTAATAGCATAGTATTGTGTTTGCTTCTTTGCTCTGTTCGTGCTATACGTGGTGTAACGTAAGTTATGCACTTATTTCATCATTACCCATACATTGAGATCTCCTGTGTGTGCAGTTATCTGTAGGCAAACATGCTCACTCAGGGTCCCTAAAGCAAAATCTTGTGAGCACTAAAATCAAAGCAAGGTCCTCCTGGGGCTCGTGGCCCAGGATTTTGCTTGAGCAGACACCACAGTCACGTTCTGATAGTTTCCCTAGGAAAAAGCTACCCAGGCAAGTGCTGATCCCACGAGCTCTCTGCTGTGCCCTAAATTGGTGTTAACTTAGGGGCTGCAGCGATCACATGCTGAACAAGGGCTCCCCAGCCCTTTGGCATCTTGTGTTGATTAAACTCCTGATTTTTCAGAGTTACTTAGTACTGGCAGCTCCTACTGACCTCAGCCGTGTCAGTAGGAGCTGACATGAAGCTGCGATGGCCACGTGCCTCTGAAAAACAAACAGTTTTTTCTTCCTCCTTTGAGTTCTTTTGCTTTTTTATTGACTGCCCCCATGCTGATGGGCTGCAGTTCCCTTGGAAGTCATCGTGTAGCGTGTGATAGGAGCTGAACAAAGTCCTCAAGGGCCTGGAGCCAAATTAATCTCAGAGCATTTAACTAACGATGTCTGTTGGGCTGTGCCTAACAAAATTTGCAGTGTATTTAACAGTTGATTGCCAAATCTTAATTGTATACAAATAAATAACAATATTGTTCTGCATAGTAATAAGTGTGGTTAAAATTAGCGCAGTAAATTCATACTTTACGAACTGCTTTTCTCTTAGACATGGTTGGTTACAGTTTAAAAATAAAAGTGCCTTTTTGATCGATGGCTGCTCTTTGGAATGCCATTTTGAGGATGTCTCTGGTCTGGTTTGACACTTGAGCAGTTTAGATTTTGCTGTGTAGTAAAATCAGTGTTTTACAGGCAATACCTTGTTAGAGTTTTGCCCTTAATTGAATTGAGTTGTTTTTTCCAGGGGCACAGAGAAAGCATCAGACTCTTGTAAACAGGGTGAACCTTCTCAGGAATGTGTCTGCTGGTGTCATCTAGAGCAGAGTTAATGACACTTTACTCATTACAAGTCCTTAGTAGTGATGCTAAAAATGCTAAATAATAATGCTATGCTACTGGACACTGGCTTACTTTTCTTTCTTTTTCTATGCCCCAGTTTATTGATGCATTTTTCACATCTAAAAATATCCAAGCTGTTTCCATGATACACCATACTTCAGCTGGCACAGAAAACAAGTCCCTGTTTCATTAAGTAATATCTGCACCGTGTCCGCTGGGACAGAGAGTTGTCACTGTCTTCACGGGTGAGGAGATGATTCTCTGCTAGGATTTCTCATCTCATCTGACAAGCTGCAGCCTAGAGAAGAATAAAGCCAAGAGGGAAGTCCTGCCGATGACATCTAGCTCGACTCCGGCACATGGGTTCATTTCTCTTTCCTTCCAGGGATAGACTCACTGGCTTCTTGACTCTTCTCTTTGTGTTCCCTTATTGCCCCTCTGTGTGGGAGGTGGCTGCAGTAGGCAAGCCAGTTAGAGGGAAAAGATATTGCCGAAGACTGTGATAAAATTTTAAGGTCTCGGAGAATGGCTCTTTCACCCGTGTGATTCTGGCTCTGGCAGGACGGAGCAGGTTGTATTTTCTCCCCCTTCAGCAGCTGGGGTGTTAAGGAGGCAAGTGGATCTGCTTGCACAGAGGAAGCTGTTGGAGTCCAGGAGAAAAGCAACCCTCCAATGGGAAAAGTTTCTGTTGGGTGTATCCTAGCCATTTAGAAAGAAGTAGGTTGTTGTCCCTGTGAACCAGTGTTGGATGTTCTGAACGAGGCTTCCCTCTGCCCTCTCCCAGTGAGTCCTATGTGGAGATTTGGGGCAGCAGAGGAGGCCTTGCAGTGACTCCCCCATTCAAGTGGGGTCCCATTTCTAGCCCAGATGTGCAGGCAGGTTTGTCATCCCACTTTGAATCATCCAAAATGAAATTAATATTTCCTAGTAGAAATTTATTTAAAAGAAAAAAAGAAATTGGTCCCTTAGGAAAATTTTTTATCCAGTTGGTCTGTTCTAACACAGGAAGAGACTCATCAGAAACCTGCTACTTCTGGTTTGAGGTATCCTTACCCAAACCATATATTGGTTACATGTTTGCTTCACTGCTTTGGGGTTTGTAATGAAAGCAGATGACAACATCTTGCCCTCTTTACGAGTAGAGATAGATCCTCAGCAATAGGGGGTTGATTCAGGATTTCAGGAACCTTTAGTGCTACCTAAGATCGTAATTTGTGAATAATCTTTCCCCTTTGGTTAATAGGAGAAAGAAGACATAAAATACCAACTTAAATATTTATGTGGGTAGAATGTCTTAGTGACTCTTTCTTGGTGGTAAGGAAATGCTGTTTAAAGAGCAATATATTGCAGTTCAGTGGCAATGACTACGTGAAAGCTGTCAATGTTTTGAACAAAATCTGTAGATGCCATACAGTGGTAGAATTACTCATTTGCCAAAATCTGTGCTTAGGGAGGAAGCAGAATGTGTTAGTTAATGATACTTTAGTAGTGACAAAGAATTTGTCTAAGAAAGTGGTGCATCTCTTGAGAATATCTGGTAATTGAGATTAAACATTTGGGGGTTCCGTGCTCCCTCAGTGCATGCAGCTAGTGTTAGCAGAGCTTGGGCACACCTAGTGAATAAAACCCAAGTGTTACAGGGTGTGTGACTACTGATCTAGTCATCATATATATCAGATCTCTGGTGACATTGAACCTTCCCCATTTGCCAAACCTGACAGTTACAGTTACAGAAGTTTATGTGAAAGCTCCCATTTCCTTCCTGCTGACTGACAGCTGCCCACTGCATTTGCATGCATAAATCCATTTTGCATGCAAGCACCTCAGATAAAGAGACAGTTTCTCTGCAAAAAGTCTGGATCTGCCAACATGATAAGAGTGGCAAGAATTGATTTTTGTCTTTTCTCCTTTTTTACCCCACTTACCATAAAAATAGCTGAGGAATGTGGGTCTAATAAAGTCTTATGAAAAGATAAGAAGGAAATCAATCTGGAAAATTATGTGCCAGGTCTAGTTTCTATTGACACTTAGTTTTTTTTCAAAGGCATTGAGTTACCACATGCCTTGCACTGATTGTGCAATATTAAAGTTTAAGAATATATAAATTTTAATGGAAATGACTTAAATAGCAACCTGAAGTCTCAACACAGTTTATTTTTCCTCATGCAGCTATAGTTGAAGTCTCTGCCAGGCCTTTCCTTGTCTTTAATAGATATTGGAGGAGGCTTTTAAAGAAGCTGGTCTATTTACAAAAGGTCGAGTATATTTGTAATGAAATGGCATTCATCATGATGCATTTACATTGAAAACAGCTTACTGTTTCAGAATGAACTTTTCTCCCTCCCTTATCCTTTCTGGAGGGGAAAAAAACAAACACCCCTGGAAAGAATGACAAGGACGTTTCTCAAGGCACTGAAAGGTCAATTCATAATATAATACCCCTAAGGCTTCTTCAGCTGCACAGGGAGGCTGGACTATTGCAAAGTGCCAGTGTATAAAGTGAGTAGCTGTTGATGTCTGTTTGAATTCATCTTGCAAAACTAGTGACTGCTTTTAATGGTAGGATGGTACCTGAACCAGGGGCAGAAGAGCTTGTGGGTGCAGTTATCTGCTCTGAGGGGCTAGGAAGGGCTGACTCTGTCCTGTCTGTAACCTCATACAAATTCTCCATTTCTAAGGCTTTTCTTTTTGTATTTTTTATCAGAAATGAGCTTGCTTAGGTTTTTTTTTTTTTTTTTTTTTTTAATCCCCAGCAAAAAAAAAAAAAGCTGATTTTGTGCTTGTATAAAAGTTTAAACAAGGGGAAAAAAAAAAGAGTGAAGGGACACAAAAAACAACTATCGGAATATTCCAGCAGAAACCTGAAAAGCCTGGATGGAAGGGACTGAGATGTGTGGGTCTGTGCTCCCTTCGCTCTGTGCGATGTCCCTGCCCCTCGTGGCAGCACCGTGTGCTGCCAGAGATGTCACCGGGACAGAGCAGCACAGCGAGGACAGAGCCGATGGACGAAGCACAGACTGCAACCTCTAAATACTGCAAGGGCCTTTCTGAATGAACGAGATTTGATAGCCGAAGTATTTGTGTAGTTGCAGCAGGGGATCCTCCTGTAGTGAGGGTCAGTGTGTGCGCGGGCTGCTCTGCCCCTCCTCGGCATCCTTGCTGAGAGCATCTTGTGGCATCTCCTTTGCTAAGACCCAGCAGTCTTGAACTCAGCACCTGCTGCCAAAGCCTTGGGGTGTCACTGTGTGGGTGTTGAAGCTGAGTGGATCCTGCTGCTGGCGGTGAGCAGGGGGGTCTGTGCTAGCAGAAACACTCCTTTCGTGTCTAATTTGGACCCTGTTTCCACATGCAAGGAATGGCCTCTCTTTCCCTGCTGGGCAGCAGGCAGAGCTGCTTATAACATGAAAAGCAATTGAAAGAAAACTCAAATTGCACCCAAACAGCTCCCTGCTTCCTCCTGGAGGCTTCACTGCCAGCTCGGACCCAACTGGGCCACCTCCTGTGCTTGGATGACAGGCGTGCACAGGTATCAATGTCCGTGTTCTCCTTGTGTATTGATCATCTCTATCATATGACAGTAGGAGGAGACCTTGGTGTGCTATGGGAACGGTTGCTGTTGTTCCTTCCAGTGGTGTTTAGTGGTGTTTAGTTTTCCTGAAGGCCACGGAGCCCTGTCCCCTGTACCCATGCAGGCCTGTGACTGGTGCACGTACCACGATGAGACAACAAGACAGGACTTAATGCTCTGGGACTGTTGATGCTGAGAGCTGGGGCAACTGGGGGTCTAGGGACGTCCGACACCACAAAGCTCTTTGAGCCATTGTCCCTACTGGTGCTGCTGGCGCTTGCAGACTATTTATTTTAACGCTGTGTATCTCGGAAGCCCCCTCTGCCAGTGAAGAGAATATGTTATGCATTTTATAGTCTCAGGCATGGCCATCTGCTAATATAGTCAACCAGACACAATAAAGGAGGTTCGTATCTTTTTAGATTCTGTTACTTCAGGTTCTATTTTTGATGCAGTAGGAGCACGCACAGCTGAGCTGAAAGACTCTCAAGAACATGCCATGCATTTTACAGCAGATGCAGCTAAAGAAAATTTGCTGAAGGATTAGCATTAAAAGCAGAACATAATAGAGAATTTGAAATCGCTATTGCCATGTCTTTAGCCTGGGGTAGTTTATAAGTTCTTTGGTACATAAATGAGATGAGACTCTTATTCGGCACTCTGTAGTGTGTGCGGGGTAAGTCTGAATGTGAAGCATGCCAAGATGTACTTGGTCAGTGCCAGCTCTTGCCAATATAGCTGTGAAGAGCTTCTATTTGCAGTCCTGGGGGTCCATCTGATTCAGTCTCCAGATACCTGATGGTTTTATATCTGATTGGAGTGAAGAAATAAAGCACATCAGTAATTTTGTGTAAGGGTGAAACTTGTGCGGTCATGAGGTTTTGCTCTCAATCTGCCCTTGCCTTTAAAAGTGTAGGTTTTGCTGTTTGGGATTGGGAGCTCAAGGCTGGGGAGGATCCTTGGGTTAAGGAGCTAGGTGCGCTCTGGAGTCTGCATTTTACCCCCAGGTTGAGGTGCCTGTCACTGTTGTGAGCACCTGCAGTGGGGTTGTCCAGCAGTGGGAGGTGGGTCAGGAGAATGGGATCCCTTTGGGTGTCCTGCCACCCGCTGTGGCTGCTGGCTTGGCTGAGCAGACAGAGCCACTCGTGTTCCTCAGCACCTAGGCAAAGAGGAGGGAGGAGGGAGTGGTTTCACATCAGTTATCCCCCAACTCTACCTTTGCAGCCTGGTATCCCTGTTCCTCCCTTCTTCCTCTTTAGTTGCATGTCAGAAGAACATTGTGGTTGATTATCTCTTTCTCATTTGCTGTATGCACTCAGCTATTCTTGAAGTGTTTTTTCCTTTTAAATAACATTATTCAATGTGGAATTTGAAAGTTCCTCAGTCCTGCCAGTTTGAAGGGATTCAGGCAAAGAATTAAGTCAAAGAATTCGTGCTGAACTTCCTAGACTGTCTTGGAAAAGGTTAGAGAGGATGAGGAGGGGGAAAAAAATCACTTGTTGAGGGCTGTAGCTTTTAAGTAGGTTTTTCATTCATTTCTGTCCTTACTCCACATTGTCACAGTTCGAAATCTTCTGTTGCCTCCTTGCCTCTCAAGCTCTCAGAAATTTTAAGTTCCCTTGTTATTTCGAGTTGCTAACAGCTCTGGTAGAGCAGTTCTTGGGCTGACAGCATTGCATGGGACATATTATTTCTGAGATGCTCTTCGTTAGCGGTGCCATTGAAGCACTAGGAGGGAAGATGGGAATTGCAGTAGGATGCAGCCCTCGTGCTGTGATGTGGTGTGACCTGTGGAGCCTGACGGGCTGTGACTCCTGCCCTGTAGCCCTCTGGTGCTGCTGAGCTGAACGGATTTCAGTGAGTTAATTATGTATGACCAGCTCTCCCTGCCATGTGTCTAATTAGCTGTGGTTTATGCCAAGCCTTCCCTTAATCCCCCCTCTGCTCCTGTTGTGAGACTTCGCTGATAACCAAACCAGGGAGTTGGTGTGTCCTGTGGTAGCTGCAGCACGGCCTGTTGCTTTTCTCCTCCCTGCTGCCCTGAGCAGAGCAGGAGGAAGCAGGGCTCTGGCACAAGCTTTGGCAAACTGGGATGAGCACAGAAAATTGTCCTCTTGTCTCTATCCAGAGAGCTATGATACTTATTTGGAGTTTGAGTGGTTGCCCTCATAGGGGCTACGGCTGTGTGAGGAGCCTGGTGCTGTCTCTGTATACACAGTGCTATGAAGATGTTGCACTGTAATTTCTTCTTCAGTTGCTCTGTAACTTCTTAGTGAAACTTTTATGTTGTTAGTCCTGTCCTGGCAGACCTGAATTAACCACCTGAGCTTTTCCTGGAAGCCTCTTTTCCCCCAGCAAAACCTCCAAGTGCTTTGCAGGATGCACTTCCCTTGATTCCTCCACTGCAGTTACATAATTGGTTAGCGAGGGTTAATCCACCTGTGGCTAGTTAGCTGTGCATCTTGGAATGTGCAACACATGTCTGCTGGTAATTAATATAAGGAAATATAACCATGTAGTTACATAATCTCATTTAAAGATCCACCTCCATGAGCAACAGTGATAAGTAGTTAAATGAGGTTATTACCTCAGTGAATGGAAGGACCTTCTTGGAACTACGCAGAACGTCTCAGTACCGCCAGCATTAACAGTGTGCTGAATCATTTGTGTGGTAATTGGTCTATTTGCTCTTTTTATCTAATGCATTTTACAGCAAGTGCAATATGTGTTTGCAATTTATAACACATGTTCAGGGAAAAGTTTCTGATAATAGAATATGTTCCATTATCATGTGCTTCAGGTACTTTTGATATCCCTGCACAAGCTAAGTAGATTTGCTGAAGTCACGGCATTAATGAATGATCATGGTGAAACCAAAAATAGAAGGTGCATGCTCAGGTGATGTGATGCAGCAGTCACCTTCAATATTATGATATAATTAATTCAGATGTTGCCATCAATAGTAACAGTGATTAGAAAATCAAATGTATAGCCCTGGTGTTGGCAGAGTGATATGGCAGTGACTCTGTAGAGGCATCTCGAGAAGGTTAAGCATCTCCTGCCTCCATTTCCTTAGAAAACATCCCAATGCAGCATCAGCTGCAGTTATTGCTTTCTAAGCAGCCATCTATATGTTGAAAAGAGCACAAAAATGTGCAGGGATTGTTAGGGTTATTGCTAAGTGAAGAAATAGCTGTCCTGGCTTGGATTTATGCTGCTGAGAGGAGGAAGGCGTGAATGAGAGGAGCATTGAGGAGAAGCCCCTTGGGTGGATTCCCATCTTTTGACAAAATTACAGCAGTGTCTGTTCGGGGCCTGGCTGACCTTGTGGATGTTGGAAGAAACTTGGGCTAAGGGTTTTGAAGGTATAAGGAGTGACGCTTTGGAAGGCAGATAAGAACAGAGTGTTTAGCCTGGTGTGAGTTTTTTGCTTCTATAGTAAATGGTTTCACATAGAATGAGAAAAGTGCCTGTTCCAGAAGGCAGTGGGAGTAAGGACAGTCTCAACAGGAGAGCTAACCTGAAAAATACTGTTTCCCTGAAACCCAAGCTGTGGGATTTTCTTCATCAGTTTAACTATCTTGGCATATTTTCCTGAGAAGAGAAAATTATCCAGACCCAATGTGTCTGCTTTGAAATTTTAAATCCCAGTTTGTGCATTTCAGCCCATTTTCTGAAGGGAACGAGCCTCGTGTGCTTGCCCGCGGGTGCGCGCGTGGCGCTGGGTTTCACTCGCCTCCTCAACACGTCACTAACAGCTCTTGAACCCGCTGGTCAGTCACAGCCACCTGTGCCAGACGGACAGAGTCTCAAAGGTATGAGATCATTCCGAGTTCTATTAAAACAGATCTTTGAGGAGAAAAACAAGACCCAAATTACATCCCACGAGTAAGAAAAGGATTCACTGTGAAACTGCAGGCTGCAGTCAAAGGTTCTCTCTTTGTACATATTCTCCAGTGTATAAGGGTTGAGCTGTGCAGCCCCCTTGAAGTAACAGTTTTTCAAGATCATTAGAAACTAATTTTCGTTACTTCTGGCTCTCCTGGAATTGAATGTTACATCTGATAGGCTGTGTTACGGCAGTGTTCTGTGGGTATTGTAATACGGGATGATACACAATTTGTATGATGCATCTTTCGGATGCACAAGTCAAAATATTTAAAAATCATTACTGGAAGGAAGAGGTTCCAAGCAGCGTTAAGTAGCTGTTTATTTAAAATACATATAAATAAGAAAAGGATGGTGTGTGTTCATCGTATTATAGATGTAACATCCCCAAGGAAGCAGTCCTTATCTGCCCGCCTTTCCTTTTCCTGGGGGCTACAGGAATCTTCAGGCTTGGCTTCATGTCCAGACCAGTGCCTTCCCTTCTCCCTAGGGCCGGGCCAGGTCCCTGTTTTGGTGTTGGGACAACAGCACTCAGCTCTGCTGGGAGCCATCACTGAACTCTGAGGTGTTTGAGGCAATGCCAAGGCAGTTAATTTTGGATACAGAAGCAAAAGAGTTAAATATTGATAGTGTGTAGGGAGGAAAACAGTGAGTACAAGTGGGGAGCATCCCTGCAATACCGGCGCTCTTCAGGATGGCGTGCAAGGAATGTACTCAGGCTCGATACGTGGGCGCTCAGAAATGCATTATTCTAAACAGCCTTCTTGTCTGCTGTAAAAGCTACAGACAAAAGAGGACGAGCAGTGTTCAAATAACCTTCCATAATTGAAAACTAAGCTTTAAAAGCGTGGGGAATAGCTGCTCTCAAGAAGTAAATCCAAGCAGAGAGCCGGGATTTCCCACAGGGCCCTGCAAATTCTTTTATGGGGGATTACGTCAGCTGTGAAGTTTTGCTGTAGCTCCGAGATCAAGGGAACGTCCTGTCCCCTCTGTGCTGCAGCTGGCAGTGCCGTGTCTGGGCTGGAGCTGCTCGAACACTAAGATAAAATGTGATTGTCCTGATGTGCTAATAGAGAGATGTGAGAAATATCATGGGAGGATGAAAGCAAAGCTCCAAAAGACATCCTTATGTCGCCTGTGCAATTCTGTGATGTAGCTGTAAACAGATCTGGTTTGGCTGGGGGGGTAGCAGACACCACATCACTTCATAGTGACTAGAGAGGGCGAGAAGAGCAGTGATGCTGTAGAGGTAAGCAGGTTGGCTCAAGGGACTCAGAGGGTAAAAGCTGATGAGAAGTGTAAGAATAAGGACGGGGGTGGGGGGGGGAAATCTCATCTTCATTGGTTGCATTATTTCACCACAAATTTGAATGTTGAGCTTTTGGACTGGGGAGCAAAGCCTAAGGATGGACTGTGGAAATGCAGGAGGACTTGGAAGCCTGCTCATGCCTGGGGGGTCTTCCTATGGCCTGGCTCCCATAGGAGCTGGTACGAAGCTTGCTGTGCTCTGGAGAAGGGGCCTGTGATCCTTACATGCTTGAACCTTAGAGACTTCTTGGTTAGGGAGGGCAGTGTCAGGAGCCAGGTCATGAGAGACAGCAAAGGGGTTGCTGGCCCTGGAGTGTAGGGAGAGAAAAGCTGTGTGATGGAGAGGAGCAGGGAGAGAAGCTGCTGCAACGGTGCCAAACCAGCCTGCAAGAAGCCTAGAGGGGAATAATGGGTAGATTTGGTCTTAGCAAAGCTGCCAAGAGGGCACAGAGTCTCCTGAGGAGCTGCAGAGATAATCAGGCATTTGGAGAGACAGAGAGGAGAGCAAAAAGAGAAATGTAAATGATAGGGAAGTGTATGCTGTGGGTGGAAAAGTAGGAGAGAAGACATTTGTCCTGTGGCTTCTCTTGTGGTTACTTCCTTTGTGACAGCTTTCTCTCTGTGGGGCATGTGTGGAAACCAAAGGACAAAGGATGGACCATAATTCATTTTCATTAGTCTCATGATAGCCATGATTTCTTTGAATCCCTCTTTGTAATGACACTGCTCTTGTGCGTGCTGTTCACATGTGGACTTATCAAACAGAGCAGGGAGCTGGGGTGGGCTCTCCTGCCCGTCCTGCTCTGCCTCCTTCTCATGGACCCCGTGGCACTTTAAAGGAGGAGAGGCAGTGACTGGCACATGTAGCCCTTCCAGCTGAGGTCTCAGAGTCCTTTGCTCTGAGCACTATCCCTCTGTCAAAGATGACTCTGAGCCTTGAAATCCCCCTGGGCGTTTCCCTCCTCCCAGCTGTGCTCACACTCGCTCTTCGGTCTCGTCCTTCTGCATCCTCCTGGGGCAGTTCTTAGCATTTCTCAGTGCATGTTTTTTCCATTTTGTTGCACATTAGTAATAATGGAAGAGGGATGTTGGGGGAAAGGAAGCTTGAATTCTCCTGGAGTTTTTCCAAATCAGTTCATCATCATTAATCTTTGTGTTGTTTCTCTCTCTTAAAGCTTCTTGCTTCATTATTGGCCATGAAATAAAGTGGAACCCTTTGCTCAGCAGCAAGGGAATTTTTGTGTCTGTCAAGGCAGCAGCTTTTTGCTCCAAATTCCATATCTAATTTTGCAGAAAAATATTGTCAGCGAATTGCTCGAGGTATTGCAGTGAAACACAGGGCTCATGTTACGAGTAAACATCATGCTATTATGTAAATCTTTGCAGAGCTGTATTATCAGGAAAATAAATAAATGTATTGACCAGAAAATATACCTGAATTCAGGATATGGTGAAAGAGAGAGATAGAAAGAAGAGTTTGCTAGTGAGTCTGCAAAACAATTAGCTTCCTGCTTAAATGACACTTGTGCTTCATTACGCACAGGGAAATTAGCTTAATTTATTAATGAAAATAACTTTGACAGAAGAATAATGCTTTCCCTGTATGTGTAATCAATGCTTGCAAAGCAGAGAATCTCAGAAGCTGAGAATGGAAACGTGTTTGTGGACTTGCCAAGTGCTGCCCTTCTGCCAGTGTGTAGAGTGTTTGACTTCCTGCATCTGGGCTTCCCAGCTCAGGTGGCTTGGGAGGCACCAGCAGTGGTGGGTGCAGCACCCCTGAGCTCCATGCTGAGCTGCGGGCAGCTGTTTGGGAACCCTGCGAAGGAGCCTGTGGAGCTGACACAGAAAGCCCTGGGCTCCCTGCTCCTGTGCTTTGCTCAGCTGGGGCTGGGGCCCAGACTCTCAGAAGTATCTAGTTTCCAGCTGGAGTCAAAAACACAAAATATTTGGTTGCATAAAGATAAATACTAATTCTGAAACTTACTTTTTCTACAGCTTCTGGAAAACTTATCTGACAGTAGCTCTGTTGCACATGTTGCTACATTTATCATAATTGCTCTTATTTTTGGAACCTGGGTTGCTGTGTTCTAACGTTTGAACTGTTCATCTCCAAATCCTTGGGAATTTTGCAAACATCCCTGGACAGATCTGGATTTGGAAAAGCAAACAGAAGTCCTCTAGACAGCTTCTGTACCACGGAAGAAAAAAAAAAACCCAAAAAACAAACACTTCGGAGTTGCACTTGGCTTCTTCATCCTTCTCCAGTTATCTCTTGCTTCTCTTGCTGGATGGGGCCCAAAGTGCCTAGTGTCCCGCGGACTTCACAAATCCAGTCGAATACTCAGCACAGCCCACGTCCTACCAACTGCCTCCCCCAGACAGATGGCTCTGTTTTTTGCATATCACTATATAAGGTTAGAGTGGGGCAGAAATTCTTCCCCCTCCTGCTCAACGGAGTAAGTGTGATAGTTGTTCTAAATTAAAACAAAAACAACTTGCATTAGGAGCATGACTAATGCGTTATAACCCAAATGATTTATAAGATATGCCCGTGGAGTACTCAATTCATTGACTTCAGCATGATGCACAGTTGCTGACTGTAGCTTTCATTTTTCTCTCTCCGTTTGTACCTCGGGAATGTCTAGAAGTTCCCATCAAAGATCAGTGGACAGAATGAGATATGACTTTGTATGATGGAAACCAGTCATCACAACTCTTGCTGAAAGTGTGTGGAGTTGTTGCCTGGGATCGAGGTCTTGTCTCTTGCAGCAAAGCTCTTCCTGCTGCTGCCAGGCCCTTGTCTGGCACTCTGGGTGGCAGAACCAGGGAGATGACAAGCACAACGTTTACACTAAATTTTTGCTCTGTTTTTTTCCTCCTTGCTGAAATATCTTGGCTTTAGTCTTGAGTAGTCCCAAATGCTTTAGAATTTATTCTTTGTGGGATTTGGCCCTCCTGCCATTTAGAGCTTTTTGCTGCTGCAAATCAGTTGCAGTCCTGTTGCAGTGTTATTGGTGGATAAAGCTTATCTTGGGAGTTAGCAACCTCTGGCAGAGGTTGTGTGTAGGTGGGTTTGACTAGCAGGGCAGAAGTGGGGCCTTAGTGCCTTGAGCTTCTGCTCTCGCAGCTCAGCTGGAGCTTGGAGCTGGGGCAAAATAGCCCGTGCAGGCTGAGCACGGCCTCTGTCCTCTCTGTGCAAATCCTGCATTGCATGGACACCAACTTACGTGCATGCAAAACTCCTGGCAGTGCAGATCTCCCCATCATGCCTGGGACTTCTGCTAGCTGCTGTCATACCAATAAGTAATAG
>JAUBOD010000185.1:405353-423493 GCA_032353885.1 Nothura maculosa
TTTTTAATGCCATAAATATATGAAAGAAAATATTGACTCTAGATGCATTAAAATCAAAATAGATAAGAGGAATGTGTAAAGTTCCATGAGGAAATGACACAAACAGTGCTGAAATGGCAAATTCAGAGCAGTTCCTCGATGCCCCATGGCTTACAAAACAACTGCTTGCTGAATGCAAAGCTCGGGCACCCTCTCCACCAGCAGTGCCGGCGCTCGGGGCCTGCTCACAGTGAGCCTGCTCTAGGACTAATGCTTTTGCACAGTGGCTTCCATAAACTGTGTAGCACCAGGCTCTGTGGGCTTGAGCAGCTGCAAGCAAGGGATTTTACAGAGATGCAACTTCACCTGTCAGAACTTCAGTGTTATCCATGGAGATGCTTGAGACTACCTGGGACAGAATATGGAATAAGAACGTTTTCCAGCAATAGGTTCTCAGTCTTCCAGGTTTCTCCTGATTTGGGCAGTGTGTCCGAGCCTGAACTTGGTGTGGCCGTGGTCCTGCTGGGGGGCTGCAGTCGTGGGATGTAGCTAATGTCGGCGCTCATGAGGGCTGGTTTGCTGCAGCGCTGTGAGTGCCTGGTGCAGATGCAGAGGCCATCTCTGAGCCCTCCTGTCCGTGACAGCTCTCCTGGGGTGGGATGGGGTTAGTCTGTGTGCCAAGCAGAGCCATAGGGTGCTGACTGCAAGGGGATGGTGAACCAGGCAGGGAGCAGGGCTCTCGCTTTGCTGGGCTTTTTTGGTGGCTGATACAGGACAAAAACTGAGGTGCAGGTAGCCCTCCCATACTGCTGCTGTCACCCCTATAAGCAGTCTGCAGCACAGAACAGCATTATACATGACTATAACGATGCCACCCCCGTATATAAAACTTCTTTCTTCACGTTCCGCAAATGCAAAGTTGATGGGAAAAGGAGCTTGGTGCAGTCAGCTTCCCAACGCAGCCGTGACAGGCACTGCTCCCTCCAGGGGTGCCTCTCCCAGCAGCAGCTTCCTCTTGCATATGGAAGAGCCGATGATCTATCAGTGACTCACCAAATGCTTTCCACTTTATCATAGTGAACGATGAAAAAAAAAAAAAAAAAGAAGAAATATAATTTCCATGGCCTTATAAATGTGATAGCAGCCTATGATTAAAATAAGGAGCTTAGCAGGTGAAGGGTAAGAGCATGGCAGCGGGAGCAGCAGGTTAGATGTGATTGCTGTTATTGAAATGGAGCACTGGGGTGACCACACTTTACAAGGACTTTATTGCCTCCCTGTAGTAAAAATGAATCACTTTTTCTCTCTTGGCTTCTCGTTTTTTCCCCGAAAAGTCTGATTGGAAAGAAAGATAATACAAAGCTGCAACATGAAAAGCAGCTCAGCTTTGCGCGTCAGTGCTGTGTACAGATGGATGATTCACCTGAATCCATCTCTGTCCTTAAGCTTGCTTCTGTTTGAACTATAAGCGCGGCAGGCTTTGTGTGGAGCCCAGGTTTGGGGCCTATGCTAATGCTTGCTTTTATCAGGTAAAATGCTGTACGGTGGCATGGAAGGGAGCGCTGCTGCAGGCGTTCCCGTTTGCCACTCTGATGGGATAATGAAAGCAAAGATGGTAGGTCTGATCTGAGAGGTTATTTCCAGTGGAGATTTACAATGAGCCCTTCAGTGGTGTCTAGAAATACTTTTCCATGCTTGGTGCCATCCTTTGTAGAACTGGAGGAGGTGAACTAGGCTCTTTGCCAGGTCAGAATCCATTTTTTGTCTGTCCGGTCTCCACTGAGCAGCTTTTGGCTTTTGCAGCAGGTTTAGGTGCTGTGGGCAGCAGGGGCCAGGCTGCAGGCTGTGAGCAGAGCAGGACAGCCCTGTCCCACGTGCTCCAAACCGCGTGTCCCCTTGTTCCTAACAGCAACCACCCCGCAGTGCCCAGGCTCAGCACACAGCGCCGCTGCCCTGCGCTGCTGGGCATCCGCCGGCCCCTTTCACACTGTGAATGGAGCCTTAGTGCAGCCTTGCAGGGGCAGCCGCCTTAGCAGCGGCTCCAGCTCGGGTGCAGGTCAGAGCCCCTTGGAGCAGCGCCCAGGTGGGGAGGGAGGTGCTGGCTCTGTGGTCCGGGGCCACCGTCGTGTGACCTTTGTGGAAGCAACCGCGTGTCACACGGTCACGTGCCAGCAGCCTGGGACCGGCCGCGCTGCCGGGGCCTCCGCCGCAGTTACAGCAGGAACACAACTGCTGGAGCAGCACAGGGTCTCTCTGCTGGGAATTGCTTTGGACTCTTCCTGAAGGAGACTCGGACCTGACTGTCGGGGTGCCCTGCGGCTTATTGTGCTCGCACTTAGCACGAAGCTTTGGCTGGTCGCAGACCGTGACCTTGCACCATCGCTGCATGTCCTCGTGCAGAGCCTCCTTTCTGGAGGCCGAGCATCCCCCAGCAGCATCCCAGGGTTGTGTGTAGTGCTCGTTGCACCGCTTGGGTTTTGATGAGGAAATACTGCAGGATCTCCTTGTATGGGGCTGGAGGAAGGAGGAGAGAGATGAAGGCACTCACAAGTGCATCCGATCCAGCCCACTGCACCTCCATGCCACACACAGCATGCTGCAATACTGATTAAATAAATATATCACACGTTGGGACCTGAAACTATGCAGTTCAGCATTAGCTTTGTGCAAACACCCTCCAACTGACTCGCTGCCTGCGGATCCCGAGGTTGCCGGGAGCATTTGAAGGCAAAGGCAGGACACTGGGCTCGTTAGCAGGTAGCCGTGAGCCCGGTGTGGGGGACGCATGTGCGGCTCCCGCAGCCTCCATGCGCAGCAGAGTGGAGCCGCGGTGGCGGCCGAGCCCAGCCAGCGCCCCGCAGAGCAGCTGCCGTTTTGCCACCGCGTCGTTGGAGTTTGGGGCAGCTGCTAAACATGGTGCTTCAACCCCTTGTGGGAGTGTCAACGTATCCAGTAGATGCTGATTAGATGGAGAGCGATTGCACTTTCTGGTAACTTTAATTTTACAAGGTAGGATATTTGAAAGCTTCTGTGTCTTCAAGCCTGGGGTGAGGTTTGGTGAAAGAAATTCTCTGCGTGCAGCTCTGGTCTGGCAAGCGTTGTTTGCCTCCTGTGCTGCGCAGACTCTGTTCAGAAGGAGCAAATCAGTAATTCTGTGCCTCTCATCAGCTTTGCTTTGTTTTCCAGTGCTCACACTGACTGCCTTTGAGGCTCATTTAGACAGAGCCCTATAACATGATTTCTACCTCACTATCTCTGCAGTACTCACCTGTGCTCATCTGTCCCATGTTCATGGTGCTGGCAAGTGCAATAGCAACACACCAGATGGGCCAGGGTCTCCTGCTCTATGGACCAAACTACGTGGGAGTCTTTGGCTCAGAGTGTTTCCAAGCCCTGGTTTGTTTTGTGAGATGTTTCTGATGCTACATGTAAAGGTACTGATGGACTTCATTGTACTTCATTGACTTGAGTCATGCCCTGACAAACTGTTCTCTAACTTGTTAAAACAAGAGCTTGTGGAGCGAGCTAGGACTGCAGCAAGGCTTTTCTGTACTCATGCAAGCTTGAAGACGATAGAGGAGCAGGATGTTTTACTTCTGACTGCACATAACTGTTTTCAGAGAGCTGAAGACCAGCTTTTCTGACCAGTCTGTCAACCCACTTCAAGTCCTTGAGATCATCTCCAGGTCTCCATATGGCAGTCTCCATATGTGTAAGCCCTTCAGCTCTCAGTCTCTGTTTTGAGCAATTTGTCTTACACCACCAGGTATTTTTTCTGATCTGCTAAGAAATTATGTGTGTTATTTTCGTCTTCCTCAGTTCTGCAGCATTCTTGTTGAGAAATGGGGAACCACAGAGCATTTCCTGAGTCTCCCCAATGCTGCAAATGGAAGTGAATTTACCTCACGCTTTGCTTACTTGTTTACACACCCAAGAATCACTTTTTTTAGGCTGTAGTCCCTAATTATGTAGCTGTGTCCAGATCCTAGGAACACTACTTGTTCCTAGATGTAAAGCAAAATTTATAGTTATACATGAACTTGGTGAAAATGAATGACTTTCCTGGGGATATCTAGGTTTATTAAAAATTAAATCCATCTCCTCTAACTCGGCTCCAGCTCCTCTGTGCAAGTTCTCCTTAACTGCTTTAAAATGTTTATTCCAAATCTTTAACATCCTCATTAGCTACTCAAGGATTTGAAGGCATTTAGTTTTCTTCACTGACCTTTTCATATATGGAATAGAAATGTGCCTTGAACAGTTTTGCCTCTTCTGCATCATTATTAGAGCTTGGCCAGCTGTATAGCTGCAGTGCTGCTGAGTTTTTTCTCTTTATCTGTCTAAACTCACTGTCCTCAGGCTGGCCTGCAATGGCTTTTCCTCTGTCCTCATCAGCTTCCCTTATAAATGTTTCATCTTTCCTAACTTTCAGTTTATAGTAATTCATATCGATTTCCTATTTCTTAGTCATTTTATATTGACTTTTTCTGTCTAATTGCTGCCTTTACCTTATGCCAAATGAGAATGTGCTTTTAGCCAAATTTGTTCTTTTTCTTAATTGTGGTTTTTGGCCCTCAAATGTATTTTCTTAGAGTAGTCCGAATTCTCCTCCCGTCTACTGTTTCTTTTCAGTCAGTTTGACTCATTTTATTTTCTTCAAGCTTGGGGCAACTTTTGAAGTTTCACATACAAGTTTTCAAATTGTAGAGTCACCCTTGTTCTTTCCATTCTGCTCTCATTTATTTTACACGTTTCTTCAATTTTTGCACAAAACCTTGGTAAGCTGCAAGGTCTGGATCAGCAGCTGTCTTAGTGACATATCTTAATGACATCTACCACCTGGAAAATAACGTCCTGTGTCTTTGTGGTCTAGAGCCCTTGTGAAGACTCTTGCCTCTTCGGTAAAGCAGTCATCCTTTTTTCATTTCACATAATTAAGCTGAACACTGAGTACTCGTCATCAGTTTGTGGCTCTAGTTTCAGTCCTGAAGAAGTACCTGTGTTCCTTGGACTAAATCTGTTTTTTTTTTTTTCTTTTTTCTTTCCTCTGAATATTTTCATTGGTATAATAACAGATGTTATCCCCTCCTACAAACCTTGTCCTGCTGAGATTCTTAGATTCCTACAGTCACACTGCTGGAAAATAGGATTTGGTTATAATCCTATTTAGGAGATGAGTACAGTAAGCAGAGTCTCCTGACACGAGGAATATCCTTTTGCAAGAGTGATTTTTTTACGTGGAAAAGGTATTTCCAAAACTGCTTCTCTGAGTGACAAGCAATGAGACCTGTTGCTGTGGGATGCTAAGAGAGCAGATGTAGATGTGCCATATGCTCTTAGGTCTGTATCCATATACCTTAGGCATGCTCTTGTGCCTGTATATCCATATATCCTAGACAAGCTCTTAGCTCTGTGTCCTAGGTGTGCCCTTAGCGCTGTATCCATAGGCCCTGCTATAGCAATTGTGATGAAACATCTGCTCCTGGTGCCAGAACCATCTTGTTGCTCTTGCGTGCACGTCCAGTGAGCTATGCTGCAAACTGTAAAACTACAAATTAAGTTTCTGCAAGATTATTTTGCATTCCTCATCAATCAGTTGCTGAGTCACTTGCCATATCGTGGCTCTGAATCACTGGGACTTAATCGATGAAGACACTGTCCACGCAGCAGACGTTGGACGTTGCGCAGGGGATCTGGTGAGTGGTACCTAGCGCCTGGCACCAGATTGGGGGCCCTCCTCCTATCAAACTCATCTGCTGACAGACAAACCAACTCCACCGCCTAGCCTAGCATGATAAGCACTGCCCTACTGGTGGGGCACAGTGTGCCTGAGCACCACAGATGTTATCCTCTCTTTCCTGAAAGGCAGAAGCTGGCCCTTTCCACACGTGCTGGCATGGTCTTCTGGTTGGTATTTGTGCAATATCTGTCCCTGCCTCCTCTCCTCCCTCGGAGCGTGCACCCTCGCAGCGCGCTGGGTGAATGCGGAGCAGATCACCCACGAGCCCTTTGGAAGCTCCACTAGGCTGACAGGCAGCTCCTAATGCCAGCAGCTGTGTCTGCTTTTATTCCCTCCTTTCAGTCTGATGTCGACAAGGTCAAGTTTAGAAACTTTTACTAAATGTTGCTTTTTCATGAGCAGACAGCCTGTTGGGTGGCAGCTCCTGATTTGCATCTACGAGTTGCCACATTAAATGTCTGTCTTTACCAAAAATTTTGTGTTCCTGTTGCTGGGATGCTGAGCCGGCGAACGGCACTGAGTCAGCAGGTCTCAGCACAAACCCCTTCACAGCAGTTGATATTTGAACCCCACTTTCCAACAGGCTCTGAGTCCTCCCTGCTCTCTGAGGAGGATGGGACGGGTGGCAGGGTCTGGAGGTGCAAGAATGGCTGCATTATGAGAGCCAACAATATCAATTGGTGCTGATGCTGCCCTAGGGCTGCGTGAGAGGGACCCTGGAGCCTCCTCAAGGGGTGGAGAGAGGATTGGATGAGGGTGGATGGGAAAAGATTTCCCAGATAAGGAGAGGATCCTCTGTCCCAGGATCCCTGGAACAGAGCTCTCATGCTGAATGCTCCGAGTTCCATACCTGCCATCGGTTGCAAGGAAATGGTCTCTCCTCGATGCTAATCAGACTTAGGTCTTGATTTTTCTTATTAGATAATGAACATCATTATGTACTAGAAAGCCTGCCCTCTCTTCTGCTGACAGCAATGGATTACCGTGATTTATACACTTCATATAGGAAGTAATATGATTATTCAGTTAATCTATTATTCATTTCACTCATGATCTATTCTTTTCACATTGCTACTCTGTGAGTCAATTCCTCTCTGCTATTTTAATAGAGTAGCATTTTAAATTTTGAGAACACTGCATTAAACATGTATAAGATTTAATCTAATTTAAAATGCTTTCTTCTAGCAGGATATGCCTAATAAGCATAAAAACAATAATGTTCACAATACTATGGCATATTAACTTGACATATTGTGAAGGATGCATTTTTCAAATAAAACTAAGCCCTAATTAATGAGAATGTAAAGACTTTCTTAGTCCTGATGCCAAAGTGATGTGACTGACATGGAGAAAGATTTCCTGACTGAATAGTATTGCATCTAGGCTTCCTTGAGGTTTACAAACACTATTTCTTACTGTCTAATCTGATACCTTTAAAGCAGTACAGAGTCGGTGATAGCTTATAGTATTAATGTTGCAATGAGACCACTGTGCTTGTGAATAATTTAATCTGCTCTTTAATTTAGTGATAGCTGTGGATTTTAGGTTCTCTCTAACCTGGCTGTTGCTTCTCATGCTTGCAGTTTTGGAGACCTTTGGCTAAATTCTGATCTAGGCAATAATTAGGTTTGACCGAAGAATGAAGTTTTGGGCTGACTGAAAACTTATTTGAGTCCAATTGCGCCCCCTCGCTGCTCCTTAAGAACTGAGTCATTTCTGTGTGCTCTGTTTGAAGCATTCTGATTTCTGGTTTTGAAAAGATGTTCTCTTTTATCAAGTTAGATAAATTCACTCTTACAAAGACATAAAAGCAGCTCAGGCACAAAGTTAATATTTTGCTATCCATTGAATGAGTGCTTGGTCAAATCAAACCCAAGAGTTTGACTATTTTGCTGTTTCCTTCAGCACCTTTATCCAGTTTGTTGCTGAAGGAGCCCCATTCTGAGGACAGAGCTGACAGCAAGGCCCTGGTCCCACATAAAGCGGGAGTTTTTACCTTCAGAAATGTGAGGTTTATTACGCCAGCTCCCACAGCCCACGTGAGCCTGGGTTTGTGGCCTGTACAAGGCCAGGCGGAGGGTAGGAAGGTGTCGAGGGCCCCTGTATTTTTTCCATGCTGCAAAGCTGGAATGTAGCCAGGTCTGCATGGATCTGAACCCTTTTCAGCTCTGTCATTTTGGACACAGACACAGGAAGCTGTATCATAATGCACAGTGGGAAAACTCACGTAACTGAGCCTGTCCCCAGTCTCTGCAATTCTCAAATCTACTTTTTACGTCCTTTCTTCATTATCATTGTATCAGGATAATAATAGATCTTCTGTAGAGGCTGCCATGTGGCAGGAGGTCTGATTGTGCGCTCGGTGTCCGGGATTGCTCATGCACAGCAGGTAACTCGAGGCGCATATGGCTGAATCAGCCACTTGCTGGCAGAGCTGCCCCTCGGCGTGCGCGGCCGTGGTGCCCGTGTGCCGCTCGGCTCCTGCGCTGCGGGCAGGCTGCGCCTCGAGCGCCGCAAAAAGAGGCTTGGACGCTCAGATGTGGATCATGGAGACAGCTTGCTGGAAGCTGTGCCTCAAATAGTATAGAGAAATGACTGATGTTGCAAGTTCCAGAATACCAACTCCTGTGGTACCAAGGGCTTCAAACTAGCACTTTCAGCACAGGTCAGAAGGATATTGGTGTGCAGCGTGGTTTGCATTCGGCAGCATTTCTCTTTGAGTTCTTGCTGAGGTCAGAGTGTTGTTGAATATTTCTATTTATTATTTGTAGCCTGCCAGTTGCTAGGTGCTCTAGTTGTCCAGGATCAATCGTGCTGGTGGTGTTTGAACATATAGAAAAAAGCATGTTTTGTATTTGAGGAATGCAACAGGAGTGGGCTTATCTCTGCCCAGGAACTCGCGTGAGGTAACTAGTTACAGGAAAACAGCTCCTTGGAACAGCACAAAACCGGTATTTGGGAGTGGGTTTCCACGTGTGGGATTTTTCAGGCTGAGAGGTGACAGCCCCGCTCTGGAATCCTTGGTGCTGGGCAGCCAGTGCGTTGCGGTGGAGCCCAGTGGGCCGGGCACAGCCGAGGCCTCGCGCCCCACGGGGATGCACCTGGCTGCTCCCCACGAGCCGCCAGCCCTCCAAGCCCTGGGCTCCGGTTACGCTGCAGGTTTCAGGAGCCACTGCCCTCCAGTTGATACCCTTGGAACAATTCAAAGAGCTGGCTTTGATCTCCAGAGTTCTGCTGCCCAAATGCTGAGTGTTTCGACACTGACACAGCTCAGGCTGACAGCGAGTGTCATTGCCTGGGAAGCCGAGGCCCTGGGCATGGAGGAACTGTGTTTTTTTTTTTTCCGTGTCTGCCTCTGTTCCCATCCATCTCTCTTGAGAGTGATGTTATTTCTAGCCTGCATTGTTTTGCTTTTTCTTTGAGCAGATAACTTAAGAGGAAGGTCTGTGACAGGTTTTGGAGGTCTTAAAGGAGAAGGTTGCTGATGCCTGCTGTCTTTGCTATGGGCATTTGGAAAAATCCTTGAAATGATGCTCCAGGGTTGGTAAAATGAATGATTACTATGGTAACAGTTGCAGAAATGTTGCAGAAAAGTTTCTCTCTGGTTTTCCTTTTCTCTTGTGCTCTCATGAAACCACCTGACCTTCTCGCTGAGATACCGGGCTGCACCTGGCAGTGAGCTTAGAAAGGAGAAGAGACAACGTACCTCAACCTTCATAGCCAGGATCTGGGCATGTCAGCAGAAACAAGCACCCATTCCCTGAAATAAAGCAAGGAATTGGGAAGAAAAATATAAACAGGTCATCTGGGAAGAATGTAATTTTTTTAAATGCTAGACATTTTCTTAACATTAAAATATTATTATTGCTCGCTGATTTCAAACCACATCCCTATGGAGGGAGGGAAAAGAAATATTTTGTAGCTCACCAGTAGAAATTTCCTATATTTGTTGGAATACTCAACTTTACCTTATAGCAGCCGGGCAAACAGTAGGCAAGGGAGAGCTGAGAGATCTGCCTGTGGACATGGGCTGCTGTGAAGGTGCCATCCCCATCCTGATGGGCTGCACAGCCCTGACCGATGGGAAATGTTAGTATCCACCCAACTCTGCACAAAATGCCCTGGATTTCTGAGGATGACGGCCTGGGTTTGATTACCACAGCGGGCACTTAAGGATGCCAAAATGTGGAAATTCAGAATGGCTGATTGGTAGAGCTGGAAAGACTCAGCAAAAGTTTCCAAAACCTCATCTGAGTTGTGGAACTTTATTGCAACCTTTGGGTTGTGCAGCCTTCCTGCACAAACAAACAGCAGGAAGGGGCGCTGCTGTTTGGTTGTGCACCATGAAGGACAGCAGAAAGCCATGTGTGGTTGACAAAATATATGGACACCAAGACAGAAATGTGAAGTACCTGTCCCTGTGCTCAGAAGCTGGGGGACTGCAACCTGACAGTTGTTGTGGCAGGTCCGAGGTCCTCCTATACTGCTCTACAGATTCTCGAAGTGAGGCCCACAACTTCACCTGGTGGGAGTTTGCTCAGCTACTCCCAGAAAAGAGCAGGACTCTGAGATGCTCCCCTTTGGTTACCAAAAGTCCCACGAGGAGAAATACTAGTATGCACAAATAGCAGGTTGGTAGAGGATTGGATCTCAAAGAATGACTTTTGCTCCATCCTTTTCAGAAAACTACCTTTAATATGCTCTTAGATGTAAATCCCTTGGTGATGGTTGAGGTGATGGGCTTTATTTTGAGCCTCAGTGAGTTGAGAATCATGAGAAATTCCATTTGAATGGAATTAACACTTAGCAAACTTGAGGAAATTACTGCCCATTATCTAACCCAATATTTGGGATTTTAATCCTTCTGCAGCTGCACAGTATTTCAGATAATTTTAACTTGTGAAATAACAACTGTCTAGGGCTGTCTGAGTATTGATAATTTAAGAAAAGAACTGAGCCTTGTCTATGGAGAACAAAAAGCCACATGTGGATCTGATATTGAGGAGGGAAAAGGATTTGCATTTGCAATCACCCATTCAGCTCTGCACTGGGAAAGCACTGGCACCAGGAATCCTATTGCACAAATCCTCATTCTTATCATGCATAAAGCAGTAGAAATGAGGAGTGACACCACTCAAGGGAATGGGACTATCCATGCAACTGTGCATGGCATATCAGTCTTAGCAGGGAGCAGATGCTGAGCAAAACTAAAAGATTCACATTTCACTATATTTTAAGTATTTTTTTAAACTATCCTTCACATCAGTCTTGCCTCTTTAAATCCAAAATAAAATACCACGTGATGCACTTTCATAAATAATTTACTTTCTACCTGACAGCAGTCCAGGAGGCATAAAGCTTCCTGTGTGCACATGCTGCTGCTCGCAGTAACAGCATCTGAATTTAAAGCAACAAATTCTCCAGTAGATTGCTTTTCTATGTGGATGGAAGAGGTTCAGAGGCTCTGAAGGCTGCAGTTGAGGCCCCACCACATTAAAGGGGCTCTGTGGTGTTTATGTGGGCGCTGCTCCTTGGTGCTGAGGCCACTTGTGGCTGCATCTGCCTGGGTTTGGGCTGGAGGCTCCACTGGCCTCGCACAAGGCGGCTCTGTGTGCGGCACCCGGGGCTGCCTCCTCGCTGGCCCGGCACAGAATGGGGCATTGATGCCTTGTGGCCAGGCAGAGATGCTGCTGCCCCGCGGGCTGCTCCCGCACGAGGGTCATGCTTGGCCCAGCCTGGCCAAGTTGCAAAATTTCTGTCTTTCAGGTTCACAGGGAGCATGGCTTTGGAGCAAACCTTGCACTTCTGAGCTGTTTTTTTGCATATACCCTGAATGACCTTGAGCCAGTCACTTAGGCAGAAATTTAACAAGTATTAAAGTGTTTCAGTCCTGCTGGGGAGAGCTTCTTGCATGTTCATTTCAGATGGATTTAGGCTTGCACTTCCTAGTTAAGTACTTAAATCTCTTTGTGATCCACACAACTCTTAAAGTTTCTATTTAAAAAAGAAAAAAGAGATCATAAAACATTTTCGCCTCACAGGGATGCTTTAAGGAGAAACTGAATGGTGTGAAGAAATTAAGGATTTGACTGTGGGGTTCTGTAGGCGTGATGGAGAGATCTGTCGTGCTTCCCTAAAGCGAGTTTGGGAGTACACGCTTGGCATGAACGCTGTGCGGGCGCTTCCACCCTGGCAAGAGCGCCCAGCCTCCATCTCACGGAGCTCGTTCTGTAACTCACAGCAAACCTCTGGAAAACAGACCTTTTGCTTAAGGACAAAGCCCCCTGCATGTGGCCTGGCGTCTACAACTCACTATGTGAGCTCCTTAGAGTCACTCAAAAGGCCACGTGGCTGATGAGCTGCAGCTCCTCGCTGAAACCAGGTACTGCTTCCTGGTGCTGCTTCCCAACATGTGGCCATGACCTGCTGTGCGCTGGCAAGGGCGGAGGCACCAGGGAAAGGGCTCTTTCCCTCGGCACCCCTTCCAGCGGCGCCTGGGAAGGATTTTGAAGATGTTTCCCCCACCTTCTGCCGCAGTGCAATGGAGCTTAAAAAAAGGAAAGCAGCTGAGGATAAAACAGTGGCTTCCCCTAACGTGGGGCAATATGGGAGTGTGAAAAGTCAAACGACTTTTCACACAAGATGTCTGGATTTGGGAAGCTCCTGTGCACTCTTAGTGCCCAGTCCCTTTCTGTAGCAGGGTCATGTAGTTTCCTTGAGGTTTGGGGTGGCTCCTGGGGTCTCTGCATGGGCAGAATTGTGGTGCTGTGTGGGCCTGCCTTGTGTGCAGGGCCCTTGGCTCCTGTTCGTTATTTCTTTTTTTTGCTTTGAAATGTGAACTGCAAAGACCTGGATATAGTGAAGGAAAAGGGAGCCAGGTGAGGGCTTTCTCCCAGAAAGCTGTTAGATTACTGCTAAGTCGTATGGTTGCTATAGCTAATGGAATGTGTAACACACCTTCCCATTTCCTCTGTGTTTAATTTCACGATTCAGTCAGATATTAACATGGTAGACTAGGGAATGATGCCCTCCCATGGCTAGATCTGATCAAAAGTCCAATGGAAAAAGCACATTGAAAGCAAAAGAAGCAGTGAAGAGGTGCCACGAGGGAAGCACCTACATCCACCTGCTGCTCCTGCCCCGGGTAGATCTTGTATTTTTTTATTTATAAATTGGAGTGAGAGAAGCAACGTTAGAGAAAAGGTTTTGAAAGATTTGCTGGTAGATAAAACCAGAGCTCCCGTTTCCCTCTCCCCTGCTTCCATTTGCAATGTGCCTTGTGGTCTCCATAATGCACTGTCTGAGCTGCATGTATTTCTTCCTCGGGGCTGATAAATGGAGCACAGTGACTAGCGGTGATGGGCAATGGCACTACCTGCATCTGCTTCCTAAATGGGGTAAGCACCAAAGCTTAACTCTGTGCACAGCGGAGATGCAGGAGTTATTGTGGCAATAACCTGTTGAGTCACTGCTTTTTATTGTACAATTATTTGTGTTCGCATCTGATGGCTAAATAATGTGCAGTACTGAAACACTGCAGAAAAGGAAATGAATGCAGAGAGCATCACTCCACACAGCCGAATGTCCCCGCTGAATAAAATCTATAGCTATTTCCCTTAAGCTCTAGTTAATAAGGTTCTAAAAATGATAGGTGAACTCCTTAGGGGCTGGAGTCTGAGTGCTATTCGGAGGAGCAGCCCAAAGTTCAGACACTTATCTGAAGCTCGTGGCATCCGTTAGAATGTCATGAGTCTGCAAACCTGGGCTGCGAGCCCTGCGGGGACAGGCTCGCCGGCAATATTTCAGCTTTTCAGGTTCCCGCTGGAGAAGAGAGCTGCACAGGCACACAGAGCTGTTGTGAGCCTGGAAATAAAAGTCAGTGCTATATTGGAGGTAGGCAGAGATTTAGGGTAGCAGGAGATTCTTCGTGACTGGTTTTAAGCAGCGGAAAATTTCTTTTTCTAGGCATAGGGTGAGGGGGGTGCATCTAGACAGCAAGCAGGGGGGTGCTTTGCAACCTGAGCACATTTACTCTGGCCACCTTGTTTATGAAATAGCCTGTCTGGTGTAACGTGTGCCAATGCAGACCAGCCCCCTGTTACATCCTTGGTACGGAGGCAATAACACACTGCTGCCTTTGAGCTGTTGGGATTTCTCTATTAGTTCAAAGAGCCCGGGCTGACTCGCTTATGAGTAGAGCCTTTGGACTCTATTCAAGGAATTAGAAAAAGGAGAAAAATGTAAAGCGTATCTACCAAGACTTTAGCTTCTGAAACGCTTTGTGTGTTTGCAGGTAAACTCTCATTTGTTTAAGATGCTGAAATGGGAGGATCTCTGTTTTCTTCTGTCCCCTCCTTGGTGTCCCCATCCCCAGAGCACTCAGGCCCCTCCAGGTCACCAGGAGGGAAGTGACCAAGCCGCAGCTCTGCAGCTTGCAGGCTGCTTGATGCGCTCTGAAAGCCTTTCTGATGGCAGTGTTGTTTCCTCACAGAGCCAGTGTGATGCACTCAGTGCCACAATAAACCCCCTTCACAATCTTTCCTCTGCTTCAGGAAAAAGGAAAGCAATTTAAAAAAATAGACGGTCACATACTCTGCAGGGTTTCTAGGCTCAAAAACATGTCACGTTCTTAGTGCTGTGACGATGGCTTGGCAGGCTCCCCCACGCACAGGCAGCACGATGTCGTGCACCAAAACCCAGGCTCCAAAGGTTCAGAGCTGGGCCAGTAACGCTCATACTGCGTGTTTTAAGAAGTTAGTGCTGCGTGTCCCTGGGAAGAGAAAATACTTGTTTGCCCTCTGGGACTGAGTGCTGATTTGTAGCCATGTCAGAATAGAACTAGAAACATTTGAAATTGTGGCATTCGCTAGCAAATAAAAGGCGTATTAGATTATTTTAGAATGTTTTTATGGTTCCATGTGAGTAATTTGACAGATGGTAACTAAGGCACTTGGTTATGCTGCTGAAGGAATATGAAAAATGGTTTTATAATCTGAAAGCCAATTTCAGGAAATTTCTAGAACAGTCCTAGGAAAGCATGTGATACGTGCAGAATAGGTAAAGAAGCATCTGTAAATCCTTAATAGGCTGCCTATGAGCCCAGAGTAAAAACTCATGCAAGAAGCGATCCTGTCCCCAGTGCCTGTTGATGGAATTTTTGTATTCCATGGGTCTGCATCCCTCTCTGGGATAAGCGTCTATATGTAGATGAGTGCATGAGTTAGAGAAACAGATCCAGCTGCTGTGAAATCGTGCTAACTTTGAGGCATAAATTAGGTGGAAATTTTCCAGATTTGTATTTAAAAATTGAGATACTCAAGAGCTTTGGAAGTAAACAAGCCCCATCTGTTATGCAGTGCTAAGAACGTGCCTCCGTATGCATCAAAATTTGGGAGAGCCTTTGGCTTCACGCGTGACAGGGATTTTTCCCCAAAGTGCTCTGGTGTCTCTTGAGGCGCTTAAAATGACCCTGCAACCCGCTCTTGTACTAAGCAGCGGAGCAGAAGGCCACACGTTTGCAGGGGTTGCTGGTGGGGATCCTGCACGTTTGCTGACCCTGGAGACGTTGCTCATAGCAAAGATGCTGCTTGAGGGAAGGAGGAAGCAGAAAGGTTGGCTCAGAGCTTGTGTTCACACTTAGCAGTGAGCATGGATCCCGACAGCCCAGTCGCTGACCCTGTGGTGCCCCTGCACGGAGAAGCTGCTCTGCTCGGTGAGCACAGCGAGGCCTGGACTTGTCCTGGTTGATCCAGGCTCTTCCCAGTGTTTTCCTGGTGAGTTCTGGGCACCTAGAGCATGGCTTCAGTCCGTCTGCTGCTGAACTTCAACCACCTCTGTAGCTGGGCAGGGTAAGTTTGGAACGGGCCACGTTTGCTCTGGATGAGGCTCTCCAGGGCAGGACAGGATCTGGTGCTGGTCACCTGTGGTGTTGTAAGGACCTACGGAGCTCCTGAGCAAAGAGCATCTAAGTTGCAGGACATTTCAGTGGCTACAGACACCTGCTGACACAGGATCTATAATCCCTCTCTGAGGGTTAATTTGAGCTATTTGTTACTACAGCTTTTTTTAATGGGGCTGTGTGCAAAATCTACAGGAGGAGGAATCACCATGTGTTTCTTATTTGAATGGTAGTGGATATTGAACAGATTGATACATATTTGCATATTTATGCGTACGTACGTGTATATATATGTCTGTATATAATAATATAAGGAGCTCTAATGTCAAAGATAGGTATACTCTGGGGAACCAAACGCAACCCCCAGATAGTAGCTGGGATGGAGCTGGTCATTTTTCCAGGGGGACAGCCCTGTGGAACAGAGGTCCCCCTGACACCGGTGCCAGCCGTGCGAGGCTGCGTGCGCGGCCCGGCAGACGGAGCCGCCCTTGTTCACGTGCTCGCGCGCTGGAACCGAGGGCTTTCTTCAGCGGATCAAAGAGCTTGCTTTGATTAATCAACCCAGCAATGTCAACAAATTTCCAAGTTCTCTTTCTTAGGTCTTTTTACGGGATGTATTTCAAAAGCCTTTTGATCCTTAGTGGTAGCTATTTAGTGAAAGGCAAGTACACTTTTACAAGAAGAACCTCAGAAGTCTTGCTGTAAAGGGCAATGTATTTAAAGCTCCGATCAGAGAACGTTGAACAATGTGTTCAGTGGGTCCGTTGCTTTCCGTGAGACTGTGTGCGCTTGTGGAGTTGCTCTTGCGCTTGTTCTTGAGCAGGAGCAACCTTCTAAAAAGTAAAATCTGGCTGATGGTCTGTGGAAAAAAGAAAAAACTGCCTCTCTGCTGCAAAGGTTGGACAATATTTGCGTGGCATCTAACACTAACAGAATATAGGCAGCGCAAATCTTTACAAATAGGCGTCCTGCTGGTACCAATTGAAATGTAGGAGGCAGTTAGTGTCTCTCAATTGTAAGTGTCATTTGATCCCCAGGGAGGCATTTAATGGATGATATTTCCCTACTGAGAGTCCTCTCTTTGCTTTCTTTACTTCATTAGTAGTACTTGAGGGTCCTCCTGGTCATAAAAAATGCATGCACTGCTTACCTGATTTTTCATATGCTCTGTCAGGAAAAAGGATGTAACTCCTTTGGAATAGAATCCACTGGTTTTAATTACAGGATGTCTTCCTGGCTGCAAGTGGGTTTTCCTACTCCTTCTTACCAAGCTAAAGGAAAGGAAAGAACAAACTAGAGAAAAAGAATAAAAACGGAATAAACTGAAAGCTATTTGCAAATTCACTTACCTTGGAAAATGTCCTCCTCCCTGTTTTTCTCAGGCCATGTGGCGTGGATGAATCTTAAGGAGACTTAGGAATGCAAATCCTGTTGATATGGGTGGGAGATGGATGCTGAGCTCCTCCTGTGGCGATGGAGGACCTGTGATAGGGGCAGCACTCACTATGCTGAGCATGAATAATGTTACCTGTAAGGGAAGCCCTGCAGTTTGATGGGGTGCAACAATACTGTCCTACAGCTCTTAGAGAAAAATCAGAGGTAAGAACTCAAAACATGACAAACAGAATTACCTGCAATCGTTTCATAGTCAAAGCTCAAGCTGTAGCAAAACCCCAAGGGTTCCCTTGGCTGCTCAGCAGAGATGGTGCTGACATGGAGCTCGCCCTGGGGGTGAGCACTGGCCGGGCTTACAGCTCTCCTAGTCTCACTCCATCTCCTCTCACTTATAACCTTGATCAACTCTGCAAACACATAAATTATCTAGTAATAGAAATACCTTACTTTTAATAGTCTAATTAAATGCTATAGCATGATGTAGCTGGCAAATACAGAGCCTCTGTGGAATCACTGTAGATGTTGCGAGGGTCTGTTTAGAAAGGCAGAAGGGACTTTGGGCCTGTGTCGCTCCTGTCCCCAGGACTTGGTCCTTGAGCCACACTGCCCATCTGAAACTAGTGGCTTGTTTGTCCCCAGGACCCAGGATGGGGCTCGGAATTCCAGGTGGCAGAAGTTCAATGGTGGGCCAAGAACTGGTTATAGCATCAGCGTTGGTTGCTTGGACCTTGGTGCTCAGCACAGCCCTCCCCACGTGCCTGGGAGCGCTGCGGTCTCCTGACATTCCGGCTCTTCACTGATGTGTCTGTCCCGACTGCGCGAGGAGCAGCTCCTGGGCGAGCGCCCGTGCGTGTTTGTGGGTGTTCGGAGCTGGCGGAGCAGACGAGACTGTCCAGCTTTGATAGGGCTTGATTTTTGTTAAATGGAGCATTTTGTTAAATGATCTGTTCCGTTACGCAGCTGGAGGCAGTAATAGTGATTTATCAAGGTTGTGAATGAAGGTAAGGATGTTGCTGTTGAATTAGGTGACTTTAGGGGTTTTTTTTCCGTCATTGGATAAATTCCAAATAGTACAATAAGTACCTTATGCAAGTTAGGTATTATACTTCTTCACATTGTATTTTAGCG
>JAUBOD010000185.1:423593-434817 GCA_032353885.1 Nothura maculosa
ATTGGATAAATTCCAAATAGTACAATAAGTACCTTATGCAAGTTAGGTATTATACTTCTTCACATTGTATTTTAGCGTAAGAAAAATACATTGATGTTGATTGCAGTCTTACACATCTTGCACAGTCACATATGATTAAAGAACAGATTATGGAGAGGAAACTTCGGTGACATTAAGGACCAGTGGTGTAAGCTCCGTTTTGCTGCATGGTGCATGCTGTTGAGCTGATAGAGATTGTGTTGCTGTCACCTGCTCTCGTTGCAGATCTAAGTCACTGCTGAAAAGATGACCGAAGGCTCCCCAAACACCCCACGTGTATGGGGAGCAATCCGTGTTTTCTATGGATGCTGCTTGTGCCCAGCGATGAACATGTGTGAATGGTCACCCAAAAGCGCTGTAATGAGCAAATATTGTCGTGCCTTGGGAGACACCTGCTGTGCAGTTCTCTCATTGCAAGCAAACTGCCCGCATTGTGCCGAGCTGGTAGCTGCTTGGACGGCCAGGTTAGGTAGGTGCCTGGTTGTTCCCTTGTCTTGTTAATGCTGGCTTTTATGCAGGCATCCTCATCTGCTTTGCTTGCTGCTCTGATCCACGCTCTGTATCTCCCTATGCCTCCAATTTGCCTCCTGTAGACAGTGATACTGTCGCTCCCTTGACTCCTAGGACTGCTGCCAAGTAAATGTGTGGGACCCTTTTTCAGTGAGGCCAGAGAGATCCTTGCCCTGATGCACCAGCGTGGTTTGCTCTTAGCTGCTGCCCAACAGTTTGCACCCAAAACATGGCATATTTATGATCACTCTGTTTCTTCTTGCTGTAGGAATTACATGTGCTGATGACAGGTCTGAAAGATGAGGACCAAGAAGCTCCTCAAACTTATCTGTTCCCCACTGGAAGCTGCAAGTCTGGAGCGCTCAGAGAGTGGCCCCAGCTGAGCGGGGCAGGACTGGAGCGGTCCAGTGACTGCTGCAGGGTGTCGCTTTTCCTTCCAAAGAGACTGGTGCTGGCTCTCCCAAATCAAGGTAAAGCGTTGGCTCATTATCCAAATATAATACTGAGCATTTAGATATGAAGTTCTTCACTTTCCTTCATCTGAGACAATTTCCATCCCTACTGCAGCCAAAAAATGATACGGAGGCCCCAAGAACTCCAGCCGTTGTCACGGCCTACACTGTGCGACCCACTTGCCTGGAAGGATGGACAGATCTCAGCCCCGACCTGTTCAGTTGTGATACCTTATTCTGGGCTAATGTGTCCCCACATCTTCTGGCAGTACCACTGTTTATGTGACAAATTAGAGAATAACAGCAAGTTTGGTGATTTTTATTTTTTTTATTTATTTTTTTTTTTGGCTTTACTGTGTCCTTGCAGGACATTTTTTTTTTTTCCCTAGACTTGTTTTCTTGAACTCTGACTTGAGTTGCATAAACTTCTTATCTGCTCCCACTCCTGCTTATCATCTGCATTTAATTGGTCCTTGGCTTTGCACTTACCGTACTCTTCTGTTTTGAGTCAGTGACTTTCAGTGTTTTGCTGAACATTCCTTTTTCCAGGCTGCTGAATTTGAGGTTAACAAAATGAATCCTCCTGCTGGTCCTCGTTACGTTCCACTACTCTCCTTACTGTAGCTTGAGATGCTCAATTACTTTTTGTCTTCAACTTCAGAGGCATTTATTGAGCCCACAGATCTGTCTTTGTGAAGGAAGTAGTTTCATACTGGGTTCAGGAAGACATTTGTTAGATTATTGCTTAAACTCAGCCCTCAATTTGTTAAGGTTGCTTAAATTTTCCCAGATAATTTGCTTCTTGACATGCTTTTGAAGTGCAGTTCTTCCAGTGCCTATTTCTGCAAGGTTATGTCTCCCTTCTAACCTCTATTCTTTCCCATCTGCTCTTGAACAGTGTATTCCACTGTTTGATAGATTTGACTTTCTGTAATAGCTTTGACTTTCCACTTTGCTACCATTTATTTTCTATACTCTTCTGAATTATGTGTCTCCTTTGCCATGCCTTGTGCGTTTTAGGAAGAGAACGAGAGCCAGCTTTCTTCCAAAGGGAGCTTGCTCTGTTTTCCTCAATATGATTTTCTTAGGCCAGTCTTTCAATCTTCAGAATCCCTAGCTGCGTGTCTTTGTAGGACTGCTGTTGCTCAGAACATGGCTTTCACACTGGGAGTCTGGCATTGCCAATGTTCCAAGACCATATATAATGGTACGCAGCGCACGGAGACTCCTGCAGCTAGCTGCATACACTTGCTCACGTGGCTAGTGTCTCAGGAACAAGCAATAAAAGTGTAGCTTCTAAGGACAGCAGCTTCTTCACTAGACTAAGGAGAGGCATTTTGTAAACATGCCTGAATCTGTCTGAAGATAAGGGTTTGAACCCAGGGCACTGAGGAGGAATATGAAGGACACCACTCCTAGTCAACAACCTCCCCTACAAAAGCAGCATTGCTTTAGAAAAACAAATCTGGAAGATGTTCCGCTTTGGAAAGTTTTGTTTGTCTCTCATTGTGCCTATCTGAGAAAAAAAAATATTGTACGTGAAAACCCCAAGTCCCCAATATCCATAGGGTTTATGTCAGAGGTGAAGAAAATGTCAGTGTCACATTCACGAAAAGAAAGGGCTCCCAGGGCACCTTTGTGTAGAAGCCTCTGAGGTGCTGTGGAAAGCTGCGTGGCGGGAGGAGAAGCTGAGCTGGGAGCAGAGGACAGGCTGCAAGGGGCAAGGACTTTCTACAGCCTTCAGTATTTAAACTTGCTTTGATGAGGAACTTTAAGCTACTGTTTGTTGTGTTTACAAAAGAAAGCTTTGATCACTACCAATGGGTAGTAATATAGAAAACAGAAAGGAGAAACAACCTTATAGAGGTTGGTGTGGCTTCTACTGCAGGGAAGCTGTGTCACAGCTGTGCACATGTCCACAGCAAGTGCTGCTGCTGTGAAAGGCTCCCGCGTGCAGCTGAGTTGCCATCAGCAACTCATCAGCTGCTATGGTCTCACAGCATCTCGTTAACATAAATAAATAAAAGGACAACACAACATAATTAGATAATCTGGTTCATTGGAAGCACGTAGGCTAAAGCTCTGTTCAGCCTGGAGTTCCCTTTTGGAATACATATACATTCAATAGACTTTTGGCTGACTTGTATTTCCAGTAGTATGGCTGTAACATCAGGAGGAGAGGTATGTTTGTCTTGAGCATTTTCTTCTTTGAAACAAACAGCAGAAGGACCAGGCAAGTTACAAAGATAGTGAGTTTAGCAAATCTGCGCATAAAATAATCTTTTGTAAGAATAAAATGCTGCATTTACAGCTGCAAATATATACACCCATATAATTTAAAATATGAAGCTATTGTGTTTCAGGTTCTTCTTTTCCTAGATCACACAACGAAACACTCATGTGCTCAACCTAGTAAAGTGGTTAACCTCTTTGCATTAGCAAAAATAAACCATCCATGCAGCCCTGAGCTTTTAACTCATCTTAAGTGGGAAAGTTAAACTCAGTAGTTAGTGCAACCAAAGTGAAATTGTGTTCTTCACAGTGTGTATGTTTTGACTGGCTTGTAAAAAGAAAGTAGTAGTTCATGGCTTTCCCTGGCGGTTTCTTGAGATGATCGAAGACAACATGATCTGCAACATGCTTGGTCACAGCTTGAGTCCGAAGCAGAAGACAGGTTTTTGTCAGATAGTGGAGAAAAGTCAAAGTCAGCTACCTGGGAAGAGAAGATCAAAAAGAGTGGTTTGAGGTCTAGGCCTAGGCTAGCTCAAGAGAGAGACCAGCAAGATACTTTGGGCCAGAAAGGGAACCTGGTCCTAAACCAGGCCTAGTCAGTCACTGACTTCAAATAGACTTTTCTGATGTGAACCAGCTGCACATAGGGCTCATGAGCAGTCTCACTATAGGTATATTATTAACACTGTGGCATAATTTAAAGTATATTTGGTGCTTTCCAAGAATAAGGTGTTCAATTCAGGAGCTCACGATTATTATAAATATGATAAGGCCAAGTGAAAGCTACATCAGGGAGATAGGAGGGAGTTGGATTGATAAAATTTGCATAAAATTGAATATATGTATATGTGAATATCTGCCCTTCTCTGCTATTGAGCATAGCCTCCCATTTCTTTATTCCATATATATGTGAATTCTGAAGTGGATCATCTAGAAGGCACACTTCAAAGCAAGCACATACTTGGGAATATCCCCTAACTGCTCATCACAGCCCTGGCAACTTAAATTAGGTTCATCTTTCTCCCACAGATTGCCAGAAACAGGAATGGTACTTAAAAAGTTTGCCTGTGCTGTTCAGGTTTTCATGTGGAATAGATGGATCGGAGAGATACCATCTCTCTTCCATGTGTGCCTGGAGATTAAAGATGGGACCTGGCTGAAAGGTATCCAGTCACTTATTCCATCTCCAAGCAAGAGGAACAGGTACCTCCACGAGATCTTTCTGCTGTGTGTTACTTCGCAAGGTTGTGTACAGCACCAGTCCTAGCAGCACCGACAGCAGCGCGATGCAGAGCAGGATGAAGAAAACTGGCTGCATCCCTGAGGAAAAGCAAAAAAAAAAAGGGCCTCCCTGGAGCAGTACAATACACTGAGAGAAGCCAACAGTGAAGAGACTGTAATGTGGGAGAAACTTCCAGATTTTTCACAGTACTTATGAGACTAAGAGTTCAGCTGGAAACAAGACGATCAGAGCAATTACAGGAGGCCTGTGGCAGCCTCTCCTGTCAGTTTGTGTTCCTTAAGGTTTTGAGGATTTATACCAATTTTCCAAAATCTCCTCTCCAGGCTATTTATTCCGTAACTGTCCCTGACATTTTGGAGATATGGGGTCTCCAGCCCCGGAGGAAGCTCCGTGCTGGCCATGCCTCACCTGTGGGCCGCACTTTGATTTCGCGGTAGGTCTGCAACATGGTGAGGCCGCTCTGCACCCTGACGCTGAGGCAGTACTGCCCGGCCGCGGGGAACCTGTGGCTCAGGTTGTAGTGAGAGCCGTGGAGAACCACCAGGTGGCATTTTTCCCCTTCAAGTGGAATGCACTCGGCCTTTATAAGCCAGCATAGTGCTAGCGGGGGGCTGAAATTAAAAAAAAAGAATTAAATATATGAATACACATGAACACACAAAAATATAGTTTTTAAATATATATATATAATTACATGAATATCTTGCAAAAATTGTAGTCAAGAACAGATGAAGCACTTAGATAAAATAGGGCAATAATTCTAAAACCATTGAAACTAATCCGGGTACAAATAGAGAGATAGTTAACTCGACAATCACTTGCTTTCTAACATCTGACGGTGGAAAAAGGCCTTTATAGTTCTTCCATAAAGCAAATCTTTCAGCTGACAGTTCAATACCTGTGTGGGTCATAGGCAGGACCTTGTTTGTAGAGAAAAAAGAACACCCTTAGCATTTCTCTAACAAAGATAAAGGGAATCTTGTATGTTTTTTTTTCTCAAGGAGTACAGAGGTTGTTTTTCCTTTGCTCTATGCTGACCGTGGAGGTCAGTGTCTGTGTTGCTGATGGACACACAACACTTTCTGATTTTAAAAAAGAAAAAAAAAAGAACTGGAAAGGAGATTGCCAGTGCAGTCATGTGGCCTAATAGCTTAGAAAGGTAAATAGCTTGCAAGGATCACAGGATTCCTGTCCTCTAATAGAAAAGCTCTTGTTTGCTACTGAATTTTGTTAGCTATGCAATCTAAGTGCAATCCACTTTATAGCCTATGTCTTCTCGCTGTTTAGTTGCTGTTTTTTATTGACACTTTCAGCCCCTTGCTCCAAATGGCTCTGCCTGGGCTCATCTTCTGCACTAGAGAATTTGTTCCTGATAACAGGCAGCACTTGCCTTTATCCCACGCTCTCAGCATTTTGTTCCCTATCTGCCCAGGGCATTCTCTACTAAAGACAGCAACATGTCTATGTGTTTAGCTTGTTTTCTAGTTTTGTTTTGATAAAAGATCTCTCAAGCCTTTAGCTTTGCTTTTATATCATACAAATTCCCACCACATCTGTTCCAGCCTTGCTGCTAGCAATTAGGTCTGGCTGATATTGTCTATCTAAACCAAGGCAGTGCATATGAATTCAGAATTTGCTTGTAGTGGTTTCTATTTACTCATCATCTCTAGGCCCTTCATGTCAACGTACTGTTCACTTTTTGAATCCAAACTGTGCTGTTTGGTCTTTTGGGTAGCTCTGTCTTGGCAAATCGCTTAGTGTTGGGAGCTGCTCCCTATATCCTCCATCTCCACCAGCAGCCCTGAGCTTTGGGTTTCTTTTTGAAAATCTGCCATTAGGCCAAACAGCTTCCAAAGGAGGGATGCAAAGTGACCCTGTCTGGCAGAACAAATGACTTCTTTAGTTGTAAAGAATTTTTATGCTAAAGGGCTTTTCTGAATTGTTCACCAGCATTTAAAAATGATTTGCTGTCTCCTGTGTTCTTGATATTGCAACTTGAGGGATGTTCCTGAGTCAAGATGTTCCTGACTCTTCTACATTCCTGTAAGTAAACATGACTAGTCTCCCCAAGAAAACCACTGGGAAAAGCAAACATCAGCAGGACAGTATTTCTTCTCTTTCTTCCCAGACTGAGCTTTCTTTGGTAACTTCATTTTTCTCCAGCCTTTATCTTTATAAAGATATAAAAATAATATTTGCTTATGTGTAAGTATTCTCTGAAGAGATATACATTTGAATATTCTACGTTTCTGTAAAGATGTAGCCTTCTCAGGCTGTTGGAGTTTGAGGTATTTTTAGACAAGGTATATTCAATTGTATTTTGTTCACAAGAAAATTCCTTCTCTAAGAAACAATTCTGCAGGGTGCAAGTGATAATGTTTTAAGGAAACAGGGAAAAAATAAACAAAGCATATAATCTTCTTTGATAAAAGACAGTTATATTTGCTACTTACCTGCCATTGATATGAAGCGATAAGCTCAAATTTTCCATTACATGAGTCTCTCTGGAGCCTACTACATTAATACTTTTAACAGCATCTGAAGAGGAAAAGAAGTATATTGCACTCAAGGTGTAAAGTGAAATTTACTGTTTTTTTTCAGTGAAGGTTTATTTTGGGGGTCTTTGTTGCTTTGTAGTTGTATTACTAACATAAAAAATTCCTTCTCCTCTTGAGAGAAAAGAAAGCTGTTGGCAGAGGTGTATGTTATCTGAGTGGTTTCTGATTTCTTTTTAATATACAATTGACCATTTTGATAATCCTTTACATATTTATGTATATTTTGTTTTCTCTTGAAACAGATGTAATAAGCATTAGGAAAGTATTATTAATTTTATCAAATTTATTATTATTTTTGATTTCCCTTCCATCTCCCATTTCTCCTGGTCTAGAAGAGTATGGTCCTTTTTGCAATGGTAACACATAGCTGAAAAACAATGACCAGTTCACGCATGTGAAGGAACTTCCGAGTTGCATGACCAACTTAAAGTCCTAGATTGTATTGCTATGTATACAGCAAATTCTCTTTTGAGTATGCAAAATATTTTACAATTACCTAAGAGCTCCAGGGCAGTGGTGAAATCGCCAGTTTTCTGCACAGTTTCTCTTTCATGGATGATGTTTCCCATTTGTTCCCACTCGGCTATCACTTTCAGGCGGACTGTGCGGTTCCCCATGGCAGAATGGTCACAGTAGACAAAGGGCTCCTTGGTTATCTGATACATCCTACGTACCACATAAAAAAGTCTATAATCAAAATCAACTCTTATCAAGTACTTTAGACTTCTGATGTAATATTAAAGGATAAGGGATAAGTTCTGATATTTTTATTCTTTACAGATAATGCTTCAGCCTGCTGTGTGAAGGATGATGAACCAGATTAATCTTGAATATTTATTGAAGATGACAGTGTGACCATACCTACCCTTCCCCAAAGTCCCAGTTGTAGACAAACGATGCTGACTTGAAGTAACCACTTGGGTCATGGAGACAGAAAGAAATCCGGGTCACAGTGTCCGTGGACGAGCTCGAACCCTGCTTGATAAGCGTGCTGCCTTCTATCTGGGCAATGGTAAGGTTCCCTGTGATGAATTCTGCAGAGTGATAACATGGAGAAAGAACGATGCCGCATATCGCTTTCCACACACACTGTGTGAATATGAAAGCATTATTTAAAATCTACTGCTTAAATTTTTCTGGGCCCCACTGGAAGCAGTTATGGGTATTATATACCTGTTGCTCAGTGTCATTATATGTTTCAGCAAGGTGCAGAGATTAAATGGTTTATTCAGGGTTATATTACTCAGGTATTTATAATATATATGCACTGCTATAACACTGCTAATGGAACCAGCGGGAAAAATCTTGGGCTGATTTAGGTCATTAACAATTTTTATAGGGTAAGACTCTCGGCCTGTTAACAGTTCATTACATCTGGTTAACTATTATCTTGAGGATGCACAAATATAAGAATTGGAATTACTGCTGCAGAATAGGGTAGGAAATGCAGATCTAACTGGAACTGTAATTTTTGTTCTTTATTGGAAACTACCTTTGTGCCCAGGCCAAGCCTCTTCCTGGCAACTTATATCCTATGAACTTTACAATAAGGTGATGAGCATATATCATCATGATATCATTTCATCCATGGATTAAAGCTTTTAGATCATTCTCTTGTTTGGGGAAGGCAGAAAGTCATACATCGTAGCTATAAAAAGTTTCTGTCCTTGTTAGTGACATGAAACCATAAGCCAACGCAAAAAGAAGTAAGCAGATACTCAGCAAGGCAGCAGTTTTTAAGAGCAATAAGCTCTTACGTATACTTTCATAAAGGTTTATCTAGTAAACTTGATGTTTTTTAAAGAAAAATGGCAACAGCTATTCCCCAAAATGTTAGGTATGCTCTATGGTTAGTTCTTTTATCATTCATGTCCTTATCTGGTGCTGCCAAGGTGGGGTTGGTCTAATCTGGAGCACATGTGGAGCAGCTGGGATATGTGGCTGCAGGGAAGCAGTGGTCTGTCCTTGCAGGAAGGGGTTGCGGGAAGCTCTCGGGGTGCCTCATGTGCATCCCCATTGCAGAGCCTTGGCTTGCCATAATGGTCATCAAAAAGTGCATCTTCTCATCAAGATGCAATTCTGCACAGCAGTACTTGGAAACAGTCATGAATCCACCTGTCATATTAGGAGGAGCACTCTAAACTTTAAAAGGAAGCATAGCTGCCCTGTGTGTGTTTTGTGTCCTGCTTGCTTCCCAGCCACAGGACACGGTGTTTGCTCGTGTGCGTGTAGCCAAGGTATCAGCTGCCCAGATGTACCTGGAGTTCCTGAAGAATTCAGGAAGCTGTAAAGAAGCTGTAGAGGTCGTAAAGCCACTTTACCTGTGACGTGCAGAATGGTGACGTTTCTAGCAACAGGCCGACACAACCAGCAGTTTCTGTGCGTCACCCAGACAGATACAGGAAAAGCGCCGGGGAATTCACCAGTCACGTTAACCTGGGAGTGAAACTGCTGCTCCGATTTCCCAGTGAGAATCAGAGGAGCATAAATCCAGTTAAAATGATACAAGTTTGAGGTGATACTGTCATTCTTCATGCTTAGACTGGCACGAACAGTAGCTTGAGCTCCTGTTGTGATGGGACCATTATTGGTTATTTCTAGATCATATTCCTCTGTAAAAAAAAAAAAACAGAAGGAAAATCTCTTGGGTTTGGTTGTTTCAATTCTAACTCAACTAGTAAAAACTAGTTATGAAACGGATTTGTATTGCAAAGAAAGAGCAAAGGAAAAGGCAGATCATGCCAACCTTGCTTAAATAGGCTCAGATTCAGGCTCATCTTCAGGTGTAGACAGATCTTCATTAGTGTGTTCCAAAATATACCTATTTTCACTGTTTGGCATTTGGGTCCATTTTCAAAATTTCATTAAGCATGAAAATAACTTAAACATGACAAAATAAAAGCAGTTGGTACAGTTCCAGTTTTGTTTATTTGTTTATTTGTATTTTTTTTTTTAAGGCCAAGGCTATAATGAGGACATCAAAGGCCAAGGACACAGCAAAATTCCTTGCAGTTGTCGAAAGGACAAATTACCAACTTAAGAAATCCCTCTGTGGACAAAGCCTTGGACCAAAACTGAACCTGCTGGCCCAGGTAGGGTTGCATGGGGTGGGTTCCTTTTTCTGCTCTGTTGACCCAAGAGACTCCCCCACTTTCTGCCCAAGTACAAAAACTTGGTACCAGCTTCTTCCTAGCTACAGTTAACTTCCCTCTGGTTCCTTCCTAAAGATCTCGGTATAGGTGAAGCTGTGGGTGCTGCCACATCCCCCTTAGCCTTGTCCAAAGGGCAGAGCCCGGCGCTTGCTCTGTGGTGCTCTCAGCTCATTCCCAGCTTCAGAAAGCAGCCCTGCTGCTCTGCCCGCTCCCTTGCATCCTCCCTGCTGCGCCTGCTTAAGCTCTTACAGCTACTCTGCCAGGCAGAGCTGGTGTTATGGGATTTGAAATTCCATTTTTGCACATCCCGGGTTTCAGTGCTGGAAAGCGCTCCTGTGCTTGTTGTGTGCAGTAGGGGACAGCCGTGCAAGGTGAGATGCCCTGTGCGCTACCCAACCGCGGTGCAAGAGCTGCCGCGAGCCGGGGCGGCTGCTTCTCGCCTCCCCAGGCTGTGCGCACCCATCCGCCTCTCTTCGGTGCCGCCGGGCCGGGCCCAGTGCCCTGCTTGGCTCTGCCTGCGGGTTCCCTCTCCCGCACCATGGCGGGGTCTGCCCGAAGCAGAACCGAGGGCCGGCACCCGTGGCGCTTCTCACCTGGAGGCCTCGTGTGCCTGCCGGGCGGGAGGCAGCATGGGGCTCAGCCCCCCTTCCAGCAGGGGCGAGGAGAGAGGGGACCCCTCCCCAGCATCCCTACACCCCAGGTGGACCCTGGCGCCGACCTGGGCGCTAAACCGGAGCAGGTACCGCGGGCTGCTGCGTTCCGCGGGCAGCCCGGGCGCGCTGCGGGTGCTGCCAGGAGCCGCAGCCGGGCGCGGGGGCTCCGGGCAGCCTCGGGTTGCTCTCGCGGGGGTGGCAGCGGGGCAGGCGGGGGCTCCGTGTCCCGCTTTGCGCGGCCGCAGGCCGCTCCGCCCTTACCTGCGGCCGAGGCGGCGCGGAGCAGCAGCAGCAGCAGCGCGAGGCAGGGCGCGCGCGGCGCGGCCATGGGCGGGCAGCGCCGGGGCTCCCCGCGCCCGCTGCGCCTCCTCCGTCCGCGCCGCCG
>JAUBOD010000185.1:435298-453498 GCA_032353885.1 Nothura maculosa
CGCGGGGGCGGCTCCAGGCGCGGAGCGGAGCGCGGGCCGCGCTGGCGGGAGGGCCGCGGCCTGGCGCGCTGCGCCCGCCTCACGCCGTGCCCGCTCCCGCAGGTGCGTTGAGCTCGGCGCGCCGGGCCTCGCCGCCCCGCCATGGCCTTCGTGTCGGCGCAGGGGCCCACCGTGGTGGACCAGACCACGCTCATGAAGAAGTACCTGCAGTTCGTGGCCGCGCTCACCGATGTCAACACGCGTAAGATGCTTCTCCACGCTCACTGCCTCGCGGCGTCTGTCACTCGTGTCGGGAGCAGCAGGGTGCAGGCACCGGCTTTGCAGGGGGGTTTGTCCCAGTCCTGGGGTGAAGAAGCAAAGTGATGAGTAACCATTGGCGTGAGCCGACGCGGGAGACTGTGTGCGGGGCCCTGTGTGACCGAGGGGGGTTTGGGGTCTCTGCCTTGCGCCTGGGCGGTGATGGCTCCACTGATAAGATCTGATTGCTTCTTTGGTGCCTGGTCCTGGGGCTTTTTCTCCATGGAGTTCTGCATTTAATTTCTCTTGCTTCAATTTCTGCTTTCAGCCGATGAAACCAAATTGAAAATGATGCAAGAAGTCAGTGAGAACTTTGAGGTAATTCAGAAAATTGCTTCCTGAATGATGGTTCTTCTTGTGTGTGAGCTTGATCTCTTATGTTATGTGGTCAAAACCTTAATACTATCCCTATGAAATACCATGTTTTACCTGACCATAAGTCAGCTGTGCTAGGTGAGCATGTGTATCTCTATGTTTCTCTCTTGTTTGAAGTTAATGGTGATATTGACATCTTTTAGATTTAGAGAACTATTTTATCTGCCACTGTTTTCTTGGTAAATATTTAAATAAGGATGATATTTTAGAGGTTTTTATTATTGTTGTTTTACTCAATAATTTGAAACTTATATATTTGGAACTTTCTTTTATCTAATTTGGCTGTATGCTTTGTCCTCTACCTTATGAGACTATGTGGGCTGCCTGTGATTTTTCTGAATAGTTTTGTAGTGCAGAAGTGAGGGGGAGATTGTCTGATACACAATTTGACATTAGAAATGGAGGCAGCCCCAGTGACCTTCTCTTCTTCATAACAGACCATCAAGTTTGCATGAGCAGCAATGAAAATTGAGGCACTTATGCATTAGGCACTTATGCATTAACAGAACTTATATGTCTGTTGAATACTGAGCTACTTTGTGTCTGTTTTGAAATTATAAAGAACTTGTTATTTTGTAGCACAAGTTTAACATCACTGAATTACTGTTATTCTCTGTATCTAATTAGTTACCATACTGTGAAAATGAGCTTGGAGTGAGAATGCTGTGATGTGCTCTGTCCTTACAAAATTTGCAGTGATCTCTATGAATCTGACAAAAGTACTCATCCCAGTGACATTTACTGTCTTTGGATGTTTTTCTGTGGGCTTTGTGTAAAATTGCATCCAATAAGTTGTTGCAGCTCTGATGCTGTTTGCATAAGGTTGCACTGATTTTGGTTGTTTCTGTGTTATTAATGGAATTTCCTGTCTAGCAAATGGCTTGGTTTAGTTCATGTTAATTTGGAGGAATATATTTTGAGCTAGCATAACTGTAATAAAGAAAACTGAAAGAATGAATTCTTGTTTGGCTTGTAGGAGTAAATAAGTAGACATTTCTCATGAAGGTGGGAGAGCTTAATGTTGCCAGCAGTGACTGTCTGAAATATCCTTTGGAGTTTCAGAAAGTTTTTGTTTCAAAGATGGCAGGCCAGCCTAGTCTGATATTTGAGCAAAAGAATGGTTCTAACTGCTTAGTCTACTGATCTGGCTGAAGTCTGAACGCTGAGCTGGTTCTCTTTGCTCTTGCCATCGGTGGTAAGGAACTTGTTCAGTATTTGTTTTGGTGCTGTTCGAGATGGAGTGGTTTTCTTTTCTTGACACTTGCTTGGTTCCATAATGTAGCCTTATGTGTAAAGATGAATTGATGAATTGATTTATGCTCACATACAGTTTTGTTTATATTAAACTGAAAAGAAGGAAGAGAAGCCACTGTTAACAGCGGAGATTTCTTATTTTCTTTTTATTTTTGTTTGTTTTTGGTAGGGTGTGGAAGTTATTGTTGCACATTGTTCTGCTAGTTGGTAGATGAATTCCTTTCATTTTCTGTTTCCATAGTCTCTATTTTAACTCTTTTTCTCTTTTTTACTTCAGCTGACAATTGCTACAAACTTTAGGTGTCTTTATTTTAAGGAAATAAGTATTTGTTACTTAACTGTTTTTTAGAAGTTAGAGTGTGTTTAAAGACTTTTGGCTGTATAATTGATCTTGCTGCCTCCCTAGATAGAAATGGAACTGAATGTGAATTGATGGCTGGGAAGTTTAGGACTGAAGCGCTTCCCATAACGTTGCCCGCCTCACACTGCTGGTTCCTGCACTATCTGTGTAAGGGTGTTCTGGGACTAGCAGAAGAGATAGCTCTTTCAGTCTAGCTTCTGGGTATTAATGGCTGACAGTCTTGAATCTTTTGCAGTATCCTACTACAATAACCTGTGAATATATGTTTTAAGTCTTTATTGTCTAAGAACATACCTACTTTCCATTTTCATTTAAAATACCTCTTTATTACTTGATTCTTTTTCTGTGTGAGCTAGTGGTATTAAAACAAAAAAATTATATGCAGCCTGTTGGGATTGGAGTAAAGAGATAACTACCATTCACTTCTGTTTGTTTCAGAAGCTCATTAATTCTGTAGTATGTCAGCAGATGCTTAATCACTAAATCTGTTAAAAAGCAGCTGATTCCTGACTAGCTGACTAGTTTTGATTATGGCTTGAGATAACACATGCAATGCATTGGTCTCCCTGATTGATTGACTAATTAAATTATTTTTGCTATTAGAATGTGACCTCATCACCACAGTATTCAACTTTCCTGGAACACATCATCCCTAGATTCCTCACGTTTTTACAGGATGGAGAAGTTCAGTTCCTACAGGAAAAGCCAGCACAGGTAAGGGGCACAAGGCACCTGCTACATTTTAGCAGTGCATGTAACAAGCTACTCATTTGGTGAAGTTCAAACTGATTTGAGTGTAGACCTTGTATCTAAAAACAGATTGCTATTTGGAATAAAATTGAAAAAGACCTGTTTTTAAATTATTTCTGAACTTTGTAAATTTTAATTTTTAAGCAAAATGAGGAAAAAAGATATGATGATATTGGCCGTTTCACTGTAAAGTTAGAGATGGTTGTAAAATACTGACTTTGGGGAATGAAAAGCAAAAGTTGAATCTGTCATTAAATACTGAAAATTGAGTTCTTACACTGTGATAACTTTTCTGCTGTAGGTTTGTTGTTTGAAACACTTTTCTGGATTCCTGTACTAGGAAGCATTATGTGTGCATGTAAATGTGTGTTTGAGCAAAGTAAATAGCTCTTATCTTTTTAAGCACATGAACTGAAAAACATTTCAACCAGTTCTTTTATTCTGTATGCTTTTAAGCAAGTTCTAGCAATTTTTCATATATTCTCCTTGGTTTGCAGCAACTCCGAAAGTTAGTACTTGAAATAATTCACAGAATACCAACAAATGAACATCTTCGTCTTCATACCAAAAACATTCTGTCTGTGATGTTTAGATTTCTGGAGGTATTGTATGTTTTTTTTTTTAATTTGTTTTTCTTTCCCTCAAAGCTTTTTAATTTTTTTCAGAAATATTTTTCTTTATCTCTAAAAATTGCTGATGCTACTGGCTGTTTTGTTTGTGCTTCTGGAGCAGGAGAGGAAGGGCATTCTATTTCTTATTCACCAGTATGAACCTTAGAACCATTATGACTGGGCAAGTCTGGCCATAAACCCATCACCACCAGACCTACTAAACCATGTCCTTAAGACAGCGTCTTACTATCTACAGGATTTTTTCAGGCTTTCTACCCTTTATAAAGAGGGATTTAAGAGATGCAAGGTGTATATTTTATTCTGGGCAAGATTTAATTCATTGGCACTTTTCTAGCTTATATTATGTGAGTTGCAGATACCTTACTTGAAAAGCTTGTCTTATATTTCTTACACGGAATTGAAAATGCTGCAATTTGAAGCTCACAGAAAATCTGATCCTTACAGAGGCCTCTCCACAAGGTGTGAGACCTGCACTTACGTGTTTAAGTAGTTCCATTAACGTGTGTCTGTAAGATACTGCAAGCAGGCATGATGAGCAATTTTAGCTTTTGAGATTGTCCAGCTAGGGATGAATTTAATTTTAGCCATGCCCTGTGGTTGCAAGGTCAAGTTATGTCAAGTGAAAGACTTTTCTTGCATACATTTATTTTACTTGAGCATTAATAAGTTGCTTAGGTAAGTATATCTTTAAAGGTTTATAACTTACTTTTGGAGCGGCCAAAAACATGCAATAGACTCACTAAATATTCTCTTTTATTTTTTTTTTCTTTTTTTCTCTCAGACGGAGAATGAAGAAAATGTACTGATTTGCTTAAGAATAATTATTGAATTGCACAAACAGTTCCGACCAGCAATCACTCAGGAAGTAATTTATTTTATTATTTGGCATAGAACTTGTATTTGCTTTTCTGAATTGTTATTTATTTATTTGCTCTTGTGGTTTCATATTGACTGACACATTGTGGTGATCAGATGTTAAAAAAACCAACATACTTTTTTACTTGTCTGAGAAGAACTGTGTAGTGCTAGCACCTCTGGGACTAAGCTGTTAAAGCCTGATTTGGTTTGCTTTAAGTGTCTGTGGGCATATGATTAGAGCTAGCATCTGCAACAAAAACAAAATTTCTTAAGAAGGAGAATCTTTTTTTTAAGTTTGGAAAGGAAAAACCTGGAAAAGGAAATGTTGGAATTGTTGTGGTTGCTATCACTGCTCTTTTTATCCTACAAAAAGAATATTTGAAAGTCTGTGTTTCTGTTTTTACTTTTTTCGTTCTTCTTTTCATTTACTCTTTTTGTTTTCTAGATCCATCATTTTTTGGATTTTGTGAAACAGATTTACAAGGAGCTTCCTAAAGTAGTGGTGAGCTTCTTATTTCCTTTGGTGCCCTTGATATGATCAGCCAATTCTTTTAATAAAAAAAAGAAATGAAGTATTATGTTAGCATAATTACTTTTGCCTAGGATACATGACATGTTGTAAATACAATTATAAAGAAAATATTTAAATGGCACACTTAAAAAACAGAGAAAATTAGATACTGAATTAGGAAAATCTTCTATTTGGCAGCTAGGATGATGTTTATATTATCAAAACTATCAACCCTAAGGTATTTTTAATAGTAAAACATCAGTTTGTTGGCCATAGTGCTATCAGTGCAGCCATTTTTTTCCTTTCCCTTAAAGGAAGGGTTACATGACCTATTTTCCAGTAAAAGAGTTCTTCGATGTGCTGGATTATGTAGAGGCCATTGCCTTCTTTTCTTCCTCATTACTACAGAGTATCTGCTTGGGTGTTTTGCTTTTGCAAAAGAATGTTCTTGTTTGGAGATGCTTTCTGCTGCTTGCTGAGTGGGAGTAAAAGGTTACAGGATATGTGTGTACTCACAGTCCTGTAAACATGAGATGCAGTCGAATATCTGCAGTAAGATACCCAGCCAAAAGTCTCTTTAGGAGTTCTGCTGAGATAAGTGACCTTGAGGCTATTAGTAGCATTATCATAGTCTTTATTCTGCTCTTTGTTTGCTTGCAGAATCGGTATTTTGAGAATCCTCAGATGATTCCAGAAAACACTGTTCCTTCTCCTGAAATGGTTGGCATGATTACAACAATAGTGGTGAAAGTAAACCCTGAACGAGAAGATAGCGAAACAAGAACAGTGAGTGTTCTAGCTGCTCTTTAAGAACAAGGTTGTCTGTATCAAGCAATCACAAATTATGAAGGCATTTAAATACAGTAATCTTGCTTTGCTTATCAAGATTTATTTGTAGAAGCTGATTCAGACTTTTCAGGGATTTGCTATGCAACTTATGTATGGTATTTTAACTTAATATAGTGTCAGGTGGTTTTGTGCTCAAATATTATTAAATATGAGTAATGTTATTAAAATAATTTGTAAAATGTATTTTACATGCTTTTTGAATTAATAATTAAAACATTTATTAATTGTGCATTCTCTCTTTTCAGCATTCTATAATTCCTCGAGGCTCTTTATCCCTAAAGGTCTTGGCTGAGCTGCCTATTATTGTTGTTCTTATGTATCAGGTTAGTGTAATACATAGAGTATTTTACCTGCAAGTGACTCATACATTTACACATACAAAAAAATACATTTTATTACTGAAATGTTTGTATCTGATGGCCTAGTATATGCCGAATTTAGCTATGTGGGGAGTTTTCTTTTTTTCTTTTTAATTATAATGTCTAAAAATAATCCAATGAATTTTTTTTCTTTTTCTTTTTTGATAAGCTTCAAAGTAACTTTTACTGCTAGTGTGAGTTGTAAATTTCTTTAATAATACCTTTTTTTTCTTTTAGCTCTACAAGCTGAACATTCACAATGTAGTAGCTGAATTTGTGCCCCTCATTATGAACACTATTATAATACAAGTTTCTGCTCAAGCAAGGTAACGGAATTTTAAGGGTGTTTTGACAATATTTGAAATAAACTGCCAAAATGTCTAATTCAAGATTGTCCCAAATGATTCTGTCTCGCATTCAGTATTCTGACTTACAATACTGTTGCTTTTAATCTTAAAAGTAGCAATGATTGTTCAGCTTAAAAATACACTTAATTAACATTTTGTAATTGAAGTGTTTTTGAATTTGGGTATTCTCTTATGTATCACTGGGAAAATTTATACTTGTCCAGTTGATCACAAGCTACTGTATATGATGGATTTTGTTATTTTTAATTCAATTTCTGATAGGAATTCATATTACTGCAGAGAGCTTGTAATGGAACCCATCTTAGCAATGATATTTTCTGTTTAATTTTATTGGGCCACAAGTGATACTTGGAAGTGAAAAAATGTTCTAGCTGAGGGGAAGCATTATGATATTGCAGAGCTGGGCTCTGCTTTGCCCTCTTCCAGGTGGGAGGTTCCTAGCAAGTGGTTGGTGGTACTGAAAAGGGAGGCAGGAGTAAGACCTGCCAGATGAGTTTATTCCCTTCGAAGAACCTCTTTCCAAGCAAGAGTTGATTTGATACTTACATGAGCTTTCTGAATGCAAAAATTAAAGAGGAGTATATATAGTAACCACTATTCAATTTAATTTCAGGCAACATAAACTTTATAACAAGGAGCTTTATGCTGATTTTATTGCTGCTCAAATTAAAACATTGTCCTTCTTAGCTTACATCATAAGAATTTACCAGGTAGGTTGCATTTTTTGGTTATTTTGTTACTTTTTCTGCAACAGATCTCCAGTTACTATGTGGTGGACTGGAAAAGTGACTGAGTTGGGTCAGGTGTTGGAGAGAAAAAGGATTTGTCTACAAATCTAGAGATACAAAGTGCACAGTTGTGGTTAAAGATTGCTCTGATATGAACTCAAATTAAATAAGCCCTTTACTTTTGTGTTTGTTTTTACCTCGAACATTTATGGAATAACTACAGTATTTTTACACCTAGACTTTTTTAAAGAGAGTTCAGTAAACTTTTAAAGTTAATTTACAGATGTACAGAAAAGATGTAAGGTATGCTAACTGAGTTATTGTAACTGTTCTTTTATAGGAGTTAGTGGCTAAGTATTCCCAGCAGATGGTGAAAGGAATGTTGCAGCTCCTGTCCAACTGTCCCGCAGAAACCGCGCACCTCCGCAAAGAGCTGCTCATTGCAGCAAAGCACATCCTGACAACAGACCTGCGGAGCCGTATGTATCCCCCCCTAAAAATAGATCTGTAAGATGAAAAGCTTCCAACTTTGTGTGTAAGATGTACAACACAGAATTTGTTTTATGTATATATACTCTGGATTATTTTGGGATTACACGTGTTTGTGTGTTTGGAGGAAAAAGTGACCAGAACTCTGCCTTCCTTGACTGCTTGCTTTTGTCCCAAACTGGAAATCTTGTCCTGTGTGTACAGAATAAGAGAATAAACTGAAAATCATTTTTTCCAGTTTTCCAGATCTCAGTTATTCTATATAATTAGTAGGCAAAAATACACCATTTGCATTGGTCTGTAAATGTGCCTGCAGTTGTGTGGATACTTAAAAATGTTAATCTGATAACCCGAGTGAAAATGGCTCTGTGAAAATTGATATTAGATGTTTAATTTAGCACCTAAAAGTTCTCTCTAGCAAAGGAAAGATATTTTTGGTCTGCCTGATTTAACTTTGATTTGATTGATATGTTCTCTTTTGGCAAAACTGTAGATTTTGAGGGATGTACTTTACAAAATGCAGATTTCTGATTTTTCATCTTTACTCTGTGGTCATTACAATCCCCTTAAGAGATGTGATGTCTAACAGGTTTTACTAGCTTGTCAAAAAAAACCCAAAACATAAGTTTATTAGTTTGTGATTTTTGGTCACATGGAAAACATTTTTGCCTTATGTTCTTCTGATTTTAAGCAGTTTCAACAAGCATCTTGCCAATCTTATGAATAGCTTTTTTTCCCTATTAATTATAGAATTTATTCCATGCATGGACAAGCTCTTTGATGAATCTATACTAATTGGCTCTGGATACACTGCCCGAGAGACCCTGAGGTATGAGAAAAGCATTGGGTTACCTATGTAGAGTTTAAGGTCTACTACTATTTACAGTAATGTCTGTATCGATTCACTCTCAAGTTTCCAGTATTTCATGAAACTACCAAACTCTTAAATCCTGTGTCTAGTGTAAAAGCTGAATCATCTATAGGTCATTTAGTCAATAATAGTTTAGAAGTTATTCATTTCTAATTAAAAAAAAAAAACAGGCAGAATACTAACTTGCTGGATTTTGCTTTGATAACCTATTAGATTTAAGGTGCTTTTGCTAACAGTTTAAAAACATTAATTGGGGAAATTATTTCTTCATGCTGACAAAGCAAATGGTAGATTAATTACTATTAATACCATTAATTACGTTAATGCAGAATGGTTAATATTGAAAGAGCTTACTAGCACCCTAACAACATATTTTAAGCCTGCTTATTTAAATCTGCATATTTAAACCTGCTAATTTGCTCCTGAGTATGTGTAGGGGAGTTATGTGAGGATGTTCAACAATGGGGGAAGAAAATCAGAAAAAAAACAATTTTTTGGTATGTTAACGTGTTTTTGGTAAAGTTATGCATATTATTATTCTTTTGTGTAATTGAAAAAGTACTGTGAACTCTGTCTGCATTTTGCACATGAAACTAGAAAAACCTGCTTTTGGTATTTTGAAAATATCTGCAGTCAGTAATTGGCTAAATACGATTAATAATGATTCTGATTGTCCTCCCTGTGCTTTCTTCATTTCTTGCATTTCTTGTTTTTATTGGCAGACCACTTGCATACAGCACCCTGGCAGACCTGGTGCATCATGTCCGCCAGCATTTGCCACTCAACGATCTCTCCCTTGCTGTCCAGTTGTTTGCCAAGAACATTGATGACGAGTCCTTGCCTAGCAGTATCCAGACCATGTCTTGCAAGCTGCTGCTGAATTTGGTAGACTGTATCCGGTCTAAAAGTGAACAGGAAAATGGAAATGGTAGAGATATTCTTATGAGAATGCTGGAGGTACTGATCTGTTAAAACATTTGATAAGTTAAATATTCTCTTATACTCTATTGATAATCACATTTTGCCTTCTACTTCCTTTGTAAATGGGAATACACAGAAATGGTGTGCTTGCTTTTGTTCATTTTAGTTACTTCAGAGAAGGAATTTTTAACATACTCTGGGATCATACCTTGAATATAGTGGAGATGCTTTGCCTACTTAGCTTATTCATGCAGTGATTTTCTCCAAAGCAAACAACTGAAAGTCTGCGCCTCCAAGGGTAGCAGTAATTATAGGTGCGATCTACTTAGGTCGTCTCCACCTGAGTAAAAAAGAACGAAACCTCCTACCTTCCTTTTCTGGATAGTGAAATTTTCGAAGAGAATCATTTTGTAGGCTTTTGGCATAAACCAGTGCAAGATGGGAGCTATCCATGCTTTTGAAAACTAAAAATCCTTTCTAAGGACCCTCTTTATATGGAGGGACTTTTCCTATTTTTAAAAAACAGATGTGCACACTATAAGTTCTCTGCCTGTGCGTAATGCTGATTTTAGTGGATCCTGTATTCCAGATTTCTTAACCTGCAGCTGGTTTCTAACAGCTTGAAGATAGGGTTGATCTTAGAAATAAACTTTTGCTTTTTATCTGCTCTTTGTGTTTTACATCTGAACATTATAATGCAAATGTGTTTAGTCAACTTCTTTTGATTATTAAACAAAAATTTGTAATAATATATGAATTGCATCTGGGATGCATCTGGTTGGAGATGTATCTGGGGAGCAGAGGTAGATACAGTCCTGCAGTTCTGCACTTTACAGATGTGGGGAGACGCTTCTGTACCACCCACATTTTGTAGTCTAGATCTACTTGGCTTGATCAAATAATTTTAAACAAAGACTATGTACAACATGAGTCTTATTTAGTATTAACCAAGTGAGAAATGTTGGAGGGCCATCATTCTACAGAATTGATTATTCATTTCTAAGTCTTAATCTAGTTTATACGTTATGGATTTAAATTCTAGCTTTATACATCTCCTTAAATGACAAGTTTTAGCCTTTTAGAACTAATAGTAAATATTTATAGCCTGAAATATTTCTCTTAATGATTTCAAATGACAGGCAGTGCTTTTCATTTTAAATCAAATGTAATCATAGATTTGTTCTTAGCTGATAGTTTTACGAGTTTTCAGGAAATATTTATTCTCGGAATGTGTTTAAAATGAATAATCTGGTTGGCTGATATTGGGGGGAAAAAAGCTCTTATAGTTATTTGAGCAATTCTGGAAATACTTATCTGCAATTTTTATTGATCTAAATATGTTGGCTTGAAGTAATAATATTTTTAAATTTAGAATCATTTTTGAAAGAATACATTTATTTTTCTCTCTCCTTTTCCCTTTTTCCTTGCTCTTCTGTTTGCCTTTTCTGCTTTTATTCCAGGTTTTTGTCCTGAAGTTTCATACTATTGCACGATACCAGCTGTCTGTCATCTTCAAGAAGTGCAAGCCGCAGTCCGAGCTGGGGGCGGCCGAGGCGGCGCTGCCCGGCGTCCCGGCAGCGGCCAACGCGGCGGCACCGGTGCCGGTCCCATCTCCTGCCCCGGCCACTCCGCTGGCGCCCGCACCGGTGCCCGTGTTTGAGAAACAAGGGGAGAAGGAAAAGGAAGATAAACAGACGTTCCAGGTCACAGATTGTCGAAGCCTCGTGAAGACTTTGGTCTGTGGCGTCAAGACCATCACATGGGGCATAACTTCGTGCAAAGCTCCTGGAGGTAAAACCACTTCCTATTTAATTGGGCTGCTCTTTTATAAGTCTGCTGTTACAATATAAGAGCAAATGATATTTTTAATAACTGCTGTCTTGTTCTTTATCTTCTTTCAGAAGCACAATTCATTCCTAATAAGCAGTTGCAACCTAAAGAGACTCAAATCTATATAAAACTAGTAAAATATGCAATGCAAGCCTTGGATATTTATCAGGTATGTAACTTGATCACTTAACACTTCTACTGTCAGCTATAATACCAATTTCATCTAATGATTTCACATATAATATGGAACTTCATCAGTTTTAAGTACTTAAGAAAATAGTGTTTCTTGCAAGTCCTTAACAGCTGTTATTGTTTGTGTGTATTTACGCAGATAAGGCCTTAAAAATTTATCTTTACATCTTATATAGTGGCTTAAATAATTTTCTTCTGGAGTTTTTTAGCTTAGTAATTAAGCGTTCACTTGTCTTATGTTTATCTTCTTTAGTTACAAAGTTGTAGTGAAATGTGAATGTACAAAATTTGGGTTTAAGTTTACAAATACATGATGATATCTCCTGTAGTCTCTTCTAGTTCCTGATTTCTTGGGTTTAAAGTCTGCACTGGAAATACTCTAATTTAATTTTAGTACTTATTCTTGATTCTTTTAACTGCAGGACTTGCATCTGAAATCTGCAAAATAACCTCTCTTTTTAATAAAAGATACTATAAGAATAATATTATTTTGGGAAGTTACTCAAATTATGTAACAAATAGTGTTTTTTCTAAACTGCTGTAGGTCCAAATAGCAGGAAATGGACAAACGTATGTTCGAGTAGCAAATTGTCAGACAGTCCGAATGAAGGAGGAAAAGGAAGTTCTGGAGCACTTTGCTGGTGTATTCACTATGATGAACCCTTTAACATTTAAAGAAATCTTTCAAACTACTGTTCCGTATATGGTGGAGAGAATCTCAAAAAACTATGCTCTTCAGGTACTATGATTTTGCCCCCTGCCTCCCTATTCATAATAATCAGCCTCTAGAAAGTAAGTTAGGCTTTTAAGTATGTTAGGCTAAAGAGAACTTGTAAATAATAATGTTGCAACTAGCTGCGGTTTTGTAACCATTTAAAAAATGGTTAAAATGTGTTTTTTTTTAAACCCAGTGAAAATAACCAGAGTCAGTGAATTATTTGCCCAGCTGTGGGGATGAAGAAAGAGATTGATTTTTGTTTTAAATGTCTAGTGCATTTATTGCTCTGTTCTATTTGTTGCAGCAGGAGTAACTCCCTTATGGTTTCTCTTTATAGATTGTTGCCAATTCCTTCTTGGCAAACCCTACTACCTCTGCCCTATTTGCAACGATTTTGGTGGAATACCTTCTGGATCGACTGCCAGAAATGGGCTCTAATGTGGAACTCTCCAATCTGTATCTCAAGCTGTTCAAGTTAGTCTTTGGCTCAGTTTCACTATTTGCAGCTGAAAATGAACAAATGCTGAAGGTAAAGATCATCTTTTTTAAAATTATTTTTATTTTTAAATCTGACTGATGAAAAATATCTTAAAAGTCTGAGAAAACTTACCGTTCTACTCTAATATGTGGTAATCCTTCCATGTTTGAACTATTACTAATGATACCTCTCTACTATGCCAAATACATTGCCTTCCTCGCAGGATATAAGTGTGTACAACATAGCATATATTTATTCAAAGAATCTATTTTTTATGTTGTCAAGAGATTATCTTATTGTTCAGTGAGTTCAGAAATACTGTGTTCTGGGCTTGAAGATAGATGCTGCTTTTTCTCATTTTTCATCAAAGTAATGACCGACTATATACAGAAAAACTTAAAATATTAATGCAGCGCTGGTGCTTGTCTCATAATTTCTCTCCATTCCTCTTGACCCTATCTTGGAATATCTAAAATGTCTAATACAAGTAGCTGTATGTTAATGGTTTCTGGGCTTAAGTTTGTTATAGCAGAGTTAGGTCAGTACTTTTTTCTGGTTAGAAGAGAATTGGGACTACTAACTTTGTTGGGTTTTTTTTGGGAATGATGAAAGTAATAAAAAATAATGGATAAATTCTTCTCTTCTTTATCATCAATTCAAGGTCATATGTATTTTGTAGACTGCAGATGCAATATAAAGAGTGATTTACAACCTTAGCAATTTCATGCCTCTGTTAAGTTTTTGTTTCAACGGGATTGATGATGTGGGCCTTGGGTAGGCAGTTTAATTGAATGATGAAGGCCACTTACAGCATTTGCATAGCAACAGAGAGCTCTCAGATGTTAATAAAATCCAGAATTGTCTCGCTGTTTGTACCTGATCTGGGAGTATCCTTGTATTTATCAGCTACTTTTAATAACTCCTGCAAAGTTTTAATTCCTGCCTCTTGAAAAGGATGCTGCCTGAATCTTGAAACTCTCAGTTCCTTAACTATATTTTTGTTTGTAAAAGCAGACTCTTAATTTTTGAGTGCTAAATATTTGAATTGAATTGTAAAGTTATCTATAGACCAAATGAATATTGTGAAATGACTTCTATTTTCATTTGCTTGTGATGTTTCTACTCTCCATCCTTAGGCATTTTGGAGCAAATGCTTTTTGCTATGTCAAATTTGCATTTTCTTTTTTTCCTTTTTTTTTTTTCTTTAATACAGTGACTGCTTGGCATGGTGAGCTGACTCATTTGTCTAAAATGAAAGCTGTGTTTAATTAATTAGAGAATGCTCTGGGCTATTATTACTCTTTGGATAAATATTTACTTTTTAACTATTCCTTGACAGCAGTATTAAATTAGCGTTGTGTCAACTGGAGTGATTTGAATGAGGTTGAATGTACTTGCAGATTTGGATATGAAAACTTCTCTTGTGCTAAGCTCTTGTACAACGATGATAATGAAGCTTTATTTTTTTTTAATAGCCACATTTGCACAAGATTGTGAACAGCTCTATGGAACTTGCACAGACTGCCAAGGAGCCCTATAATTATTTCCTGCTGCTCAGAGCGCTGTTCAGGTCTATCGGAGGAGGCAGTCACGACCTGTTGTATCAAGAATTCTTGCCACTGTTACCAAACTTATTGCAAGGTAGAATAATACCTTCTTTCACCCTCCTTTATTTTATTTAAATAAGAAGAGTAACAAAGTTAAGCTATATACTTTAAAAATGTCTAGCAGTTGGTTAAACAACATGAATGTGATTGTTCTCATTTATTGTTAGACTCCATAGTTTTGACTACTTCGCCATATCTGCTCTTTGTGTCCTTCTTTCTAATGTCTTTTATTAATGTTTTTTTCCCCTTGCATCTGAGGGCATGTGTGTGCCCTGCCCATGCTTGGTGAACACAGATGAAAAGAGCATCAGTTTCTCCCCAAAAAAAGCATCTAACAAAACCAATTTAATTAAATGAGGATATATGTTGACAGGGACAATCTTGCATGGATGCTAAGGATGGGCAAGCAAATGTGCAGAACTACTTAAAGATAAAGAAAAGATAATCAGAAAAAAATGCAGCAAAGTTAAATTCAGTGGTGTCCATCTTCAGCTATAGGCATAATTTTTAAATAACAAATTTGCTAACCAGCAGTTAGCAAATATTTATACGCAAATCACTATGTAAAATACGTGTCCATGTAGAGCTGTTGGCTAGGTTTATGGAATACACGGAATTGTGCTTGTGGTGAAAATAAGTTGGGTATTATGTTTAGTCTGTGTGATATGGAGAATATATTTGAACATGATTATTTTTTACAGGAGTTCAGCAGAGTTCAAACTTACTCTGTATATATTTGCTTTTTTAAGTTATAAAAGTTATAAAAGATATAATATTTGGAATTTGGTTCAAACTGTCTTTTAACTGAACTAAAGTGCTGCTTTATTGTATCTACTATTAATTTTTTATGCATATTCTTTTCATAAATACACATGGATAAAATCACTGCAGAAGTGCTTAGATGCACAGTTTGAAAATATAAAGAAAGTATATTAGTTACAATTTTTAATTATGCTGTTAACAGATGCAAATTTTACAGAATTTTAAAATCTGATGTTATTCTGGGTTGGGAAATACCTCTTAAAGATCATTGTCTCTCTCCTTCCTTCAAATGTGTGATTTATCCATGTTTTTCAGGTCTTAACATGTTGCAAAGTGGCCTTCATAAGCAACACATGAAAGATCTGTTTGTGGAGCTGTGTCTCACTGTGCCGGTTCGTCTGAGCTCATTGCTCCCTTATCTGCCCATGTTGATGGATCCGTTGGTGTCGGCCCTCAATGGATCCCAGACCCTGGTCAGCCAAGGCTTAAGGACGCTGGAATTATGCGTGGATAACCTGCAACCAGACTTTCTCTATGATCATATTCAGCCGGTTCGAGCTGAGCTTATGCAGGTAAATATGTTGTTTCCTCTTATGCCACTAGAGGTCATTCATTCTCTAAATATTATTAGAGCTTAATGTGAATATTGGGATGTAGAAATATGATAAATTGGTCATAAGAACCATTGCTGTCTAATTTGTATGCAGAAAGCTAGTGGAGTCCTGCTAGTGAATTGAAACTCCAAAAAATTAAAAATTGAATTAATCTTTTCTTCATTCACTTGGAAAGTGAAGACTTGAGACTTGGGAGCAAGAGACTATATTTAAGATGAGTTGATACAGAAAATAATTAAATCTTGGTAACTGGCTGGAAACAAAGGAACGACAGCTAATTACTTTCAACCTCTCATGTCTGGGAGCTATGTACACTATTGTGTATACAATGAAGATGATTTGGATGAAATTCTGAGCAATGCTTTATAAGTACAACTGTTCCTTCTAACACAATGTTTACATATGTTTTGCTCTTTACATTTAACATTTACCTTGTTCTTTATCTATGTAGAAATTAGCTTTTTGGATTGAATTTACTTCCAACTAAATTGTGCTTTAGAACAACCTTGCTACAAATCATTTGAAGTGCTGGGAAAAGAGGCTACTTTTATTCCAGGCAGGAGCATATTTTCTGGAAGTTATGCTGGGTCATATAACCAAATAGAAGAATAAATGTTTACTTCATTTTTTTTTTTCCAATGATAACTACAACAGTTCAGAAATGAGACAGCTCTGACCATCTCACATTTGAAATACCTTTAGGCTTTGTGGCGGACGTTGCGTAACCCTGCAGACAGCATTTCTCATGTGGCTTATCGTGTACTTGGTAAATTTGGTGGAAGTAACAGGAAAATGTTAAAGGAATCACAGAAACTACAATATGTAGTTACCGAAATTCAAGGACCCAGTATTACAATAGAATTTTCAGACTGTAAAGCATCTATTCAGCTCCCAATGGAGAAGGTAAGGGCTTAAGTTTTCTACTTCTCTTCCACTGTATGGGTATGTTAAGAGTCGCTATATAAGATAAGCTGACCTAATGGATTCCTTGCTTACTTTTGTTCTGCATAATTAGTTGAAGCTCATTAAGCAGTTCTCTCTTGAAATGCAATTTACAGAAAAATGAAGTCATGTATTATGTAGGGAATATGTATGGTGTTCTGTTTTTATTAGGTCATAAGATAGGAAGCTAGGGTGGCAGAAGTAAATGTTCTCTGTTGTAGGGGGTAATTTTCCCTTTTCTAATCTTTACTGTGCTAAGTAAGTAAAGAGCAGGAATCTGCTGTACAACCTTCTTTAAAACTTCCTTTTTTCTTTGAAGTGTGTCAGAAATTTGTTCTCTGATCAGACTTGTTCTCCAGCGATTATTCTAATTGCTCCATTGGTTTGGTTTATTTGTTATTTCTAGGCTGGATGTTCTTAATATTTTTAATACCTGCAAAAGCATTTTATAGTTGTAGTGACTTTCATACAACAGTCTCAGTGTATCACAAGTGTTTTATTCACACTAATTGCAGCAGCCTAATCTGCTTTTTGGCTTGAGATCTGAATATCAAGTTGAATTCTGAATTAATTTGACCTGTAGAGTTTTAATACTTATCTTTTCTATTACACTTCCATGAGTAAGAGTGATCTGAGTATGATGAATAATTTTATTTATAAGAAGCTGTTACTCTTTGCCTGTGTTCAGCCAACAGGATTAAAAGTAGCTTGGAAAATGTTTCTTAAAATGCTGATAGCTTTCCTCCTCTTTATTGAAACTGATGCGAGTCGAATGTGTATAGATACTGTAATTGCTAACATTTTTCTCTCCCACCAGGTTTAATTTGAACCACATTTTCTGAAATATTTATGCATCTAACATGTTTGTTTAATGACACGGAAGAATTTTTCAGCTTCTTGGGTGCTAGCCACAAAACAATATTGTTTACTTCCCGCTTTATATTTGTAAAAGAAAGGTCAATTTACAAAAGAAAACAAAGTGGAAAAAAATGAAAATGAAAAATTCTTCTTTCCTTTTTAGTGCTTTAGTGATCATCTGTGGAAAAGTCATTGCTCTTCTCATTGAAAGGTTAATAAGGTTATTCAAAAGATCATGGGAGGGCAACTGGCTACGTCTGTAAGTGGATAGATGGCTCTCCTTTCAGAAAAGACAAATGCCTACTTCTCTGTAACAGAGGCCTTGAAAGATGACTCTTTCTACCCTATCTTGTGTTTGCTATTATGGATGATTAGGTTTAATTTTACAATTGATTAGATGTTAAAATAGTTTATTTCATTCACACAAAAATTAATTTTGTGTATGTTTTTATTTGATGCATCTCTCACTTGAATATCATTTGCCCCATTCTTTTGAGGCAAGGATAGAGGATAACTTTGTATGTGCTGTATATGTGTGAAGAGGAAAATTTTCAGAGAAGATGGTACCCCTTTTTC
>JAUBOD010000185.1:453598-502796 GCA_032353885.1 Nothura maculosa
AGAGTGAGTTTCTGGCTATGAAAATAAATGTCCTTCCATGAAACTTTGCACTTCTATTAAAGCACAGCAAATAGATTAAGGTTTACAGCTCCACTCATGTCAGGCATTCTCTGTATTTTTTAATTTGATCAGTTGAAACTGTAAATATTGTTTTAGAGTCTTTAGAATGAGCTAAAAATATATTGTTCACTTGATTGATCACCTCATTAAAATAATGATAATAACAGTAACAGAACATGTTTTATGTCTCTTTTTATTTCATTGTAGGCAATTGAGACTGCTCTGGACTGTTTGAAGAGTGCTAACACTGAACCCTATTATCGAAGGCAGGCTTGGGAAGTAATCAAGTGTTTCTTAGTAGCTATGATGAGCCTGGATGATAATAAACATGCCTTATACCAACTTCTAGCACATCCCAAGTATGACAATTCTTTAAACATAAATGTGTATGTAAAATTTATAGTGGCAGTATATAGTGTACTTGAGTAGTCTGTTTTAGGGGTAATGGTTAGTCTGCCAATATATGCAATTTTTACCTAGTATTTTGTCTTTCTCCACTTAATTAAATTAATGCTGGCTTTTCCTGTTATTGAAGGAAAGTTTGGGAATTTTCTCAGCACGTTATTTAGTGCGAATTAGGTGTTTTAACATTTCATACTTTAATTGTCATCTTCTGCTTATTCTCCGACATATTATCTGTTATATGTGAAGAGACCAAATTTTAAACTGTAATTATGTTTAAATAGTTCACCTATTCAGGTACTCAGCTGCATTTGAAAAGCTATACTAGCATATTCTCTATGTTATTGTAACTTACTTTTAACAGAGACATGAAATTCACTTTCATCTGATGACCAAACTGGAGCATAGTCAAGCATGTTACCTATGTTTATAGAGGGATCAATTTAATATAAGAGATAAGAGTTTCTTTTTTGGAGTATGTTTTTAGAACTATTTTTAATAAATATATTAAAATTTGAACTACTGATGCGCAATATGTTTATTACTTTTAGATAACTTTTGCCATCTTTACCCACTGAGTGTATGCTGACTTCTTGAGTCTTGCAGTGTAGTAAGGGTGGCTTAGTACCTTTACTAGAGGTAGAAGAGCATAGAAGCTTTTATAATTTGGTCTTTTAGACTTGATATAAATATAGCTGTGGAATGATTATGTTTTATTGGACAGTAATTTGTTAAATAATATTTAAATCTTGAAAGATTAAAGTAAAATGTCATTTTGAAATAGGGAAAAATGTCAAAATACTGAAAATGACATTCTGTAATTGAGTTACAGTGTGATGACCATATACCTATTATTTGTATTATATATCTGACTTCTTCTGAACCACTAATTTTAAGTGTTTGTGATGAAATTAAGCTATCCATCACTCTTGTGGCCAATAATTGCCAAAATTAATATAGAATAAGTGAACTGGTCCAGCCCTATCAAAATGAGGGGAAAAATGGAAGGAGAAAGGAGTTAGGGAGAGCAAACTGTAAATTAAGTCCTTGATGATGTTCATGGTTGAGCTGCCAGTACTGCAGCTCAGGATTATAATGAATTTAATTTTGTTTTTCAGCTTCACTGAGAAGTCTATACCCAGTGTAATTATTTCCCACCGCTACAAAGCGCAGGATACTCCAGCCCGGAAGACGTTTGAGCAGGCGCTGACGGGGGCGTTCATGTCGGCCGTCATCAAAGACCTGAGGCCGAGCGCTCTGCCGTTCGTGGCCAGCCTGATCCGCCACTACACGATGGTGGCCGTAGCTCAGCAGTGTGGTGAGTAGCATGGGCGAAGATCATGGGGACCTTCTAGAGCAGCGTGGAGAAGCTCATGTTTTCTGTAGTAGTCATTTGTCTTAAGAAAATCACGGTACTGCCATGGCAGATATGTCTGTTCTTGTATGGCTGAATTATGTTTCACTTCTTTTAAGCAGAGAATGATGAAGCCTACTTTCAAAAACACCAACTAATGCTAGTCCCAAAATACCAAAAGCGGATGAAACCATGTCTGGAGCAGTGTCTACTTTCAGACCATTTGTATAATTTGATAGATTTATTTTTTATGTGTGGTTTTTAATTGGCTGTTTCCATTTACACTTCACTTAGGACCATCAGAGGACCTAAGTAAACATTATGGAGCACAGTGGTGTTTTATATCTGTGAAGTAAATTGTTTGGAGCTGGACTGCATGACAAGTAATTTGAGAAAAGATATGCTATAGCCATTTGCTTCCTCACTGTTGCTTTAATGTAACTTGACTTTCATAAAATCCTTTGTTTAATTAAATCTCCTTAGCAGACCTCTGCAGTGCATAGTCACTGAATGAGAAAGAAAAAAAATATTCAAGTAGATGAAATCGTTTTTCTTCCAAGACTGAAAAATGCCTTGCAACCCATTTATATGCAAATAGGCAGAGTGCTTACTGGTTTTGCCATCAGCTCATCAGAGGAGTTGTAAAACCTAATTGAAAGACTATTCATACTGAAATATCCATTGTTTAGTCTTTTTTTTTTTCCTTCCTCCCCCCATATAAATTACAGGTCCTTTCTTGCTGCAGTGCTATCAGGTTGGAAGCCAGCCTAGCACAGCCATGTTTCACAGTGAAGAAAATGGGTCGAAAGGCATGGATCCCTTGGTGCTTATTGATGCCATCGCGATCTGCATGGCCTATGAGGAGAAGGAACTCTGCAAAATAGGAGAGGTGGCTCTCGCGGTGATATTTGATGTCGCAAGCATTATCTTGGGTTCAAAGGAAAGGGTAATAGAGCCTTCTTTTTTTTGTTCATCTTGTTTCAGCCTCTTAATTCTGCTTCTGAACTTCTGGAGGCTGTCAATGAGTTGGAAAAAAAGCTAAAGCACTGATATAATTCTTTGTTTTCAGGCTTGTCAACTGCCTTTGTTCTCGTATATTGTGGAGCGCCTATGCGCTTGCTGTTACGAGCAAGCTTGGTATGCTAAACTAGGAGGTGTGGTGTCCATTAAATTCCTCATGGAACGGCTGCCCCTGATTTGGGTCCTGCAGAACCAGCAGACTTTCTTGAAGGCTCTTCTCTTTGTTATGATGGATCTAACTGGAGAGGTATTGAATGAGTGGGTTATATTGACTAGTGGGGAGGAACTGTAACTTCTTAAATCCACATAAATTGAACTCTGTCTGATTTTGATGAAATCCAGAACACTTGTGAGTGAAGTTTAGTCATTTTATCTTAAACTGAGCCCCAAGATAAGGATTTTTTTTTTTTGATCAGAGTTTTACAAGTGCATTTGCTTAGTTCAGATCAGTGAAACAACATGATGATCACTGTAACTTGTGTATGGAATACTCTTTTTCTTCCTTCCATGTTTGCTTAAAAGTTATTCTTCATATTAGACAGCTTCGTATAGCTTTACGTATAGATACCAACAGAACTGAATGCTTGATGTTTTCTTAGTTAAGAGAGGTACGGTGACAATGTTGCTTAGATGTTCCAACTCTTAGAGTTGATTTGTAAAACTTGTAAAAAGTACATAGTTTTGGAATGCTAGTTGAGTACGTTAAGCCTGAAATATTTTTAGTGTTTTCAGAGGATTCATCAAAATTGAGTTATTGAGTAGTATGTAAATTTGTGATTTCATTGTTCTGTAGTTAAAAATAAAAAATCCATATTATCTTAGGTTTCCAATGGAGCAGTTGCTATGGCAAAGACAACATTAGAACAGCTTTTGATCAGATGTGCAACTCCCTTAAAAGATGAAGAAAAAACAGAGGAAATCTTAGCTGCCCAGGAGAAGTCTTTCCATCATGTAACACATGACCTGGTTCGAGAAGTCACGTCTCCAAACTCTACTGTGAGGAAACAGGCTATGCATTCACTGCAGGTGCTTGCCCAGGTCACGGGGAAAAGTGTCACTGTGATTATGGAGCCACATAAAGAGGTGAGAAGAAATATTACTGAGTGTACAAGTGAGTTTAAGGTTGTTTAGCAGTTGTGATTTTTTTTTTTTTTTTACAAAATACTTTTTTGACTGCCTTTTCCCATATTAGGGGAGTAAGTTATTAGTGCTTTGGTAGCATCTCTTTGTAATTTGCTTGGTTTCATTTTTCTAAATACACTGTAGCCCAAATACTGTAGAGACTTGTACAAATTGCGTGTGAGTTCTATTTGTGTTTAAGACTTTATTGGTAAGTCTTCTGTTCAAATTGATTTACTTTCTGAAATTACAGACTACACATCCTCCCATCAATCAGACATAGGCTAGACCAGATAGCTAATGTATTTTGCACCATAATTTTGTGTCTCAAACTAAGAGACCCTGCTGTGCTTCTCCCTATCAGTATTTCCTAATCAGATTTTGCTGCCTACTCCTGAAAGCTAATATAGCATTCATTCTCTTGAAACTCCAGTGAAAATACATAAGCCCTTGGGCCACCACAGCATATAAAACAGTAGATGTTATTATTGTAATTTGTGCATCTACGGAGATGGCCTCTAGTTAAGATCTGCTTTTTGTAAAGGTGCTTATGGAAGAGAGTGAAAAAATGTTGTAATGGAAAAGTCTTGCATGAATGTTTTCATTTTTCTGATATTTTAGGAGCTAGAATATGTGTGTTTTTGACTTCAGTGTTTGTAAAACTAGAGTCTATGATTTTCTTTATTAACTTTTTAATAATGTTGCTTATACCATTATGCTAAGTTTATTAAATATTGTATATCTATTCACAGAAAATCTGTAATAATTACAGATGTTGAGCTCCTTCACTAGCTAACTGTGCATTAAATTAGTTCAGAGAAGTGCTTGCTTAGTGATTTCTGAAGAGATAAATTTGTAGTTGCAAATGGATAAATACACAGGGTTGTGGCTGCTGATGTCTTTGGTGTTGGATCTATGGGGTCATTGAATAGGCTGCTAATTCAGTAATTGAAATTATCCCATGTAGGTCCTCCAAGACATGGTTCCTCCTAAAAAGCACTTACTTAGGCATCAACCTGCAAATGCTCAGATTGGCCTAATGGAAGGGAATACGTTTTGCACAACTTTGCAACCTCGACTCTTTACCATGGATCTGAATGTTGTAGAACACAAAGTTTTCTACACAGAGGTACGTTCCTTTTCTAGTCTCACATGTGAATACAGATACTTAGGTGGTGCTCCTGTTGTCAATGTTAAAAATACATTGTGAATTTGAACTTGTGCTGCAAAGTTAGAATTTACCTTTTGAAACATGAAAGGACAAAGCTGTCAGCATTTACCTGTGACTGAATACTCCTGGGCTGAACACAATGTTCTAATGTCTGTGAAATGTTTTAAATGAACCTTGATGAGATAGTCTAATGGCTACAGCTTTCCTATTTAGGCCTTTATGCACAGTGTAAGTTAAAGTCTTGTAGTTTTTATTTCTAGTAAGGTGTTTGCATTGTCAAATTTAGGGATCAGCTAGCTGGGTAAATGAGCCCAGCTCTATTGGGGAAACCAGACTAGAAGGTAGCTGATAAGACTGCTTCAAATATCATTCATAACGTGAGGCTTGAATGTTCATTGTTTTTGTTCTTTCTCCCCTGTCCCCTCACAGTTGTTGAATTTGTGTGAGGCTGAAGATGCTGCCTTGATGAAGCTCCCATGCTACAAAAGTCTGCCATCACTTGTACCTCTTCGAATTGCAGCCTTAAGTGAGTTTCAAAACAAAATTTGATGTGAATAAGTGTTCTGTGAGCAACAAGTAGTCTTTGGTCCCAGATCAGCTGAGAACTTGAATGTGAAAGCTGGTCACTCTTCTGTAGAGTCACAGTTTAATGGAAAAATGTCCCTTGTGTTTTAAGAATAGGATTTGGTTCCTGAAGTTACACAAACTATTTTTAGGGTATTTAAATAATATCGCACAATGAAAACTTTAAAACACTATTAATAGAATTTACATTCTTTCTTATTATTTTATAATGTCTGTTGCTTTTGGCAAGTCATGCTGGACTTTAGCTATCAGTAATTTAAGATGAAATAAGTTTAAGTTTGAAGAGAACAGATGTAGAATTAGGATCTTTTTTCCCCTCTTTTGAAAATGAGTTAACAAAGTGAACAAATTTACACTGATTTTTGCAGATGCTCTGGCTGCTTGCAATTACTTGCCTCAGTCGAGAGAGAAGATCATTGCTGCCCTCTTTAAGGCCCTCAACTCCACAAATAACGAGCTGCAGGAGGCAGGAGAGGCGTGCATGAGAAAGGTTAGTGTGTATAAAACAGTGCTGCTGCTCTTTCTGCTTTGCTTCCTTGTTACCAAAGCTTCTTGGGAAATGTCTCTATAGGGATTGATGGCTGCTCGGCTAGGTCTCATTACTGGTAGCACTGTAATTAAGTTTCTGTCAGATGTGCTTCTTGAAGGACTTTGAATTTAGCTATAATAATTTTCTTCTGTTTGAAATTAATGTTGTAAGCTCTTGTCCAAGTACCCTGTTGCTTTCTCTCTTTCTCTCTTTTTTTTTAATAGTAAATATATTTTTCTCATTAAAAGTGACAGTTTTTCTGAGGAGTCTCAAAAATGTGCATATGTGGTTTTGTTTTAAGAGCTTTTCTTCTTCCATTTTTAAAAGAACTGTAGTTTGGAGATGCTGTGGCTGGTTTTGGAGGTGATAGCAGTGCAGCAGAGAGGCTCTGCCTGGAAGAAGGGCTGGTGCCTTAGGGCCCAGGGCTGCAGCTCTCCTGTTTGGGCTCTGCACTGTCTGTCCAATGGATGCCAGCTTAGCATGTAAAGGAGATAGGAAGAGAGGGGGAAAAGGATGTCCCTTTGCAAAATGGAATTAAAAACACTGAAAGGATGTCCTTTTGCAAAATGCGATTTAAAATGCCAATACCTTTTTGTGAGGAGAGGGATGACGTGTCCCAGGAAACATGAGTGTAGCAAGTGGTCAGAATTCAGGTATCTCCTCCTCGTTTCACTGGCTGTGAGAGAGAAGATTCTTTGTGTTTGTGGTTCGCTGACAGTACGACCTGGGAGGGATCCAAGAGAGCAGCTAAGGGCTGCTCTGACCTGTGCATTTCATGTAAGAATTCTTGATCCTTTCCACTAGCTTCTCCTGTGAAAAATTTTTGCCTATGCAGCATTTAATGGCAACAGCAAATACAGCAAATCTGGATGCTTACAGCCAGCTTACAAGCCAGACCTTTTGTGTTACTCGGGATGGATGCAAGATGGATTTGCTGTGTGGTCTTCAGCTAGCCTCACAGGCAAATCTTAATGAAACAGTTTTTAGGTCCATAGTATTATATTTTATTTATAATTACAGTGGTTCTTAAACACCTTGTCTATAATTAAATTCTGCTTAATTACTTTACTGAATATCCTGCTATGCATGAGGAAATACCCTAGTCCTTGAATCAATACTGTGTTTCCAGTAGTAAGGACCTTGAAACTGTTACATTCTTAAAATGCAAACTAGATAAGCTCACAGAATTAGTTTTAAGGAATGTACTTGCACAAAAATAGCCAAAGTTTTCCCCCTCCTGCCATTTTAATTTTTCCTCTCTTGCAGTTCTTGGAAGGAGCTACAATAGAAGTAGATCAAATTCATACACACATGAGACCATTGCTTATGATGCTGGGAGACTATCGAAGCCTGACGCTGAATGTCGTGAATCGCCTGACATCTGTCACTAGACTTTTTCCAAACTCTTTCAATGATAAATTTTGTGATCAGATGATGGTAAGCCTATTCATGTAAGGATTGTATTCTAACAAACTTTTGTGCTATTTAAAAGTAGTTACTCAGTAATTATTTAATGTATATATTAAAATAAGTTTTTGGTTTTATAATTAATAGACGAAAATATCTTTAAATATGTACAGGATTAAAAATTGAGGTAATTTCTAAAGACCTACAAAAGCAAGAAATTAGGAGATGTTTGCTTCAAATGAAGTCATAAGTATGCTAGAATCTGCTTGTACCAAATTGCTCATAAAACAAGGTGTTAATTGGATTGTATACTATGAAAACCCTTGAAAAAACATGTTTTATTTATCTAGTAAGCTAAGCCTGTTTTTGGCCTTTTTTTTTTTTTTCCCTTGGTTTACAAAATTGCTTCTAGTTTTGTTTTTTTTTCCGTGTTTGCAAGTTCACTATCCAAACAGGAATATGAGGAATAGAAGTTATGGTCTTCTAATAGATTAATGACAGCTTTCTTAGGTAATATTGCTGCATTTCAGTTCGGAAAATTCAAAATATGAACCATATTGTTTCAAATAGTAAATGAACTTTTTCATGCCAAGGGAACAAAAATAACTCTGATTTCTCTCCTTGTTTCTCTCAAACAGTAATTACTGCTTCTGCTTTTTCTTTTCTTGAAGTATTTGCTGTCACTTACTAAAATGGAACAGTAGAAGAATAATGCAAATTAGCTTATTTTTTTATTATTACTATCTTTTAATAGCAACACCTGCGTAAATGGATGGAAGTGGTAGTTATTACACACAAAGGAGGACAGCGGAGCGATGGAAATGTAAGTTAATGAATGCTTTTGTAGGGAAAGACAACACAGAAGTCAACTGTATGAATGTTTAGGAAATACAGAATTCATTCAATTATAAATGGTATCCTAACTTGTTACATGCTGATGTTTTGTTACAAGTAAATGACATTATTTATTGAGTATTGGTAACAGATTTTAGCAAAGGAGACTTCTTACATTCTAGGTACGTTTACTTAAGAGCCTGCCTTACACAGGTTTGTGCAGGAAGAACATATTGATTTTGTAGGCTTTCTGCTTAGAAATCTGTTCTTTGGAATGGATTATGACTGCAGCAACGTAATCTCTCTTTCTCCTTAATATTCCATGTTATTATTCATGGTTCATACCACATTATTTTAAAAATTATAGAAAATAACAGCACTTACTCCTGTTCATTTTAAATCTGATCTGTGAAAGATAATTTTGTATTTCCTAATTGAGATTGCATCAGACTCTCCCCCTGCTTCTCCCTCTGTCAAACCATGGGAACCTGATAAATTTTTTGGTAGAGGAGAAACTCCATTGCTTATCAAGAGCACTGTGTGTTCCTCAGCAATATGGTGCTTAAGGGAATTCCTCCTTCAGTGCTGTTCATGCAGATTGCCAGAAATTCTGTCATGCTATTAGGATGTTATTAATAATTTATATTAAGTGTTCAGATTTATTAATGCATGAACTAGGGAAAAATTGGAGGAGAGTTGTATTAATTTCTTTGTTTTTCAAATTAGAATGAAATTAGATTGGCTTTTTATTTCCCTCAAAACAGAAGCTGTTTAATGGCTTTTCATTAGTCTTTCCTGTCATTGCAAAGAGCTTTTACATCTAAATTCAGTCTTTGCTTTGTATTTGACCTAGATATTCTAATGAAGTAGAATTTATTTTATCTTTTAACTTAAAAATGGTAACTCTGTGCATTTTTGAGTTAAACACTGCTTTTTATTTGAGTCAGAATAGTTCTAAGGCCTTCATATTCTTCTTGGATTTTCCTTTTCCCTTCTCAAACATGAAAATTGCAGTTATTGTACAGATCTTTATACAGTAGTGGTTTTTCAAACCACAGTGGGGCTCCACTATAGCAGTTTTTGAGTTGTCCCTGAACCTTAAGCTTCAGTCACATTTGATTGTAATTCTTTTGCTTTTAATGTCTTCTGTCACAGTTAATGTTTTCTATGTAGTTCTGTGTTTGGTCTCCCAAACATGTGCTTTTTTATTGTTGGTTTGGAGTTTATGTTGGAGGGAGGCACACATAAGAAACTTGAGAATAAATATACTGACAAATCTCGAGGGAGGACAGAAGTCTGTGGAAAGGCTTTCAAATAGAAAAAGAGACTTGGTGAGACTACCAGCTGACTGAAATATTACTTCTTTTTTTTCCCTGTTGTTCCTTTAAAGTTTTCTTAAAAATAAAAACTATAGGGAACTGGAGGAGGGCACAGACAGTTACGGCAGTCTGTGTTCGTACTGACAATGTGCTGTAATGGTGATCACATCTTCTAACTATGGGGAAGCCCACAGTGGGGAAGCTGCTAGTTAAAGTCAGTTGTAGTTGGCCTTTCGCCTATTCTGGGTCCTTCTTGGCCATGTGAAGATCACCCAAACCTGTTCCCATAAGAGCTGTGCTGGGGAATGCTCCTCAGTGGGTGGCATCATTCAGACTGAGTGGTTTGATGTAGGAGCTGGTAAACTCAGTGCAGGATGTAAGTGGTCAGAAAACCCTCATATTTGCTAGGGAAACTGATAGAGTTAGATCGTGTTACTGCAGGGTTTTTAACCTAAGCAATTTCCCTCCCTTTTTCAGCTGCACATTTTGAAGGTGCTCGTTTTGAGCTCTTGCTTTGTTGGTAGTGCTGGTGTGCAGCTCTGGCATCCTGCACAGAGTGGATGGTCATCAGGGCCTCATCATGGAGCCAGCTGTGCTTCAAATGTCTAGAGAATGAGTTTTCTAATGCAAAGAAACGGCAGCTTTACACAAAGTAAATACTTCAGGCATCTGCATTAAAACTGATACATATTAATTTACTTTTGATGCCTACCAATGTCAAAACATCTTAAGTGATTGATTCACCTAAACCATTTTACAGTAGTCCTAATGTGTTCTTCAATTGACTTGCCTGATTAAGCAAATGAGCAAATAAGTAATATCTTAGGTCGAAATGAAGATTTAATTCATTGGTGAAGTAATTTAATTTTTGATTTAAATATCTTCTTCCCTACCTCTGCAATGAAAGGCATGTTGTTATGTGTTAGGTCAGTAGTAGAAAAGCATGTTTTGAGCAGATGTGTGCCACAAATACTCCCTGTAATGAGCAGCGGTGCCCCAGCAGAAAGTCTCCACTAGATTAGTAAGAAGGACATCTGTAGTTTGGTAGGAAAAATGTGTGTTATGTCCCCACTTTTAGCAGAGTAATTTTAAGAGTGGGAGATGGTTGTATCCCTGTGCGCTCAGCTCGAGCTGAAAATCCCACCCTCCTCCTCCAGGTGGGCCGGGCTGCAGTCTGCAAAACGGCGTAAACTGATGTGTTCATTTATTTCATGTTTTGTGGGGTTTCTCTTTTCATGCTGAGACTTCTGCTTTGGCTCGGCCTACTGCGGAAGGGGTAGAGGTGAGAAACTCAGTGGAGGCACCAGGCAGTTGGTTGTTATTGTGTTTTGGTTTCTTTTCCTGTGACTTGTTAGTTCTCTTGTGCTCTGGGCAGAGTGCGTTGTGCCTCCGCGTGCAGTGCTGTGCCTTGTCCCATGTTCGTCTGTGGCAGAGGTGTTCGGTAACCTTGCTGTTGAGGATGTTAAGCATGTTTGTACTAGGAAGAGCAGAATTTATTTATTTATTTATTTATTTTAAAGCACTTCTGTCTTGATGGATTTTTGTGCTCTGTGTTGTTCTCTGTCCTGTCCTTCAATCCGACAGAATAGTCCTTGGGGTCCCTCTAGGCAGATTGCAGTGAAGGAGGGGGCCCACAAGTAATTGTCTAAACTCAGCTGAGGAAGCTTAATCCGTTTGAAAATACCCCATTGTATCCCGTGTGTTACAAATGGACTTGAGAGAGATGTTGAGGATGTTGTGGCCTGTTTATTTATTTTTTTCCCCTTTTGCTAATAAAGAAAAGCTGCAATGTGGTTAACTGAAACACAGTTCACATTTAGAATTACACAAAGGTAAAAAAGAATTGTTTGGAGGACTTCAAATTTAATATTGGGGTAGGGGGAAACAGCGCTGACTTTCCTTTAGAGTAGCTGACTGTTTGCAGTGTCTCTAGAGGAGCTCAGAAGTGCCCATGCAGCAGCCCCAGCCGTGGGGCAGCAGGAGCAGCCAGGACTCCCCTTGGCGCCCTTAGGCCGCAGCGGCTGCCTCTGAATGCACAACCCTGCTCTCCTGGCACAGTAAATAAAATTACAGATGACTTTACAGGAAGTGTTTTGTAGCGAGGGGAACAAATTCCACCAGTCAAATATATTCTGTGTATCGAGGTAAGTAGATGTTAACCCCTTGCTCTTGATTGCTGGCTATGCCAATACAGAGAGGGATAAAGAATGCTAGAAGAGGTGATACCATTCTTATATGTCTCTCTGGCAGTATTGAATTGCTTGTATTTCTTTTTGCCTGTAGGAAATGAAGATTTGTTCAGCAATCATAAATTTATTTCACCTGATCCCAGCTGCTCCACAGACTCTGGTTAAACCTTTGCTGGAAGTTGTGATGAAAACAGAGCGAGCTATGTTGATCGAGGTAAAAGTGGAAGTTAACATTGATTTATTTTTTTTCTTTTTTGCCTTTTGTAAAGTATATTTTGAATTTTTGACGTATTGATGTAAGAATGTTTGATTATAAAAATTCTTTTAAGTACAGCCTTCTCCAAACCTCTTATTTGGAATCAACACTTTATTATGCTTCTAAAAGCAATTGTTAAAACTCACTAAACACAGCATGGAAGTTCTAAACATTTAGTATCTGTGTAAATGCCAAATTAAGTGCTTTTATGAGTGCTAGTAAATTAATAGACAAATAAAACCACTCCATGTTCTGCATTTTTCATTTAAGCGATGTTATTTTTTCAGGCTGGCAGTCCATTCAGAGAACCATTGATAAAATTTCTGACACGTCATCCATCCCAGACTGTTGAGCTATTCATGATGGAAGCCACTTTAAATGATCCACAGTGGAGCAGAATGTTTATGGTAAGCTCAATGGGAAAGTGAAGAAGTAAAAACCTAAATCGCCACAAATCTGATGAATCAGAAATATTTGATTTATCTTTTTACTCTCTGTTTTTAGTTTTTCCTCCCATATGCTCTTGTAGTCTTTAATCGTAGTCTTATTCTGAATATAGGATGCCTGTTCCATGTTGTTTGTTTTTTTTCCTTAGCAGATTTAATGTCTTTACGAATTATGTAGGATTATCACTAAAGTTAGATATTTTTATATAAAGAAATCTAATCTATGTGCTACAGTTGCATATATAAATATTATAAAGCTACAGGATAAAATAAGCCTGTGATGTAAATTGCTTTTAAAAGTTGCTATTAAAATTACTTTTTCCCCTTCTTCAGAGTTTCTTAAAGCATAAAGATGCCAAACCTCTACGAGATGTACTGGCAGCTAATCCAAACAGATTTATTACTCTACTGTTACCTGTTGGTACCCAAGCAGCTGTTAGACCTGGTTCTCCAAGCACTACCACAATGCGTCTTGATCTTCAGTTCCAGGCTATCAAGGTATTCATTTTTTCTTTTGTGTTTTCTTTTGTTTGTATTACAGCTCATATAAAATTGCTTTTAAAAAAATCAGCTAAGATTCAAGAAGTAAACTGATGGCAAAGGAAATTTTCTATAAAAAAACTCCCTTTAAAATCAGTTTAAGCTACTTCATGTTTTCTTTGAATGATATTAGAACCCTAAATCATCTTGAAACAGATGCTTTCTTTTAATCGTTGTTGCTATTGACAGAACTGTTGCATGTTGACAGTGCATTTGTCTTGTTTTGCTTTTGACAGATCATAAGTATTATTGTTAAGAATGATGAATGTTGGCTGGCAAATCAGCATTCCTTGGTGAATCAATTGAAACGTGTATGGGTGAGCGAAGCTTTTCAGGAGAGACATCGTAAGGAGAATATGGCTGCAACAAACTGGAAAGAACCTAAGCTGTTGGCATATTGTTTATTGAATTACTGCAAGTAAGTAGAACCATGTATTTTCTGTAGCTCGTATACTTTTTTTAAAAAAAAAGAATTATTTTGAAAGTATGATGAAGACATGCAGATGTATTAAAAAAGGATGGCAATTATTGGAGATAAGGTTTAACTAAGATATTTCATAATATTGCCATTGACTCTAAAACCTTCATCCTGTTGGCTCTCTGTTTAAGTCTATTTCTTCATCAAATTATACGCATAGTAGGTTAGTAGATGATTTTTCACAGAAACTTTTTATGTGTTTTTACAGAAGGAATTATGGTGATATAGAGTTGCTTTTCCAATTGCTTCGGGCTTTTACGGGTCGTTTTCTCTGCAACATGACTTTTCTGAAAGAATACATGGAAGAAGAGATTCCCAAAAACTACAGCATATCTCAAAAACGGGCTTTGTTCTTCAGATTTGTGGACTTCAATGACCCAAACTTTGGTGATGAGCTCAAAGCCAAGGTAACTGAAGCAATTAAGTTAAAGTAGTCTGGTATTTAGGTTTAATTTTCTTCTTGGGAACTAGGGTAACAAAACTCGCTTGCTTAAATGTCAACGAGTTTGGTAATTGGCAGAGCCATTTAAGTGAAAATATCATACCTGAGGAAGAGCAATAATAAACAGAGACAGCAATTCATCTTGCTTTCAACACTGACTCTTTTAGTTTACACTTTCTAAGAATCTTTGCCCTTGGAAGAGGAAAAGAGGAAGAAAAAAAATCCATGTACATCTGTTCCTTAAGGTTTTCATTCTAGCTTCTTTTGAGAATCAAATGAACATCTTTAACATGCAGGTTTGCATGCAAAAGAAGTTGAATACTGACTGTCATTTAGAGAAGGAAATACTCCAATATAACTGTCTTGTATTTCTGCTCTGCAGGTGCTGCAGCATATCCTCAATCCTGCTTTCTTGCACAGTTTTGAAAAGGGAGAAGGTGAACAGCTTTTGGGACCCCCAAACCCAGAAGGAGATAATCCAGAAAGCATCACTAGTGTTTTTATAACAAAGGTAACAATCTTTGCTTATGTTAAAGCACTTCAAAATTAAGTTGAAACTGAAAATTGTTCCTCTCATTTGACTTCTCAGTCCTCATTTGAGTAACTTTTGCAATTTCCATCTATTATGAGCAATACTATGATATATCATAAAACTTTCAATTTTTGAGATCCATCAATATTCAGTGAGACATTTAATTTACTTATGATATACCCTTGTAACTTGTTTTTCCTTAAACCAGTCAGCCAATCTAAAATGGATGTTGTTCCAGATGAGTTTTTTTATATATTGGGTCTTTGGAAGTTCCTAGATGAGTGGATTATTAAAATTTCCTAATGACCTCAGGAGGCCATTTGATCGATTTTGACCTGAATTTTAAAAAGTAGTGATTTTATGTATTAGTCATCTTTGAACACAACAAAGAGAAGCCGAAAATTAAACCAAAAAAAAAAAACAAAAAAAAACCCAGAACAAAAAAAAACCTGTTCTTATAGGTCATGATTTTTTTTTTCTCTCCTCTTTTCCCCTTTCATCATCTAGGTGCTTGATCCAGAAAAGCAGGCAGACATGCTGGATTCCCTCAGGATCTATCTCCTGCAGTTTGCCACGCTGCTGGTTGAGCATGCCCCACATCACATCCACGACAACAACAAAAACCGCAACAGCAAACTGCGCCGCCTCATGACTTTCGCTTGGCCCTGCCTCCTGTCAAAGGCCTGTGTGGACCCGGCGTGCAAATACAGTGGCCATTTGCTCCTGGCACACATCATTGCCAAATTTGCCATACATAAGAAGATAGTGCTGCAGGTATTGACTGTAGGCTTGTATTCATGTGACTAAAGAACATTAATAAGTTCTGTAGTTTCCTTTTCCTTTACGTTACAATGCAGAGTAGGGAGTGTGTGGTAATTTTGGATGCTTGGTATGTTAGTAGTAAGCAAGCTTGTTCTGAGCAAGCAAGTGCAGAAGCAGTAAGCCGAAAACTAATATGTATCCTTTGGGATAGGAAAATACAGAAAGACATTTGGAGCCATGTGAGTAATGAGAGAGGAAGGGAACAGTAAAAAGTGGTATTTGTAGAATTAATGTTTCTTCATTGGAGACCAATATTTCACTTGAGACAGGGAGTGAGGACCAAAGGAAAAACTTCCATTTGGTCAGTGGAGAAGAACAACAAATGAAAAGGGAAGTAAGGGAGACAAAAGCAATAAGTGTGTGTGTGTGTGTGTGTGTGTGTGTGTGTGTGTGTGTGTGTGTGCGCGTGTGTATAATATGTATATATATATATTTTGTTGATAGTTTTGTATGTATATCAAACTAGAAAAAAAAGTCCATGGTGTTTAGAAGAAGATATATGGTGTAGTGTCTTTTATAAATGCTTTATTTGAACAAACCTATATAAGATTGATCAGAAACTTTTCCTTTTAGGTTTTTCACAGTCTTCTAAAAGCTCATGCCATGGAGGCTCGCGCCATTGTCAGGCAGGCAATGGCTATTTTGACTCCCGCTGTGCCTGCTCGAATGGAGGATGGGCATCAGATGCTGACTCACTGGACACGAAAAATCATTGTAGAAGAGGGTCACACCGTTCCACAATTAGTACACATTTTGCACTTGATAGTACAACATTTCAAGGTACTTGTACCATTTATTCTGGTAGTTGCTGTATCATAAATACCAAGGAGGTGAACTTCAGTTTAATTGAAAATATTGTAATCCTAATTATATGGCTTAGTTTCAAAAGGCATCAGCTCTCTTCAAATGTGTTTGATTAAAATTGAAAAAGCCTCTTGCAATTCATGTTATATGACAACTTCTGAAGTATTCTCTTTTTTTTCTCAATTTTGATTACATTATTTGTCATTTCTCTTTTTGCCCAAATGTCTTTTGTATCACTTGGTATTTGCGCAGGCTTCCTTGGTATGGCTTTGTAAACTGCTAAACAAGCTCCCCAAAGAGCACATGTTTTTGAAATGTCAATTCAATTTAAGTGAAAGATCAACCTGGCCTTACTCCAGAAAAGCCTAAAAATGACCTTTCATGTGGAACATGATTGTGTGATTGGGAGCTGCCTTGCTGCTAGGGGAACAGTTTGAAGTTAAGGACTGCAGCTAGGGGTGCCTTGTTCCAATACGGAAGAGTTGATAAGTATAATTCTTTGGACTGATGCTGGGTCAAGCAAGTAATTTTCTTGAAAATTGTAATGCTTAGTTTAGTTTAGAAAGAATGTGTTTTACTTGTTTAAACACAGGATTTTTCCTTATATAGTGGAGGAAAAGGAGACAAATGAAACTGCAAGACTAATTCAATGTATGCTTATTAACAGACTTGTGAAATTTCTCTGGCATTAAGTCATTGAAACAAAACCCTCTGCTTGTCCTTAGCTTCCAATGATATCTTCCAGTAATTCCCGAGTCATTTGCTTGACTTCATGCATTCTGTGGGGTTAACTGTGAAATTTATTATCTCCAGCTGTATGTTGGGAAACACATGTTGGGAAACACTAAACAGATGGGGGAATAATGAAAAATTTCAAAACAAGAACTTTGAAAATACAAATTAAGAACATTAAGAAAATGTGTCCCAAAGTCATAGTTAGCTTGCTTTAATATGAATTTTGTTTTTCTCTTGACTTTTTTAAAAATAAAAATGTTAACATACTTTAAAGTCACTTTTCAAGAAAAACTATTGAAAAAGTATCTAAGTGTTTTCAAATATGAGTTGTACCATTCTAAAAGGATTAGGTGCTTGAAAAAATCACATTCTGCAGAAAATCTTCATTTAAGTACCTGCAACCAGTACATGAAACTACTGAAAATTGTAGCCAAAACTTTATTTTCAACTGCTACCTATTTTTCCTAGTTGCAAATAGTGAACATGAAACAGATTTAGCACACTTTAGGATTAAAGACTGTTTTATTAGTTTATTTTAATTTTATTTCAATATTTTTATTTTTGGAGAGTGTAGCTGACTTTTGGCTAACACACATGTGAAACCTTCTTTTCAGGTTTATTATCCAGTGAGACATCACTTGGTTCAGCATATGGTTAGTGCCATGCAGAGACTGGGCTTCACTCCCAGTGTTACAATTGAGCAAAGAAAATTAGCTGTGGATCTTGCCGAAGTAGTTATTAAATGGGAATTGCAAAGAATTAAAGACCAGCAGGTAGGAACTCTGAATAAACCAGTTAAGAATGGACTGTTATGTTGTTAAACACTTTTTAACATGCACAATTATGATATTTCAGCCAGATTCAGATATGGATCCAGGTGGAAGTGGAGAAGGGGCCAGTTCTGCCTCCTCAGCTGTTAAAAGAGGATTGTCTGTTGATTCTGGCCAAGAAGTTAAACGATTCAGGACAGCTACTGGAGCAATAAGTGCTGTAAGAGAAGTTCATTTTTTGTTCAGAGACTCTATAAAGTTTTAGAGTGCTTTGACTATGCAATTAGTTTACTTGTTTTTCCACTTATCTTGTAATGCTCTGAATTCAAATTTGCTTAGAAAATACTTCAAATATTTCTGCTTATTGCCCTTCTTAAAATGTAGGTTACGTATTTAGTGTCTTGTGTTCATGCAGGTATTTGGACGTAGCCAGTCCTTGCCAGGAGCTGACGCGCTTCTTTCCAAGCCCATTGACAAGCAGCACACGGACACAGTGGTCAACTTCCTGATTCGGATTGCTTGCCAGGTAGTGTCCTATTTCAGATGGAGAAAGTCCAGAGTTGTTGTAATGATGTCTCAGATTATTATTTTTTTTTATATTTCTCTGAGGCATTTCAAGTATTTAACTAACAGCTTAGGCCCAAGTTTTGATGTTTACCATTATTTGTCACCTTTTTATGCAGTAAAATACTGTAAGAGTATAGTAATAAAATTATTTAAGCTCATCCATTTTAGAAATAAGAAATTATACGCTTGCTTGGAATGCATAAAAATTAATGAGTTGGTTACAGAAAGATGTCATTTTGTTACTCTGATTAATTGCTAGGTAAATGACAACTCAAACACGGCTGGATCTCCTGGGGAGTTGTTGTCTCGACGTTGTGTCAACCTCCTGAAAACAGCTTTACGACCAGACATGTGGCCAAAATCGGAACTCAAACTGCAGTGGTTTGATAAGCTGCTAATGACTGTGGTAGGTCACTTTCTAGTTGTGTAGGGCTTCAGGGTTCTTCAGCACAAATGTTGGTTGAATACTTGTGAAATAAAGTATTTGAGGTGATTTTCAAGTTTAATATTGCTTGACTAGAGTGTTTAGTAAACATTCATTTTTTTTCTGCTGTGTGGCTTTTTTTTTTAATTTACAGCATAGCATAGTTCTGTATTTGAAATAAAATATTAACTCAAGTAAATATTAATTTAATTCACTGCGATTTCTTGGAAAACCTAGAAGTGGCTGGGGAGCTACAGGCCTCCTGCTGGTGCCTTAACCTAACGTAGATTTCCAAGAGACAAAACCAATTGGTCAAAATTTTAAACTAGGTATTAATTTTTACAGTCTTAATTTCTTTCTACTCTCTAGTAAAATACAAGGAGTGTGTGAAGTGTTTGAATTGCATTGGTTCCATAACTGGTATCGCTGCAATACCTATGGATGCTAAAGTAGGGTTAGGAGCAGATGGGTTAACTTGCCTGGATTGTTTCCGTTCTTTTGAAATAAGTTTGTTCAGATAGCCTACTTTTTTTTTTTCTTTTGAAAGATATTATAAATTACCTACAAACATTATTTTACTGATTGTTAGTTTTGTAGTTACATTATGGTAATCTTGAAAATCATAGAAAGGCTGACTTTCTGCATTTGATGAGACAACCTATTTTGTTCTGGCTATATAGTACACATGCCGAGTTATCTGTATGCTTTTTGGTATTACAACATGGTGTTTTATGATTGAACACTTTGTAGAGCTGTGTAATTTACTGCATGACTTATCTAAAAGCATAAATGTGAAACATCCCTAATATAGAGACCTTGACCTTGTTTTTATACTTTTTCAATAGATTTCATGTGGACTTAACTGTTTAATACCTATATCTTTTTTCTGCCGACTCACTGTTTTACTGTTTATGTTCTCTTTAGGAACAGCCCAACCAGGCCAACTTTGCCAATATTTGCACTGGCTTGGAGGTCCTGAGTTTCCTGTTAACCATCCTGCAGCCCCCTGCAATCCTCAGCAGCTTCAAACCCCTGCAACGAGGCGTAGCAGCTTGCATGACTTGTGGAAACACCAAGGTTTTGCGAGCAGTGCATAGTTTGCTTTCTCGCTTAATGGGTATTTTTCCTACGGAACCAAGTACGTGATATTTTCTTCCTCCTTTTTATCCTTTACTGCTGCATAACTTAAGTGAATAAGAGTGGAGTGAAGAAAACGTAGACTGTACTATTATTCTGTCTTATAATTTCTGCATTTAATGATCCATTTTAGCTTGCACTTTCAACCTCTGTTTAAGAAAAGAAAAACTGAAATGAGTAATCATTTGGAATACATCATTATCCACACAAAAAGAATTTGTAATAACCTGTAGCTATCACAACTTTGGTTCAAGAAATGCAGGCTATAAATTTAATGTATTTTACAATTATAATTCTTCTGCTTAAGAAATATAGATTTTTAGTTGTTAAGCCATGTTGTTTTGTTAAAACATGAGAGGGAGATTAGATGTCACTTATATCCTGCCATGTTGTGATTTAAACTAATTTATATATATACACATTTTAGAAAAATCTCAATAGTCTAAGAATTCTTGCCAAAATGAGTTATTTCGAGGTAGTGGTACCCTAATATTTAAGATACACTGTGTAATCAGTAGGTTATGTAAGTGAGGGGATGTCTTTGTGCTACTTTTTTTGATTTATTACCAAACTTGCACTGCTGGAATGGGTGATGGGATGCGCACAGTGGTGTTTTCTTGCCTGTTCTTTGTCTAATATTCCCCAAGGTAATATAACTGTCAACTCTGCAGGTACCTCAAGTGTTGCTTCAAAGTATGAGGAGCTGGAGTGCCTTTATGCTGCAGTGGGAAAGGTTATTTATGAAGGACTTACTAATTATGAAAAAGCCACCAATGCTAACCCTTCGCAGCTCTTTGGTGAGTCTGATTGTGGCCATTTGCTTTATTTACTGTAAGGAGTTGAAATCCAATAATCATGCAGAGGCAGCAGTAGTAAATGGTTGGATCCCAGCTTGAGATATGAACTTGCTTTTTCAGTTATTTTTAAATCCTCGTTTATCAGCTAATAGGAGTTATTTATAGATTTTGAATTCTCACTAAAGGAGGAAGCATATGAATACTACATTTTTTATTGAAAGAGCAGATCTGAATTTTTAGTATGTATCATTCTGAAGAGATGAAATGTTTTTCTTAAAAGATACTTGTTTAACTGGAAGGGAGCTCAAGCTACTTGTGACAATAACAGAGATAGATTGGAATAAGAGAAATTTGGCCCAGAAGTGGTTGTGTTGGTAAAGCAGACCTGACGTTGCACAATTCTAGAAAGCTTGCTGATTTAAATGGCAAATGTCCTTCACTGTTCCATCCTGTGATCTGTGCAGGTAGCTGCAATTTCACTTTGGGAATTGCCTATTTGTCAGGTGTCAGGGTGTGCTGTGCAGCAAACTAACCAAGAAGGATACTTCTTGCCTTTACTCCAGAGTTCACTTGAAGGTTAGGCTGTGTTGTTTCTCTTAGGTTGGGGAAATCTTATTAATTTTGTGTTTAAGGTTTTGAGCTTTGTTTGCCAAATTTCATCCTTGTGTGAGCAGGAAAAGAAATCAAAATTTTCAAAGCAATCATTCAATGACTGAAGCATGATTCTATAAATATTTTTGTAGGCTATTGTTGAATTATTAGTTGCAGAAAGGAAAAGGATAGTTGTAGGATTTTTAGAGGGTATATTTTGACAGAATACTTCTGCAGAGCAACTATTCTACATCTAAATATTTCTACATGGAAATCCTTTATTTTATTATGCTCAGAAGTTTTGCCATGTTAAATATTGTTTTTCATCTGCAGGTACTTTAATGATTCTCAAGTCTGCGTGCAGTAACAACCCCAGTTACATTGACAGATTGATTTCGGTTTTTATGCGATCCCTGCAAAAGATGGTCAGGGAACACTTAAATCCCCAAGCTACAGCAGGAACAGCTGAAGCAAATACAGGTATTGCATTACATAGTGTAATGATGGCAATGATTAAAAGTCTTCTAATTGTGTATTAAATCCCCTTCTTTCCAAAAGGATTAAAATGATTTTGGAGAGGTCTGTGGGCATTACTAAATATTGAAACTTAGTGCAGTATTAGTGAGAATTATTATAAAGTATTGAAGGATGAAAATACACTTTGAGTTGTTAATACCTGCTTTAATATATCAATTTAGGTATTAACCCAAGCATTTTAGGGGATAGTGAATACTTGCTGACCTACAGTGTATATGGAAATATATGGTATGGTGCGGGTGAAAGGAGGTTGACTTAAATTTTGTCTTATGCTTTCACTTTACTCCTTTCTCTATTATAATAAAAGAGCAACTGCTTGTGAAATTAACTTTTTGGACCTGAAAGCTTTGTTTTCATCTTAAAATAGCCTCATTTTCTTTCTTTTCCCTCTTAGCCTCTTTTCTGTCAGTAAAAATCTGTCATTTAATAAAAGGAAAAAAATCAGATAGTTTCTTACTGTTCTTAAAATTTCACTTGTCTGTTTTGAAAATTATTTTATCCCTTCTGTTATAGGTGTTTATAAAGGCTTTTGTTTATTTGTTACTATCTGCAGCAGGTACAAGTGAACTTGTAATGCTAAGTTTGGATCTTGTGAAAACCCGCCTGGCTGTGATGAGCATGGAAATGAGGAAAAATTTCATTCAAGCTATTCTAACATCTCTCATTGAGAAATCTACTGATGCCAAAATTCTTCGCGCAGTAGTAAAAATAGTGGAGGAGTGGGTGAAAAACAATTCCCCAATGGCAGCTAATCAGGTAAGTTGAGAAGATAAATTAAAATCATTATTGCATTCAAATATCAAATCAAAACGAATCATGCCAATATTGTATTTTGTCGGCTTTTGATAATGAGATTTGCAAGGATCTGGTGTATAAATTTAGATGTCGTTTCAATGTTTTTAATTATTCTGCATCTGCCATGAAAGTAACTGGAGTTGAAAATGCTTAGCAATTTGTAAGTTGATAGTATTTGTTTCATTTGAAAGACCATTTTGCCTGCCACTTGCTTAAAAATAACAATTATATATTTCACAATGATGTTAACTTGCATTGAGAGTTTGTTCAAATGGAGGACTATGACCTTCCACCAAGCTATTTTTCAATACTTCAGGAGTGAAAAAGTGATGTAAAGGATGGCTGAGACATTCTTTGAATGTACCAGTTTTCTATGTGCTTTAAGATGAATTGACAAAATTAATCATGTCTTCTTTTAACACAGACACCTACTCTACGGGAGAAGTCCATTTTACTAGTGAAAATGATGACTTACATTGAAAAGCGTTTTCCAGAAGACCTTGAATTAAATGCCCAGTTCTTAGACCTTGTTAACTATGTCTATAGGTAATTATAGCAATTAATCATTTATTGCAGTTTATTGGTTCATAATTTGTACTATATATGACCTTTATAATGTGCCATCAATCTTTTTAAGTTCGGAATTAAGTATATTTTTTTCCCCTCAAACTCAGAATCTGTTCATTTCATGAAATCACAGTATTTACTTACTATATCTGAAGATACCAGGTGAAAATAAACATCTCTTAAAAAGGATTATCTTTTTGGCTCTGTGAAAATATCCCTCCACTGTAATCTCCCACTCTTCCATGCTACAAGAGCATCCTAATAGTTGATCATATTATAAATACAGTGATGGTAGCTAAAATCTCTCTCGTGCATAGGGTATAAAGCTTTTTTCTCTTTCTGTTGTGTAATGTAATTTGAGGAGAGTTGCTTTGTTAGCTCAATAAGCAGATTTTGTAACATACTATTAGAGTGAAAAATAGTTCCCTTATCAAAAACATCAGGTGTTTTCTTTTGTGCTAATGATCCCCATTATTTTCAGCTGCTACTGCCATTCTCTTTCTTACTTAACTATGCAAGGTCCTGGAATGGACATGGTAATCAGCAGGTTTCATCGATTAAGGTTACTGTGACATTTCAAACAGGGATCCCGTTGTGAGTGAAATTGATAATTTTTTTTCTTTCACCTTATGAAGAAATTTTATCCCAATTTAACAAATATGTGATAGCTCTGAGACTTTTTTTCTACTGAGCAATAAGCATTTTTTTCAGTGTTTCTCTCAAAATGGTGGACCTGGATGTATTAGAGTTCTGTCAAAATATCACACGCTTGATTTCAACATTGTAAAAACTACATAAATTTATGTAGATTTATATAAACTAGATAAATTCTAATATCTCTCATTATTTTTCTTTTTAAGGGATGAAAATCTTTCTGGTAGTGAACTTACTGCAAAACTTGAGCCTGCGTTTCTTTCGGGCCTGCGTTGTGCTCAGCCGCTCATACGAGCCAAATTTTTTGAGGTCTTTGACAATTCTATGAAGCGTCGTGTCTATGAGCGCCTGCTTTATGTGACCTGCTCTCAAAACTGGGAAGCGATGGGAAATCACTTTTGGATCAAACAGTGCATCGAGGTAGGGAAATTGCTCTTATCAGAAATGTGGTTATAATTGTAGAAATGTGATTTATTCTCCATTCTTGTTGAATGTGTGCAAGTGTTACACAGTGTGTGTCTTAAAGTGTATTTTTTCTGTATCATAACTAAAAATAGTCTGCTGACTCAGACACTTCTCATGGCATTAAAAATAAATGCAGAGTTAAACTGTAAGAAGCTGGTACTTTGGGGAAAAAATCGTTGTGGATTTGATATCGAAATTTACAATCTATTTTCTCCAGAAAAGTTTAATGAACATGTTAACATATCCTAGGAAAATCCTTGTCTTGTAAATAATGGTGATTAGGAAAAAAATCAAGAATTGGTAAAGCAAATGAATTAAAAACCTTACGGACTGTATGTTTGCACTGCTGGTATGATAAGTTAGATGGGACTGCTTTGAAATGATATCTCATTTTCAGTTGGCTTATTTATGAAAAGATAGGTCTAACTTTTTTGTTTTCAAACAATTTATATTTTTAAAAACATGTTTGTAAAGTAAGTAGAACGTAGCTTTGTGCTCTTGAAAGTATTTTAGCTCCTTGCAGAGACAGGAAGAACATGAATTCTCCCCATCCTTTCTGGTAGGACTTTGATTTTAATGGGGAGATTTTTTTTATATATTCAATTGATTGAAGACACTAAATATATATACTGAAAGTATGAAATACAGGGTATAGGCATAGAAGATTGCTGTTCCTTATGTGTTTTCAGACCATCTTACTTGAAAAACAATCTTGAAAGTATGGTCATAGTGATTGGAAAAAATATGATCTGGTAAAGATGAAAGGAAAATTTATTAACATTTGTTGAATAAAAATGACAAGTATACCTTACTCATGTTAGTATGATTTTTTTTATTGTATTACTGAACTTAAACTGTAAGGGACTTTTTTTTTTGGTTTTGTTTTGCTTGCTTGTTTATTTCTTCAATATCACAAAAATACAAAACTCATAAATTTAAAAGCTCTTCTTATTTTTTAACATCTAGCTCCTGTTGGCAGTGTGTGAGAGAAATACCACCATCGGGACGAGTTGTCAGGGCGCTATGCTGCCTTCTATCACTAATGTTATCAACCTTGCTGACAGTCATGATAGAGCAGCGTTTGCTATGGTAACCCATGTCAAGCAGGAGCCTCGAGAAAGGGAAAATAGCGAATCCAAAGAAGAGGTAACTTCTGGAAAATATTGTACAATAAAAATCTTTTGCATTAAAGTGACTTTCCTGTTTTCTTATCAAATGAGTTTGGAGGATATGCCTGAAGATGATGCACATAGGTGGTTCAGCATCCTGTTTGTTAGTTTATTAAAAGAGTTTGTATGACAGAATAGCAGAACAGTTGAGGTTGGAAGGGACCTCTAGAGGTCATCTAGTCCAACCCCCTGCTCAAGCAGGGACACCTGGAGCATGTGGTTGGCATCCAGGTGGGTTTGGAAGATCTCCCGAGAAGGAGACTCCACAACCTCTGTGGGTAACCTGTTCCAGTGCTCTATCTCCTTGTCATTGTTAATCCCATCACTGTTAATAACATTGCATTTTAGTCATGTATTTGGACTCAGAACTTGTTGCAGTCACTCCATATTTAGCCTTTTCTGTACTGTAGAGCCCTATAAATTACTTTTTTCTAAACTTGAAGAAATATCAGAAATATTGAGACCCCAAGTAAATAGATTTAATTTTTTAAAATTATTTATTTGTAAGGAAATTAAAGAAAATTAAAAAAAACTTGCATATTTGAGGTTGTTTGCTTTCTTTTAGGATGTTGAAATTGACATTGAGCTGGCTCCAGGAGACCAAACGAGCACCCCAAAAACCAAAGAGCTCTCTGAGAAGGATATTGGCAATCAACTGCACATGCTGACCAACCGGCACGACAAATTTCTTGATTCTCTTCGAGAAGTGAAGGTTGGTACAGATCATTGGTTTCCTTGGATTCATTTTAACAGTGAAATCTTCAAAATGTCACTTTCTTTTTTGATTTTTCTTTCTAACTTTTTCATTTTACTGGAGCTCTCTTGCATTTTCATCTTCTACCTCTCCATTGCTTATTTGGAAAAATGTTCTGCCAAACTTTCCAAAGTGTTTGTTGACATTAAGAATTGATGACATTATTTTTTGGTCAATAATTTTTTAATATGAATTTTGGCAGATATTTTCCGTTCTAAGTGCATTTTAACTTTACAGAAACATTAAGAAAACAGTGATGACAAAGGGCACAGAATTAATAATCTATCAGCATTTTGTGTTTAAATAATTTCTAAGAAGATAATATTAGTTGAAAGCTTTTTTGAAAAACCTTTTAAAAATTACAGCTCTATCAACATGATTGTTCAGTGTTATTACCTAGTGGTCATCAACTTCTTTACTTTTTCTCTCTCTCTCTCTCTTTTATTTAATAGAATAGCACATCAATCTTGATCCACATAGGTTTAAATTCATTTTACAGTTTTTATTGCCTGAAGAAATATATTTTTGACATACTAGTTGGAAAAGTTGTTGATATTACTGCTTAAACAACTCTATGGATGATGAACTCTTCTTCCACAGTATAAATTATTCTTTTTCCACTTATATGCATTTTTTTTTCTGTTCTAGACTGGTGCATTGCTGAGTGCCTTTGTTCAATTATGTCATATTTCTACACCACTGGCAGAGAAGACTTGGATCCAGCTTTTCTCACGGTTATGGAAAATCTTGTCTGACAGACAGCAACATGTGAGAATCTCTCTCATAGTAAATTTATCTTTGCTAATGACTGTTTTTCTGTGGATTGTAGCGCCAAAGAATTGGTTCACATTGGGAAGTTTGCTATTTTTGAGGCTCATTGAAGGCTGTGTATGTTCATGCATGCATCTTTTGAAAGTCGTAGTGCCCCCTTCAATTTATTGAGAATTACTTTTATCAAATGATTGTGCTACAGCATATACTGTAGTGGCAAGATTTTTGAATTGAAATTCAGTACTAGAAGAATCTGAGTGAGCAGATAACTATCCCTGTGCTTCTCTTCCAGGCTCTAGCAGGTGAAATAAGTCCTTTCCTGTGCAGTGGCAGCCATCAAGTGCAGCGGGACTGCCAGCCGAGCGCCCTGAACTGCTTTGTGGAAGCGATGTCCCAGTGCGTTCCTCCCATTCCCATCAGACCTTGTGTCCTGAAATACTTGGGCAAAACTCACAATCTGTGGTTCCGTTCGACACTGATGCTGGAACATCAAGCCTTTGAAAAAGGACTGAGCCTACAGATCAAGCCAAAGCAGACAACAGAATTTTACGAGCAGGAAAGCATAACTCCTCCTCAGCAGGTATGATACTGTATTTATGAAAATACCTTATGAAATGAGGGGAGAAAAGCAATGTAGCTATGTAGTACAATAGTACTCCTTACTCATTTTTAAGACTCTTGTTAAAGTTGAACGTGTTTTGAATTCACTGAAGAAGTTCCTGTCCTTGCATATTTGTGAATACAGACACTTTCAACATTGCTTTCTATCTTACCTACTTCTCATGCCTTTCCTTCTCCTGTCACTAATACTTTCATGTATTTCTCTTTTTTCAATCTGTTTATGACACTAGTTCTCTGCAGCACTGTAAAACAGAATCAAACCATTTCTGCTCCTAATTTTAAACCACAAGTGAAAGTCTGTAGGGTCTCCATTTATGTCAAAGGGTGTATGCTTTTCTTGCTTGTTGGTACATGATCTTGAAGAATTGTTGGCTAAGCAACACTGAGTTAAGCAGGTGCTATTGCATTCAGTAGCCTAGCAGATAGTTGTGATCAACTCTGGTGTGTTTTTGTTATCAGCTGAGGAAGTTAAACATTACAGATTCTTTCTGCATTGAAATTTGAGTTGTGTTAGGTAATTTAATTTTCTATAATTCAATCTGATATAATAGAGAGAATGAGCCAGAATCAACACAAAAAAAGATTGATTTCTTTTTCTAGTGTAGTGCAGTGTTGGAACTTCTAAATGAGCTTATAGAATACACATTTGTTTTTTACTCTTTCTGAGCTTGTCTCGGTGCAGAAGATGTGTTTTAGCTCTCCAATTTTCAATGTCACTTTTCAATGACAGTTTGCAGAGGAATATGTGTGGTTACTCTTTTAGGAAATACTGGATTCCCTTGCTGAGCTCTACTCCTTGTTGCAAGAGGAGGACATGTGGGCTGGACTATGGCAGAAACGCTGCAAATTCCCAGAGACAGCGACAGCTATTGCCTATGAACAGCATGGCTTCTTTGAGCAGGTACAGGCTTGATATTAGAAGCAATCTGAGTAGTTCTACTGCCAGGTTGAATATTCAGGTCAATAAGCAACTATTGCATGTATTGGTAATTGACTTCAATCTTGTAAAGTAGGAAATAGTTTCTCTTCTGACAGAAGTAATAGTTTAGGCTGTGTAAAAGTTGGATAAAGAAAGATTTTGAGCACTACTCTGTCATTCAGAAGTCTCTTGTTTTTTTTTTTCTTTTTTTTACCACATTTGTAAAGTTGCCAGGTCATATCCCTTAATAGAATTTCTTTTTAACTTACAATTATGATGACTTTTTTCCTAAAGAATAGAATGTCGAGTTCACATATATGTAGCATAGGGAAAAATGATGCTAATATTTTTTTAGGCACAAGAGAGTTATGAAAAAGCAATGGAAAAGGCTAAAAAAGAACATGAACGGAGCAATGCTTCCCCTTCCATCTTTCCTGAGTATCAGCTTTGGGAAGACCATTGGATTCGGTAAGGCTTTAAAAGCTATTGCAGAGGAAGACTTGATACATTGCAGTAGAAGAAAAATACCCTGCTAGTTTATAATAAGTTATTAAAATAAACCTAGTTCAAGACATTTAATATACAGGGGATATTTGAGGGAATAAAAAAGAAAAGCTATACTGTCCCTCACTTTAGGAGATCCTCGGAATCTGGAGCATGGTGAAAATATAATTTTTGTCAAGACAGACTGGATTGTGACCAATATTTAGTCAAAATTGGTCCAGTCAAACTCAGTTAGAATTTATTTTCTTCTATTCATAACGAATGTTCTCGGAAACACCAAATGCAGCCTTTCATTTTCCTATATTTCTTTATTATGCTATAGGTGACCCTGCATGTGCAGGGGGGCTGGACTAGATGATCTCCAAAGGTCCCGTACAGCCTTAATGATTCCATGATTATAGCTGGAAATACATTAAAAAAACAAACCAAAACAAAAAACTGCTCTCTTCCTATCTGGATAAAATTTCTGCAGTGTCTGCAAAGCACTTCAGACAAACTCAGATGCCTGTATTGTCCTAACAAAAATCACTGATGGTTATTTCTGTTTTTTATATTTATTTATTTATTACAACCAATGTGACACTATTTTTTTCATGTTTATTAGTTGCTCAAAAGAACTGAATCAGTGGGAACCTTTGACAGAGTATGGCCAATCGAAAGGACATATAAATCCCTACCTAGTACTGGAATGTGCGTGGAGAGTCTCTAACTGGACTGCTATGAAGGAAGCTCTGGTTCAGGTGAGTAAGTGGTTTTATGACTCTCAAAATGGGCTTTGCTAATATTTAATTTCCTTGTTGATTTTACTGATTGTATTTCTAGCAAGTCAGCATTACTGTTCATTTCATAGAAACATTAAACTGCTCTTTGGAAATTTTCTTTGATGTCCCTGCACACAGCTTGATATTTTGGCAACCAAAGCATATTATTTCAACAGACAAACTTGGTTTGCTTTTGTGTCTCTTCATTAAGCTGTAGTATGTAAGGAATTTACATTTCTTAAATAAATAAGTTTCATAATTAGGGCAGATAAAAAGTTTCGTGCATGGAATTGAGTTATTAAAAAGCAACAAATGTTTGTAGCAAATTGTAAATTCAGTTTAGAGAAGGCTGGGGAGATTTTTTTTTTTGTATTTTAAGCCTTTGCAGGAATGAAAGTTCCTTTTATGAAATGCAGTAAGACAATATGTTAATTCCAGTCCCTGTGGACAATGTAACTCTGCTCCCTGGTCTAAAACACAAGAGCTCAATGCCCTTGCTGTTTTCCTGTTTGATTCAGCACCTGGAAGGCAAAGTCAAAGTGTTCACAGCCTTTATTGTTCAAAGTTAAAATGCTTAAACACAATTTATGCTGTTCATCTCCACTGTCCTTGAGGGAGGAATAGGACAAATGTATAAAAAGGTGAAAATCAGGGAATTGCCAATTAAATTTGGTTTATGTTAATTGCCTTTTTGTATCTGTACAATATTTACCCTCTGGTGAACCTCTGTTTCAGGCTTCTTTGCTAAGAGATTTCAGGTTATTCATGGATGGCTTTTGCCTGTCTTTTGTTAGCATGTTGTACCTTCCTGAACGTCTCTCAGATTCATTTTCAGAGATGCACCAGTGGCAATATATCTTTCTGACCATGCATACGCTAGGTTTTGTTGTTCTCTGTGGTACAATCAGCATCACGATCAGCTAAAATGTTTTCCTGCTTTTGAAAAGGCAAATAACAGCTGCTCTCTGCAATGCTTTGCTTCTCTTGCCTTTGCAGCTCTGGCTTTTTCAGTCAGGGCATGTTAAGTCTGTGGCTTTATGGCAAGGACATTGGTGAAATGCTATAGAGTTGTGTGATTTGATTTATTTTTTCCCCTTCTTTCTCTGCCCTGTTGAACTACTTAGCATTTGTAGAAATTGAAGGCAGCTTCCAGGTGTCGGACAAAAAAAATCCAAGTATTAGAAGAAATAGAAACTGGTCTAAAACTTAGAGCAATCATAATTTCAAATGAAGCTTTACACTCAGGGGTTACTTGAGTGGAAGTGGTCTACTCTGCATCCATCACTGATGTGCAGACTTTAGGGCTGGTAAAATGTTACCAGGCAGTCAAAAGAGCAACTCCCAGCTCTCAGAAAGCAGCATGTGAAATCTCTCGTGTTTCAGCACTGGTTGGTTGCAGAGGCTAGTATACATTGCAAATTGTGCCAGTGGGTATTATTTGAATGAAGACAGTGACAAATTCAAGGATGTTTATTATATATGAGGGAAAATGGATTATGTATATAGCCTAAGCCATTTTTCTTTTCCTAATTTACAGCTTTGCCTAGCAGAGGTATAATGGCAGGTTTGCTGTTCTTGTAGTGGCAGTATTCTGCGACATGCCCTGAATCATCCAGGGGTTACTTCTCATATCCATCTGCTTTGGCTTTCTGTTTAAGTACTCAATGCTTTATTACTGTAAAGTAACTGCTGGATTTCTCATTTTATTCTCATTTGGGGTCTACTTTAGTTCCATTCCAAATGAAGCTCATTTGATTTTATAGCACATCCATTAAGCATAATTTTTAAATAACTTGGAAGTACCAGGGGTCAGATCAAGTGTGTTTAAGGCTGGAGTGTGGAGATGTAGTTGGAGCCTGAGAGGTGAGAGGCAATGAGACCTGGCTAAGGAGGAGAGAATGAGCTGAGGATGAAGGAGGTTGAAGGAAAGCAAATGGGTAAGGAATGGCAGGGATAACTAGGCAAACAGACTGAAGCAAGAGTTTGGGAAAAGTGATTTCCTCTGGAAGATAAGAATCGTGTAAAATTAGCAGAGAGGCCAGAGGCATAGAATGAAATGTTGCAGGAGGCGTCAATATTCATGACAGATGTTTGAGGTCTGTTGGTTTGTTCTGTGAATAAAGTTTAAATGGATAGAAAAATATCCTTAAACTTACTCTGAGCTTTCTGAGGGGAAAAAAAAGTGGAGAATATGTAGGTAAACCCTTTTACCTCAGCAAATTCTGAAATTTTGATTATTATAGTATGCCAAAGTATTATAGTACGCCAAAGACTGGCCATATTTTCTCTAGAAATTCTAGAATTATTTGTGTGTTCTTTCTTTCCTGTTCTTTTTTTTTTTTTTTTTTGTAGCTGAAATCACTTTTACTGGGTGATTAAAGTGTTTTTTAAATTATTTTTTTATATGACTTTAGAAAAAGACACCCTCTTATAGTAAATTGATTTTTTTTCTTATTTTTAATATATTATTAGTCAGTGTAGAAACATAAACTAAATGCAGACCTGGCACCTGAAAGGTGAGAATATTGTGTTAAATCCAAGTGAAAAGGAGCTTGCCCGCTTCTTTGCAGTACTCATTAGCTATAGGCTCAGACATTACTGGAATTATTCTGCTAAAAGAGCCAGAGTTGAGAAGGGAATGAATTACATCTTTGAAATATGATTTACCCGATAAAGCTCTGAGCAGAGCCTTGGGCAGCATTGTTTATATACTGCAGGGATTTATCCCGAAGAATTAGTCTCTCATGTAATTGGATTTTATTGTTTCATCATTACAGTTTTGAATCAAGTGGTGAATCAGTGTCCCTTAGTAAAAAATATTACATATCTCGTTAGGAACTGACTATCTAGTTTCGTAATATCTGCAAAACATAAACATGATTATGAAAAATGCTGAGCATCCTTTAATTCCAGTATCTTGCAGGATTAAGTTCCTTCATACAAATTACTCTAATGCTGTGTTTCAGTGTGACAATTTATTTTTGCATGATAAATATGCTGAATAGTGTGTGTCTCAATTTCTTTAAGATTTGGCTAAATATTATTTTTTCCTGTTTTGTGTTTGGTCTTCTGTAACAATTTCTTTGTCAGAAAGCAAAATACCTAGGTGCAATCAATATGTTTTTCTTTAGGAGCTAAACTAGGAAAACAGTGGAAGTCGTTTAATTGATTAAAGGCAGAATTGTCTTTTGATGGCGCTTAAATTAAGGGTGTCCAACCATTGTGACATTTGCAATTTTCCCATGTCTGTAGTACTGATGATTCAGTAGAGGTAGTTGTCTCTAAAGTTGCCCTTTTTTATCTATCAGTCATTGCAAGCAGGTCTTGTAAGTGGTAAGCTATATGGGCTACAGAAATTATCTAATGTGATAGGTAGGTTTTAATTAAGTGTTCTAAAAAACACTATTTTGTTCACTATTTAAGCTTATATCTTTATTGGCTAGTTGTAATTGGCTAATAATATTTTAAAGCCTAAAATAAGAAGTAGTTTATATGCTCTGTTTCAAGCCTAGAGTTATAACGCAATGAAGTTTATCACACCTGACAGGTTCTGTTTTTGGTGGCCTGCAAGTTAGAGTAGAAGTGACAACCACGAGTAAGTGCTGATACAGTTTAGCTGCAGTTATAGCAAATGAGATTTTCAGTAATGAGACATTTACTAATGGACTGAGAGGAAGATCCTGAAGCTGTGAATGGAGCTTCTGTGGCTGTACTCACGTTCTTGTGTAAGTGTCAGGACACATGTTTGCATAAATAGTACGATGGGAAAGAGTAATTGCTTCTGTGCTGCTGTACGTGCTACTCCAAATTTATTGATATTCTTTCATACTGCTTAAAAAAAAGACTTTCAAAAGCTTATATTAAAAGTGTTATTTTATGAAGTTCTGTGCTTATCCACAAGAGAGGTCAGAAAAGATGGCAACTATATATCAGTTTCCTAAATCCTTGTGAAGCATTTTTAATAATCTACCTGTTGAAGTTAAGCTGTTAAAATACCAAGTGGCCTTTGATAGGACCCGAGTCTCATTTCCATTTGCTCACATAGCCATTTTGGTTAATGAGCCAGTAGATAATGCAATAAAAAAAAAGAGAGAGATTATTTTCACTGTGTAAGTGTAGGGTTGCTACCTGGCAGTTTTTCTTTGTTGGCGCAGACATAAAGTCAGTTGAGGATAAGCAAAAAAAACCTCACTTGAAGTGGTTAAGATACATTATATAAGATAAGTATATATGTAAGTTAAGATACAGAATTTTTATGTTGCATATAAAGACAAAAAGAGGCTGTTTTGAAGGGCAAAAAAGAGAGGTCAAGGATGTCGGGGTTTCAAACATTGCACTATCAATTAGGGGGTGATTAAGTGAGCAGAATTTCAAAGGATGCACTTGTTCTGAAAAATCTTACTTGTTAGCTTTTTTGTCTCTGTGACACTTGCATGCACATGGTTGCACAGTTCAAGTACATTGTGCGATGCTGTCTTTCAGAAAATGGTTTTAAATTATTTTTTAAAATTCATTTTTAGCACTTCCACCTGATTTTGCACCTGTCTTCCAGAAATCATTTTGGCTTGAATTGGGATAGCTTTAGATCATTTTTAAGTTAACAGCTGTTTATTCTCATAAGCTTGGTAATGTCCTGGAGTGGTCAGGTAAGAAATGTCATGTCAGCACAAGGTGTTTGCATCTGCAGAGTTGGTTCCTGCAAGCAGCAATTTGACATCCCTTGTTCGCAGAGCGCTGAAGTGTTTCACAAGGTAGTAATGCTTCATCTGCTGAGGAGCATCTTCTTTTCTCTGCATAGGGTGAACTCGTTTACTGTGAGCTTCATGCTCCCCTTGCAAGAGAGCTTGATCAGCTGTCTTCACTACAGTTGTCAGTATAAAAATATCCTGCCAACGTTTTGTGTGCAGGCACATTTACTCTTATGCTGAACTTGCAATGTATTTGCTAGACAATCCTTACCAAAAACTTCTAGAGAGCAGAAACATCTCTAATGTCAGAGATTTCAATATTTTATCCTGATATTTTTAGATACAGAGCTGAGTATTTATTTAGGAGTAATTTATTTTTAAATTCCAAAATTTTCTGCACTGAAGCATTTTGAGCATGAATAGTCTTCACTAGAGCCTTTTCCGTTTAATTACCAGGTGGAGCTGAGCTGTCCGAAAGAGATGGCTTGGAAAGTGAACATGTACCGAGGATATTTAGCCATCTGCCACCCTGAAGAGCAGCAGCTGAACTTCATCGAGCGCCTGGTGGAGATGGCGAGCAGCTTAGCCATTCGGGAGTGGCGGAGGCTTCCCCACGTCGTGTCGCACGTTCACACTCCCCTCCTGCAGGTAAGCAGAACAGTTAGTTTAGGTTATTTTCCAATAATGGATTTCAGGAGTTTTAATAATTATGGGTATGGAGTGTTTTAGTGTACAGTACTGTTGGATTTTCCTAATGATATTTTCATCTTAGAAATTGAAATTGCATTTTGCAATGGTATGCAGGAATTTTTAAGGGCCAATGGTATTGATGGATATACTTGCCTGGAGCTGACTGCCTAAATTCTTGTCTGGAAAATGGGACTTCCAGATGGGAATGGGACTCCAAGGTGCTTCCAGAAACTGCTTGGAGGCATCCAGGTACCCATGCTCATCACTGCATGCTGTGCCTGGAGTGGGGTAATTAGAGACCTTGGATTCAGCTTGCCCTGCAGTAGGTGACCTCAACTGAAAGTGCTTCTGGTTTCTCTTCATTTGAGGGCTACCTGTGTCCACACCCTTACTTTTAATGGTGCATGTGACTGAGCCCAGCTTGTCACCAGCGCAAGCTGTATCTCCAAGGGGAAAATTGGGAATATCTGTGTGGTGTAACCTGGGACTGCATAACAGGGATGCACTGGTAGGTGGATCAATGCCTAGAAATCTCATGCAACTACTTGGAAGATCCTGCTTTTTCCACACTCCAGTCAGCCTAAGGTTCCCATATGAGATCTAAGCTTTCCCTGTGTGTTGTGCCCAGCACAATCTGTGGGTACCTGCATCCACATGTTCCACGGAGGCTCTGGACCTGCGGCAGAGTTTGTGCCGCATCCTGCACCTTTCCCCAGCCACCAAAGAGGTGGCAGCGTCAGCCAGAGCGAGAGAGAGGAGGGACACAGATCGTCGGGAGGGAGCAGCAGCTGAGGAAGGGGCTCAGATAAATGCTGGGATAGGGAGCCGTGTCCCCTGCGAGCCGCTCGCCGCAGCAGCACCTCTTGTGTTGCAGTAAATTCCTTCCTGCTAAGTTTTCATTGGTACTTTCAGTTTTTTCCTCCCCACAGACTGGCGGTATCTGCAGCCTGAAAGGATTAGCAGTGCAGTATAAAGTGTTTAAAAGCTTTCAAATATCAATTAAGGCAATTATTTAAAATAATCTTGTATGTATATATCTGCCTTGAAGCAATGATAAAATAGGTGGTGAATGACAGAGATACAAATGCAGCAGTGAATTTGCACTGCAGTAATTACTTTTTTCTTTTTTTTTTTTAATATCAGATAGTGTGTGATTAAATACCTGTGAGAAAATTAAATTTACGTGATGAATGGGTATAGGATGAAGGTTAAGCTATTGTGAGAGCTGATACTGTGATGATTGTAGGAAAATATTACTTTCCTTAATTTATTTTGTTTCAAGAGATTTGACTCTGTAAATTTGGAGTGGATTTTTTTTTAAATAACTTATCTTATTGGGTTGATTAACAGTGAATACAGCTGTTATCTACTAAGAGGTAGCTCGGAGAATACTACATTGCTTTTATTGTACTGCAGGTAATTAAATTCCCCGCAAGTTTGTGGGCTTTTTCTTCAGTGTCTGCTGCCCTTAGGAAGTTACAGACTGCTGCCGTCTCCTGTTTGCTCCTTTCAGCATTTTGGGAATATTGGATGTCTCTGAAAAGCCATTCTCAGCCCAAGTAAATGCTCAAACCCGAGGCTGCTGCACAATGGCTTGAGGCAATTGCTTCAGGAAGGCATGACTTAAAGTTTGTGTGTAGAGAAGGACCAGGGAATTTGTATTATTAAAAGTTTTCTTTTAATCAGAGCAACATTTAAAGTATGTATTTCTGCCTTAGTCTGCTGCTGAAGTAGATTGCAGGAGCCACCACCAGTGCTTTTCTGTGGTTGGTTTTGATATAGTAGTTTTAGACTGTGGGCTAGGACTTAATGCTAACCGAAATGTTTTTAATTTTTCTCTATACCAGTATCATGCTATTCTTTTTATGCCTTGTGTTGAGATAATCCCTGTGACTGTGGCATTGTCATATCCCATGCCAAGTACATGGGGCATTGAATGAATTTATTTACATGTGGGAGAAAAGGTTGAGGGTCGAAGATTGCGCAAATTCAAAGTTTATTTTATTTTTTTTAATGGAGTGGGCAAAATGCTTCTTATAAATAATTTTGGAATAAGTTATGAATGATTGTGGAATAAATTATGAAAGCATGTGCAGCTCAACATAGAGGAAGCGTTTCTTGTCACTCTCCCTAGGAAAGACATTAGTTGAACCTCTCAGACTTTATGGGAAGAAGACATTAACTGCAGATCAGGAATGTCTGTTTATAACTGGATAAAGTTAGTGTGTTAAGTTTGCTCAGGAAGAGGTGTACGTGTATTAACAGCTTGATATTTCCTCTGCCTCTCTGGAGCAGATGCCTGAAGTTATGCAGTGGCCTGCCTTTGAATGGGAAGATGTTTTATGGCTATTTATATTTTAGTTCTGTTTTATTCTTTACTTCTATGTTTTTAAGACTAGCCAACATCAATAAAAATCCTATGCAGGTGACTCGGTGGCTGAATTTCATAGATAAGTCAATGACTAACTGATGAATCAACCTCATACAGGGTGTGGGGTTTTTTCTTCTGATTTTACTTGGTGATTAAAATGGTAAATGGTGAATTAAAGGTGAAAACATTAGTTGAGATATTTTCCTAGTAATGAAGTCAGCCAGCGGATTGTACTGTCCTTTATGATGATTTATATTGTTTAATGTTTTCTAGGCAGCACAACAAATAATTGAACTTCAGGAAGCAGCCCAAATAAATGCAGGATTACAGCCAAATAATCTAGGGAGGAACAACAGCCTCCATGATATGAAGACTGTCGTAAAAACTTGGAGGAACAGGTTACCTATTGTGTCAGATGACTTATCCCATTGGAGCAGCATTTTCATGTGGAGACAACATCATTACCAGGGTAAAACTGCCTGGTCCAGCATGCATTCATCATGTAATTTTCCAGACAACACATTGTTTGAAATAAGTTCTTTGTGTTCTTTTTCTTTAAACATACAGGAATTCTGTTGATTCTTCAACAAAAACAACTGATTGTTCTTGCTGAATTTTCATCTATCCATTCCATTTTTAAAAATCATTATTTCACATGTATTTTTCTTGTCAGATTTTGCTGCATACACAGTTTCATTTATAATGACACATATTTCTTGTTTTGCCTGTAGCCATTGTAACTGCATATGAGAACAGTTCTCAGCACGATCCCAGTTCCAATAATGCTATGCTGGGAGTTCATGCTTCTGCATCGGCGATTATCCAGTACGGGAAGATTGCGCGAAAGCAGGGGCTGGTCAACGTGGCTCTGGATATTCTGAGCCGCATTCACACCATTCCGACCGTGCCCATCGTGGATTGCTTCCAGAAAATTCGCCAGCAAGTCAAATGTTACCTTCAGCTGGCAGGAGTCATGGGCAAAAATGAATGTATGCAGGTATGTTAGCGCTCTCTCTGAAATTGTTGTGACTGGGGACAGGACCGAGAGGGTTCCCAGTGGTGTGCAGTGATTCGAATAGGTGACACATAAACAGAACAGGGTGTGAATTTGGTTGATCGTGTTGTGTATAAATGGATAAAGTTGTCTTAAGTAACACTATTAGAGTTGAAAGCAAAGAGTCATTGTTCTTTTTGAACTGAATACTCTGATTATTTTAAAAAATAGCCAAAAAAGAGTAAAGGTGAAAGATTTCTTAAAATCTTTTAAGAAATAAAATTAACGGACGTCAAAAAAAAGATTTGTAAGATAGCCAATGCTATCACAAGACTAAGTGAGGGTTTTTGAGTGGCTTGCATTGTATGAGTGGTAAGTAATGGCATACTGAAGCGAGACAAAGCAAGTTACATCTATAGGAAAAAAAAAACGTGACAAGACAAAAAAGTAAATGGCATAAGGCGAGCCAACTATAAGGTGGAAATATGATAATCCATCATCAGGTGAGCTTTGACTATAATGTCTATTAGTTTTGCATAGGCTTTTTTAAAGGATAATTAAAAAGAAAATAAGTTCAAAACAGTAGAAAATCATGATGCTGTTTAAATTTCAAGAGGGTATTTTGGCTGTTTGTTTTTTTATGGCACATCTTTTTGATAAAACTTCTATTTTAGAAGACTTTTTTCATTAAGGCTTTTTTTTAACAGGGTCTTGAAGTTATTGAATCAACAAATCTGAAGTACTTCACCAAGGAGATGACTGCTGAGTTCTATGCATTGAAGGGAATGTTCTTGGCCCAGATTAACAAGTAAGTGTGTTGGCTGGAAGAGGCCCTAGCACACTTCTAAGAAAAATGCAGCTGACTTGAGCACAATATTTAAAGAAAGGAAGTTGTTCCATATGTTTATACAGACTAAAATTTGGCACAGCTGTTAAAGTACAGGCAACTTCTGGTTGCTGTGCAGTTTAAAGATGTAAAGACTAGTAGTCTTTCTAAGTATGATAGGAAGAATAGCTAAAGGAAACATTTCAAAATACAATCATTTAAAAATATATATTTTTTTTTATTTCAGTTTTGGGAGGAGGGTATAGTGTGAAGGGAGAAAGGATCTACCCAAAGCTTAACAGCTTAATATATTTTTTTCCTCTAGTTCCATGACTACTTTGTTAGTCAAATTGGTGCAAATTTGAGTAATTTTTTAAAGGTAGTTGACGAAAGGAAGAGCTTAAACTCTCTCTTCAGCATAATCCTCATATACGAAATTACATAAAAAAATGCTGTTTAGTCTATAAGCTTAGAGCTGACTAAAAAATCTAGCCTACCACTTTTATGGTTTTGTATCATTGTACATTGTATCTATTGCTCTTGTAAGCTATAGCTATTCAAGGCATAAGTAGATGTTGTAGTATAATTCAGATTGCTTAGACAAAGCTGCTATATCATCTAATATGAAAATGGGACAAAAACTCATTTCAGATAATTGAATTGGAAAGATTAATGTGGGATGTGTTGGAGACATCTTGCATTACAGCAATTAAAAACACCTAAGTGCAAACATTGCTTTCAGACAGCTACCTTTCTAATATTCTTGCTGTCAAGCATATTATTACTTTGAGGAAGATCTCTCTTTAATCCAGTAAACAAGTATCTGAGCAGTCAAATTTTGCCTGGTGATACCTTAAAACCTTCAGATTTCAGTGGCTTTTTGTGTGTGTGATTTTTAATAGCAGTATTACTACATGCTACATATAGGTGAAATCATGCCTTTACCACTCACAAAGCAGACAGTTAATGAAATCCATGAGCTTTTAAGTTATAAACGTCAGTTCCACATAGCAATTTAAGCCAGGAAATGATGAATATCTTCTTCTGTGGATACAAGAGAGAATTTTAAATAGGCAGAATGTAATTACTTTGATGAAAAGTGCAATGAGGTTGGTTTTTTTTTTTTTTCTTTTGGTGGCAAATGAGCTCAGTTGTAGTCAAGGTGTAAAGAGAAGATTTCCTCTTCATTGCCTTTTATTTATTTATTTGCTTTAGTGCAGGCCAAAAAAAGGCAAATAGCTAAAACTGCTCATTTCTTCTGAATAGGATTGGTAATGGATTTTATTTAAGACACAGTTCTGGTTTATTTACAGTTTGTAAATCTTTCCAAAAATAAGCACGGACATACATTAACACTTCAGTCGCATACAGTTAGGAAGAATGGCCAAGGGTTGAAGTGCAGCCCTTGGGAGTGGGACTCCTGCTCCTCTGACACTAGCAAAAACTGTGAGCTAAAGGTCACCTGTGGTGTTGCAGATCCCTGAGCTGCCCCTTCTCTGAGCATGGGGATAGAAACCATATTAAAAAAGTCATCTCAGGTGTCAGGAATGATAGATAGTAGAGAGGGAGAAAAGAAAATCTAGTGGAAAATCCTGTTGTTGTAAAAGGGAAGCAGAGATACCAAGTCATTTATCAGGCTGCTCTTGGGGCAGTCTGCTTTGAGACCTGAAAAGAAGGAAGCCACATGAAGAAAACATACTCATGTAACACAGAAACTAACTTCACTTTGACAGATAAGGTTACTTTTCCTTTTATCGTTTTAACCCATTAGATTAGTCATTTTAATTTGTTTATTCTTGCACACTGTGTTCCTACAAGCTAATAATAATTTTATATTTTTAAGAATGAGACAAACAAGTAGTACTTGGGTGCTGTTTATCTAAATGCTTATTCCATAAGAGAAAATTGGAGCACTTCTGTATTGAAGGATTGTAGAATGCTTTAAAAGCTCCTCCAATTCAGTAACGTGTATGTGAGTTTCCTCATTCTTTTTTTTGTGCCTGAGATGTTAATGCATATTCTACAGGATTACATGGATTCAAGAATTGTATTTACATTGGGATGAATCATGCTAAACTTTAAGCTAGGAGCTTTTGAGGCAACCTAGAGAAAACTTTGCAATTATCAGGCTAATAAACTAAAACAGATTTTTCTGCATCTAAGAGCTGTATGACTAGTCTTCATATTCATTCAGTTTTTACTGTTGAAAAATAAACAGTTTAGCTGTGGAGATTAGAATCGGACTTTTTCCTAGATAATTTTGATTGTATTTTTTTCATGTTTGGTGTAGACAGTTCAGTAAGATATAGTGTACCAAAGAATAGCTAATGACATCATCCCAAATTTGCTTCTTTTTTCAAAGTGTTATTACTTCTCTGCCTCTTTTTTTCAAAGTGGTAATACTTCTCTTTGACCTACTTAATTGAAACAGACTCAGATTTAATCAGTTACAATGATACAGATAATAACGTAAGCCATAATATAGCTGCTATTAAATGAAAGAAATTTTCAGGTAAATGAAAGGGAAACGCAATGTTTCTTTGATACTCTTAACACTGTCTGCACTCTTTCCTATAGTGATTATTCCTGTGGGATATCATTAGTCTGGGGTATTCTAGATGCTCACAGGATCAAGGAATAAGAGGATAAGTGACAGGATAAGATTCATTGCTAGGCTGGAGTATCATGTTTATTCTGGTTGGTAGTAGCTGAGCACTTAATAATAAACTGTTTTTTACTTCTAAGTGATGAGAGTTTTTCGTATTTTAAGGAGTATCTGGATACTTTAAATGTTTATGTAATTGTTCCCATTATGAAATATTTTATTTCATAGGTTCTGCATGTTAAAGAAAGCAATCATAACAGCTTGCTAGAGAACTTAGTGGAAAAGAATCATTCAGTATTAAAAAAAGTGATTGAGTTGCCCTATTAGATTTCTTCTGCCTCTTAGGTAATGCAATAACTTTGTACTGATCCAAACGGATATTCACCCTTGTCACAATGCAGGTCTGAAGAAGCAAACAAAGCTTTTTCTGCAGCTGTGCAGATGCATGATGTGCTAGTGAAAGCCTGGGCCATGTGGGGAGATTACTTGGAGAATATCTTTGTGAAGGAGCGTCAGCTCCACCTGGGTGTATCTGCTATTACTTGCTACCTGCATGCGTGTCGTCATCAGAATGAGAGTAAATCAAGAAAATATTTAGCAAAGGTAAGATTTAGACATTACCAAAAAATTAAAATAAAAATAGAGCTCTACCTCTTCAGAAGAGTCTGAGTATGTGCCAATATGCCCATTAGAGGAAGTTCAGTTTCTGCCTAGCAGGTTTAATTTAGATTCAGAGTTTACAGGTGGCCTGCAAAGGATCATTACATATGTCATGAATTTTTCTACTTCATCAGGATATCTGTGTTTTTTTAAGTGAATCTGTTTTCTCTGTAGGAGAAAGGGGGAAGTTCCTTATATTCAGCATTTGCACTATATGAAGCAGTGGTCTGATGCTTTGCAAAGTGTCATTATCTGTTTATCATTGAAATGGATATTGTATTAACTTTCAATTTGATACTACATTTTTCTCAAAACAGGCTTTTTTCTGTAAGTTTTTTTTCTTTATTTCCACAAAATTTTACTGAAATTTCTTTGCATGAGATTTGTCTCACTTTGGGTATATTTAATATTCCTCATGAAGAAAACTTAAAAACTATTGGCAGACTGTGAAAATTGTTCTGTTTTGAATGCAAAACAAAAAACTGTTTCAAAAAAGTTTATTATTCTCCATGTAGAGTTACATAATTATAAATGATTTTTAACTTCACATGAGCCATATTAATAAGTGTCTTTTTTTCCCCTGAATAATCCAAATGCGGATATTGTTTGTCAGATATGGGTGTAAAGTTGGACTGAATCTTCAAGGTCTTTTCCAACCATAATGATTCTATGAATCTATGGCTCTAAATGACACATTCTGAATTTTTTTAAGCTCTGAGATGTCCTCTTGAAACTATTTTTAGGTTCTGTGGCTCCTGAGCTTTGACGATGATAAGAACACATTAGCAGATGCGGTGGACAAGTACTGTATTGGTGTGCCACCTATCCAGTGGCTGGCCTGGATTCCCCAGCTGTTGACATGCCTGGTTGGCTCCGAGGGCAAACTTCTCCTCAACCTCATTAGTCAGGTAGGTACAAAGAATATTAGTTCTTTCCTTTCAAGTTGAGATGTAGATATTTTTAAAGGCAAATTAAGAGAATGCTAAGCTTTAACAATGGTACTGTTTGTAACTGCTGTTGAGTAAGCTCGGGTGTGTTCATTTCTCTGCAAGTAGAATATTGCTATTTCCAGAGTGAGTGTTAGTTAATGAGATGAAATCCAGTTAAACTGTATGCCATATGTGCATGAAACGTTATGGCTTTCCCCCTGAAATTTATTATGATATGTTGTGAACATTATAGTACACATATACATTTGGAAATGTATAGTTAAATGCTTGTAATGTAGGAGTAGGGGTAAAGAATTTCGTGACTAAATTGAGAAACTTTACTAGCGCTTTGTTTTTATTAGATGTGATTTAAAAAAAAAAAGACTGTTCTGGATGTCACCATCAGGAAGCTTTACAGAGACTCCATATATTTTCATGCTGAGTGTAATCCATCAACTGATTGAAAGAATAAGGATAAAGTTTAGAGAATTAGCTGTCAAATCCAACTTCCTGAATTTGTACCTGCAGACTGACAGATGAGCTTTGGTTAAAATTGCTTTGGATTTTAAGATTTTACTTTTTTCTCCTGTCTGTTCTGAAGCCGAGACAGTGGAACAGATAGTGTACCTGCATTTCAGTATAAATTTGCTATTTGTGGTTTACCTAGACTAATGGAGAATCTGTGACACTTAGAATTCTGTTTGTGTGTTTTCCAGATAGTTTTGTTGTTGCTCAGTCTGAACAGGATTCAACATTGTATTTTTAGAGATGTTACCTGTTCACCAACTAACTTAAGCTCTATTTTAGCAGACAAACTTTGGAAACATTTTGATATGTCTGTTGACTCAAGTTAGTCCAAATCTATTGTGAAGCCCTATTAACATGCAAGTGAACATGTGAAGCTCTCCTGTTAACACACAGATCTAGAGCACTTCACAGTTCCCTGAAAACAGTGCAGGAAAACTGCTGTTCTGCATTTCTCACCTGGGTTTTTTCTTTCCTTTCCTCCACCTTGGATTCTGGATGTCCAGCTCCCTTCATACTTCTCCCTTCCCCACACTTTCAGATCTCTGAGAAGAGAATGTGTATTCTCATAGAGATGGAATACAGCCCATGTGCTTATGCATATAATACATGTGTAATGTGTGTGTATGTAGGTACACATACAGCTTATTCTGTTTTCCCCTCTCTGTAAAATCAAAATGAAGTTTTGAAGAGGTCATGCACTCAAGTAGATCGAGGAAGCAAAGTAATTAAATCAAGACAACAGATTGATAGAGCTTAATATTGTCTTGCAACACCAGTTTGCTCATGTGCTTCCTGACAGCAGGCAGATAAAGATATTTCAGTTATAGAGATTTCTTTGTTAAACTCTTCTGTGTAAAATTTTCAGAAGGGACCCTATTATACATATATTTAAAGCCCTGCTGTGGATAGAGCTCAGGCTCATAAATAGCAGATAGCTTTGATAATGTTGCCTTGAATCTTTGGGTTCATAAAAGGAATATACAATTTTAAAAAACAATCTTTGTGTTTTACTGACGTGAAATAGTATTTTAGTGCCTTGAAACCAGAAGTTTGCAGAGGTAGTAGAACCTGGCCTTTACAATTCTATTTACTTGACTCTAGCATGAGCCAAACATATGATACGTTAGTACTTTGGCACCAGTATCGTATTACTGAACAGTGAATTGCCTGCCACTTACCATATGCACTTGGATGCAAGAACAATATGTAATTTTATAAAATTGTGACTAGAGAAGTCTCTTGTCATGTCTTAAGATGTGCTGTTATCATCAGTAATGCTTAACTGTCTTGTTTCTTTCCTTTAATAGATACTGAGATTTTAAAGATGATGTTGAGGGCTTCCATTTTTTTTGTTAATAGAAGCTTTTTTGTTGTTGTTAAATTGGTATCCCCTTACATTAAGTGCTGCAATTAGGTGGAGTATAGTTACTCTCTAATGGGCCTTCTTATCATGTAGTATTGGGCGCTGGGAATTGTGGTCTAATTTAAAGTTGAGATGGTGCCATTATATCTGTTTTTGTTCTATTATGTGTGTGAGTAAGATCTTTGAGCTGGCATGGATTCTGTAGCATTATGTTGCTTTCAGATTTATTAGGCAATATGATATGGAAGCCCTAATTAGATGTGCCTTAACAATGTAAGTAGAGAGTCACCATTTAATCCTTTTTAGGTTTCTGTTACTGAAGTGGTCTTTAATTTCCTAGTTTTCCATAAGCTGTTACTTAAAACGAGAAAATAATTACTACTGATGCATGTTCATTTTAAAAGGGGAACCTCTACCTGATCTATCGTTAGTTTTCATTAACATGAGAAAATAGCAAATGTATGTATATCTTCAAACAGGTGGGAAGAGTATATCCCCAAGCTGTCTACTTCCCTATCAGGACCCTCTATTTGACCTTGAAGATAGAACAACGAGAGCGCTACAAAAGCGGTGAGTTTGATAATGAGAAAATTATTTGGGCTTTTTTAGAGATCACATTTTGTAGCTTAGTCACTGCTCTGTGTTCTACCTGATTTTCCTGGGAAAATAGCCATGATTAAGTTGATAAGTTTTGTAGAAAGTGGAAGAAAAAAATCTTGATTAACTTTGTTTGGGCTCTGTTTGTTTCTATGAGGTTAAATTACAGATGGCTTGACTTGCCTTAAAATTTTTGAATAAAATATTTGACAAGAAGAGTCCCATGTACTTTAGTCTTGTGTCCTTTTCATTATGGGAGATCACACAGTCTTTGCTTTAACTACCTGTGGAGGTAGAAAATTCATAGATTATAAATACAGAAGAGAGTCATTGTTTTCAAAGTAAACTGTTCCTGCCTAATTTTAATCAGAAACATGAACCATGTGGCATTCTCTTTCTGTTTGAATGAGTCAAACATCTAAAATAATTTAACCAAAGACTATTTCATGTAGTTCAAGCGAGATAAACTGCTTCCTGTGAATAATCTGTGCTTCAACATTTGACAAAAATATTTCTTATGAGTAACACTCAAGTAAAATGAGCATCTTAGCTAAAACAAAACAGAAGAAATTTCTGTTCTGAGCAAATGTATGGGAAGCGGGGAGAGCACTGAGGAATCTGCACATCAGTTTTTCAAGATTGAATCCTATTTCAAGTCTCTATATGATGCAATTGTACAAATTTACCTGTTCTTTTGTCCCATATAATCTCTTAGGAATCTCAGGAAAGAGAATGGAGGAACTTTCCTTTCTGTTCTTTGTTAGAAAGTACATTGTTTAGTTAATTGCCCGTTTCACTTGTGAAGCAGTCCATTAAATTTCTGCATAAAAATGTAAATGGCACTACTTAAAGAATGCCTCATTTTTGTTGGGTGCTCATTTGGCAGAGGAAGAGGTTCTCGCATGTTAGACTAATACAAGATTTTTTTGTTAATAATGTTTTCTTTTGATTCTTTCACTACACTTGTTCCCAGCAAGAGAGCTGTACTTTGCTAAATTCTTCCAACTGCCAGATATAATGACAGCTAATAGAAGCGTTTTATCTAGATTGTGGCACAAACTTGTAGGTGTTTTGGAGGGCTAGATGAGGTCTGTGATCATTAAGATCTGATGTTGCTGGAAGTAGTGGGTGAGAATCCGGTCAACCAAAAATCTGTGTGTAATCACTGTATAATACGGTTGTTGGGTGAGATGCACTTTAAGATAATCTGCATGTTGTTGGCATCAGCATGTTCATTCCTGTTACATGTGAGAACTTAGCAAAAGAAGAGAGGAGTGGCAGAATGAGTGTAATTTAAGTAATTGAATCCTATATGAAAAGATGCCAATTACTTCAAGAGCTCAGTTCAGTAGTATAAAAGCTAAAGCTACACCTCTTGTTTTTGAAAAGTGCTTATTTTGCTCTTACTTCAAGAAGACTGTACCACTGAACACCATTTGGAGTAGAGTTTTTTCCTTTCAATAAATCCTAATTTTTCTGTGACTCATTAGATAACATATGATTAACATTAACATCAACACAGAGTAAAAACAAAATTTGGAACAATTTATTTTATTTCATGCAGATGTGTATCAAGCTTATCAAAGTTCCTTTAATTTTTAACTTTTGTTTTGTTTTTCTGTTATGCGTTCCAGATTCTGGGCAACAACAGCCAAGTTCAGTTGGGAATCAGTCCCATTCTGCCTCCGATCCTGGGCCCATCCGAGCCACCGCCCCGATGTGGCGGTGCAGCAGAATTATGCACATGCAGCGGGAGCTGCATCCAACGCTCCTGTCTTCTCTGGAAGGCATCGTAGATCAGATGGTCTGGTTCAGGGAAAATTGGCATGAAGAGGTATTTGGCTTCAATATGACTTCATATTTATGTATTTTCTAAGGAAAAGTTGACAGTGACATATTTAGCTAGAATTATGTTTAAATACTAAAATGTATATAATTGTTTTGGTCAGGAAACTGATTTATTCCTGTAACTGGCAGTTCTTATTGGAGTTTAATTGTTTCTGGAAGCAAAAGAGGCTTCCCAAAGTTTTTAATATGAGAAATGCCTCAGCTGCTGCTTGCATTAACAAAAAAATGTTTATTCTTATGCTAAGCTTTGGAGATGCTTTTTTTTTCTCTTGATCTGGTGGTCTAACAGGTGGTGATTATTGTCCAAAGTTTGAGTAATATCAAAAAGTAGATGGACATCGTACTCCATTTTTATAATTGCTTCCCAGAGTAGCAGGCTGTTCTGTTCTGTCTACCTATCATACGCTTTCTAGCACCTGAGGAAGGTTTCTTTGTACCACATTGTTTTCTAATCTATCAGAAAACAAAATCTAAAATTTAGCTGCAGTTAAAAGAGCTAGACTCGTCACATGATATAGTATTTTTGCTGGTCAGTTAGCTAATTTGCTGTGCTGATGAGAATCACTGCTGTCATTGTATATGACCCTTTGATGCCATTTAATTATACAGCTTTAAGTAAATATTTCTGAGAGGATATTTTTGCTATATATAATTAAATATATATTTTTTCTTTTAATCCTTAGGTTCTTAGACAACTGCAGCAGGGCTTGGCAAAGTGCTATTCAGTTGCCTTTGAGAAAAGCGGAGCAGTTTCAGATGCCAAAATCACTCCTCATACGCTCAATTTTGTCAAGAAGTTAGTGAGCACTTTTGGAGTAGGTCTTGAGAATGTGTCTAATGTGTCCACGATGTTTTCCAGTGCAGCCTCAGAATCACTAGCCAGGAGAGCACAGGCCACAGCTCAAGATCCTGTGTTTCAGAAATTAAAAGGACAATTTACAACAGGTAAATTTTTAGAACTTATTTTTTTCTTTTAGTCTCCAGAGAAATTTTCCCCTTTCTCCCACTTAACTATTCTTCCTACTTTTTCCCCTTGAGAAGAGGTATAGAAAAGACTGTCTTTCTACCATTCAACAAAACCTGGAATATTTTGTCTATTAATTTCTCTGTGGAGTAACTGAGCTTTAGATAAATTCAAACTTCAATAATCTATTGCTGTATTCTTGTTACTAGCTGTGATCAAACTATGTATGTGTTTAAAGATAAATTAGAGTAGTTCATTAAAACATTCCTGCATTTTGCATGGTATTAC
>JAUBOD010000185.1:507395-520308 GCA_032353885.1 Nothura maculosa
TGCTAGATTGTAAAATAAGCTTACTTTTCTCTTTCACTAAATGATCTGATCTAATCTAATCCATTGGTTTATTATTGCATTCTTTCAATGTTGTCTGTCTGGTTGCACTATCTGGCAGTAAAATACAATAATTTTCACAGTACTTTTTTTGAATATTGATGTGAATGTAGAGTAGAAGCTCTTTGAAAATTCTGTGAGTTACCAGTTAACAGAGTATTTCAGAGCTGTGTGTAGAAAAGAGGTGATATGTTCTAATAGGTTTAAGTTATATATAATTTTAGGATGTTACTTTTTAATAGAAAGGGAATTTCTAGCAATCTGATTCTTAAAGCTAGTGCAGCTCTTCATCTATCTTTGGTTTGCACCTTTGCATTATAAGATTTGTTCTTTAGCACCTCTAGTCCTAGCATTATTGCTGATGCATGACCAAGTCATCTTGATAATTCTTACATCTCCTCTATGTTTCTCTGAAGCATCTACCTTTTCTCTGTGCCTGGAATTCTTTGATAGACATGTTCGTGTAATGGATTTGCTTGATAGTTTGGGTTTTATTTTTTTGCTAAGCTGATGATTGTAGCAGCTTTTCACTTCACTGCAGTATTCAAGACTGGGGTGATACTTTAAAAAATGTTTAATACATGATAGATATGTGTGCTGTATGTGGGGCTCCTGAAAGTATTTTGCTTAAGGGCATGTGGCTGAAAGAACCTCTTTTAAAATGCCAACTTCAAACAGCCGGTGGTTAAATATTCCATATGGAATTTAACAAGCTAAGGAGATACATACATATCTCTCTCTCTTTCTCTCTCTGTCTCTCTCTTTTTTAGACTTTGACTTCAGTGTACCAGGTTCTATGAAACTTCACAATCTAATCTCTAAACTGAAGAAGTGGATCAAAATTCTGGAGGCAAAAACTAAACAGCTTCCCAAATTCTTCCTCATAGAGGAAAAGTGTCGTTTTCTAAGTAATTTTTCAGCTCAAACTGCAGAAGTAGAAATACCTGGAGAATTCCTTATGCCAAAGCCAACACATTATTACATCAAGATAGCAAGGTAAGCTATGACTGGGGAAAGGATCGTTGTAATTCTGAAAATGGAGAAGAAAATTGATGCCTCTCCTATCTGCACTGTACAAAAGTAGATATACTAAATATTTCACTATATTTAAATTACATATCTAAACTCATGTTTCATTGTGACATTTTGATACAGTACGTTTAGTAATTCTCTTTTGATAATTTTACATTGTCTCACTAGGCAACTCTACTATTTCTTACACAAAGATGATAGTTGGATTTATTTTATGTTGTAAATTGAGAGCATTTTCTTTATTGTAACCAGTAAAAAGATTGTTCTTGAAAACAGTGATCAAGATCTGATATAATGATCAAATTTCATCAAGAACTATGCTTTGAAAAAGAGGTAATACATAGAAGAAAGGATTTTTTGTCTATCAAATAGAAATCTTGGATTATTTGGATAATAGAGCTGTACTTTGTAATTCAGCTACACTGCTCTATATATTTGTGGGTTTTTTTTTTTTTTTTAATGTTTTAAATGCCAATGTAATGACACAGGGGATTGGCTCAGGTGCTTTAATCCCTCTTCCTTCCTAATAGATTTATGCCCAGAGTGGAGATAGTTCAGAAGCACAACACTGCGGCCAGAAGACTCTATATCCGAGGCCATAATGGAAAGATTTACCCGTACCTGGTAATGAATGACGCTTGTCTGACCGAGTCCCGCAGGGAGGAGCGGGTCTTACAGCTCCTTCGCCTCCTGAACCCCTGCTTAGAGAAAAGGAAGGAAACTACAAAAAGACACTTGTTTTTCACAGGTACTACAAAGAAAGACTTCATACTATTTTATACATTAAAGAATATAGGATATATTCATTAATGTTATTCTCAAATATTATAATTACTAAATTTGCCTGAGAGCTACCACTCCCACTGAAATTTTTGATTCAGAAATGCAAATTCACATGTTTAGGTGATATGGGCTTTTCTCGCTCTGCTCTAAATAGTGTCGTTTTAAACACCTGTCCCTCAAATAGGATCAAGTTTCCCAGCAGTTTTTGTGGATCATTTTACATATTCTAACTTCAGTACTTTTGTTCTTTAGAGTAATTTCTAGTGAAATGACACCCGTGTTATGTAACCAGATGCTAGACACCTCTGTGGAATAATGAATGTTCATTTTTTTGCCAAGATAGTTGAGATGTTTCCATTTAGATAAAATAAAATTTTTGCTCTCATTTTCTTTTTCACTGAGATGGTGCATTTGTTATGAGCATAATAACAACTATCTTAACCAACTGAAGCGCGTTGAGTGATCACAGGAGTGTTTTAAAGGGCTGATACTTGTGTGATGATTTTTCTTGTAGTATTTGGTTTATGGATTAACTATTTTGTTCTGCTCTCTCCACCCCCATCCTGGTCCTCCCTTCCCCTTCTCAAACTATCCTTAGTCCCTCGTGTTGTAGCAGTTTCTCCACAGATGCGTTTGGTGGAAGACAATCCCTCTTCTCTTTCTCTGGTGGAGATCTATAAGCAACGCTGTGCCAAGAAGGGCATTGAGCATGACAACCCTATTTCTCGCTACTATGACAGGCTGGCAACGGTCCAAGCACGGGGGACTCAAGCTAGTCATCAGGTATTAGAATATAATTAGTAATAATTACATATTTATTTATAATATATATTATATAATTGTATAATTTTATCTAACCTGTTTTCTTAAAAACTCTTGCTATATTTATTGTCCCTCCACCACTTGCATCCTCCATAACACATATATATTCAGGAACTTTTTCATTAATATTTTAGATCATCTTGGAAAACCTCAAAAAGATATAGGCTGCTAGTTGTATCTGCAACCAAAAAAAAAAAAAAGACAAGGATTTGATAGCTTTTTGGTCCTTCTGTATAGTTAATTTATATAGTTCGTGAAAATAATTGATTGATAGCATTGGATACAGCATTTCTGTTTTTACATGAGCAGTTACAGCTGTGTATGCAAGGGAGGCCTCCAGTATTCCACTCATGGGGCTTTCAAAACGGGCCCTGCAATAATTTGATCCAAGTCAAGTAGAAAGAATCCACTGATCTCATTCTAATAAATGATAGTCCAGGGAGGGCGCAAAGCTCCTTTGCTCTGTATCCCCCATGAAATATCTAATTTTGATAAGTTTAGCTCTTTTTTTCTTAAGGTTAATGCAAATTCGCATACAAAATACTAGTCCTATTCAAAATACAGCTATTAGAGATGCACAGTATATGTATATCACAGGCATCGTTTAGAGAAATGATCTTTTCAGACTTTCACTGTTACAAAATCAGACAAAGTCTTTCATAACTTCTGATTCTATTTTGAGAAATTTCCTTCAGGTTATGAAACAGTCTTTAACAGGCATTTAATTGAAGTCAGGATGATGATCAGTCTTTCTGGTACAATAGAAAAGAACCTAACTTACTTTCCTTCTCTAATTAGCCTAGTATATGGTATAGTAATTAAATATTGTGGATAGATAACAGATGTTTAAACCTAGGGAAAAACTAAGGTGCAGTATTAATTTGCAGAAACAGATGAAGGCATCTCAGTGGTTTTTTTGTTTGTTTTTTTCTTTTTTTTTGTTGAGATAATCTTTCTATAATAACACATTAAATGAATTATTTTACCCAGACTGTTTCCCTATCTCCTGCATAATAAATATTCTCTACCTTTTTCTGTTGAACTATCCTGTATGCAAAGAAACCACAGAAAACACATCCATTCTCAGGTTCTTGTCTGTGTAGGCCTTGTATTTTACTTCAGAACTTGCCATCTTGCTTTTTTGCTCACTAACCCATTAGTCTGATAAACTTCTTTGATTTCATCTAAAGTAAGAGCTTAATACAAAGCTCCTTGAAAAAGGTAGTAGTTTAACTGGAACCCAAACAACCTTTTTAACACTGGGTTTGAGAATGATATTTACATCTTGCAATAAGGAAAAGGGATTTTTTAGTGAGGAGACATTATGTGCTTTAAAGTGTAAAAATGTGAACTGGGTTGCTTATAATCTCATATACAAGGTTCATATTATTGATGTTATGACCTGTGTTGAGGTTGATGGAAATAGGTTTTATGAGTAACATGCATAGATATTAAGAACTGAGAGGATTTTATTTTACTGCTGTGAAATGCTTGTCCAGCTTCCATTGAAGCTATTGAACAGAAGGTGCTTCAGTTATGTTATATAACTTTTCAGTCTGAGGTTTTGTGTCAAGCTTATTTGTAGCTCTATTATGCCCTTATGAAAAGGACTTATTTAATTTTATTAAAATAGTCTGTTGCGATAATGTTTCAAATACTGTTATTTGGGTGTATATGGGCAATTAGGTCAGAAAACAGTCTAAGTCCAGAATCATGATGTTTGACTAAAATAGGATACGGTGATTGAGAAAGAATGCTTTGTAGTTGGATTTTGGCATATTTACCTGCTGCTGATCAGTGTGTTATTAAAAATCTTTTTAAATGTTTTTTTTTTTCTGATGCAGGTTCTTCGAGATATACTTAAAGAAGTACAGGGTAACATGGTGCCACGCAGTATGCTTAAGGAGTGGGCTTTACATACATTCCCAAATGCCACGGATTACTGGACTTTCAGAAAGATGTTTACTATTCAGTTAGCCTTAATTGGCTTTGCAGAATTCATCTTTCATTTAAATAGACTTAACCCTGAAATGTTGCAGATTGCCCAGGTATGTTTTATTTTGTTCTAGGTGCATGCTGTCTTCTGTGAACAAATGGAAATTTGGACTTTTGAAATGAGTCAAAATGTGCAGTAATTTGACATATGTAATTAACAATGCACTGCGGTAGTTTTTTTTTTTCAGTTAATTATATGATTGTACATCATGTAGATAGTAATTTAAACTGCCATCAGTGGATGTCAACTCTAACTTCTCTGGTCAAAACATGAGAATTTAGAACTTTGTATGTAAAATTATTTTTAGAAACTGGAATTGTTCATGTAAATAACTGAAAAAAGTTCTCATTCGCCTTTCTTCAAATATATTACTTTGGATATATCTGACCGTCAGACAGTTTCATTTCAAAAATATTTTAATGTTTCATGTTATAAAAGGGGAATTTTCATTTCAAAATGCTCTTTTTCCTTGTCCCCTTTTGAGTATTGACATCCTGTCAAGCTATGACTCCTATTAGCAGCGTGCCTTTTTTTTTTTTTTTAAATGAGCCTTGCTGTCTTAGTAAAGGATTGCATATATTAAAGTCCTGTTGCCATGTTAGTGCAGAGGGGCTATATTGTGTGTAGCAGTTAAGATTCTTTCATCCTGCTCTCCAGACATGCTTTCGGATGCCTGCATGGAGCAAGCAATGCAGCGCTTTGCTGGGATCCATACAGAAGAAAATTATGATTTTTCGTGACTCCTTATAGACCTTTGCTACAAAATAATCTACTGCTTAAGCTTGATATTATGATGGCCTACGTTTAGTAAGGTTTGAGAGAAGTACCGGCCTGACCTTCTACATGCATTTATTTTTTCTCCTTTTTCTTAAAGACTATTTAAGGAAAAGAGTAGATAGCTATTGCAGTAAACTAGATTTCAAAACAAATCACTCTCCTTTCTTGAATAGCTTCTATATTTATTCTATGTTGATTTTTGAAGACAATATAAGCAAAAAAAATCACATTAATTCTTAAAGAACCACTTATAATTATTTGTGCTTTAGGTATTAAAAGTAAACAAAAAATCCATTCTCTTGGCTTCATTAATGAAAATCTGTTCCTTCCTTTGTTCCTCCTGCTTTTAAATCCAGGACACTGGCAAGCTAAATGTAGCTTACTTCCGTTTTGACATTAACGATGCTACTGGTGATTTGGATGCCAATCGCCCAGTTCCATTCCGGCTCACACCGAATATTTCGGAATTTCTTACCACCATTGGGGTATCTGGTCCATTGACTGCATCAATGATTGCAGTAGCTCGCTGCTTTGCACAGCCAAACTTTAAGGTCTGTATAATTTTTGAAAGATTGTTGGCATGCACGTTGTATTCAGCAGTTCATACAACTAAACAGCATTTTACTGGTTAACCTAGAAGCAGAACAACCCATATTTAAGTTTTTAAATCTTACCCTAGGGTCATTAAGAAGGCCAACAGTAATCTTTGTAATTTGCCTCTTTATGGGAAAGAATAGAAGGAAAATAGGTATAATTCTATTCTTAATGTTTTTTTAGCCCAAGAATGTTAATTCAGGCTGATTGTTTCAATGCTTTAACCTTATAAATCATTACAAATTCTGGCAGCAGTAAATGGTAAAATGACAAATGCAACATCATTTAGAATCTTTATAATACACTGTGAGTAGAAATGTGTCTTGGCCCTTTGTTAAGAGCAGAATGCTAAAGATATATTGTTACTTTGATGGATTCCAGCTCTTAGCAGGGTGTAGTTTTCTAAAGAAATTGTCTAACTTCTTTTTAAATTCTAATGCTTTCCAGAAATGAGACATCTTGCACTTAGGCAGCAATTTGCACCAGAAAGACATTGCGCAGAACATACTGTAGCTATAGTGTGAGCAAGTTACTTCTTTAAAACTAGAGAAATATCCCAAAGTGAATTTTTTCTCTATCTATAATACAGAAATATGTTTGATATTTTTCATAATTCAGCAGCTTATCTTTCTAAGCCATGTCTATACATGCAAGCAAGTTTTCAGATATAGCATCTAATTTCAAGATCTGAATTATGTATACCCGATTAGATTTGCCACATTGATTTGTTGCAGATCAGAGCACAGGTGTCCTATTTATTCGTCTTGGAATTATGAGTGCCCAGCACTCTGTTCAGACATACAGATATTATTGCTTTAGACTATTCTGGCTTATAGACTTGCACTGAACTTTTTCCTCTTTTTTTTATTAAGATGTCTATAAAATATATTTAATTGCATATGCATATATATTGGTCTAACCTTTATGCATGTTATGAAATGTTTTGTTATGGACAAACTGAATTTAACTCAGAATAGACACATATAATCTTATCCTAGAAGTTCAAGACTTTTGGAGTTGATAGATTAAAGTTAGTATCTCAATTTAGCGATGAGGAAAAAAATAAGAAACTATTTCTTGTGGACATAGGTTTTGTTCATCCAGTGATAAAGCTAGCCTTGGGATTTCTTTCGCCTGAAATCTTGAAAAATATCTTTTTGAACATCCATTATCCAAAATGTCCTAGAATTAACTATGCCATCTCTTGTTCTCTTCCCCTCAAAAAATGACTTTTGTTAGAATCTGCTGTTTACATTAAGTTAAAATGTGCTGTAGTCATTTAGGTGGGAAGGGGTATGCAGTGTGATTTTTCGTTGCTGTAGAGGATATTTTGTTGTGTTTTCATAATGGGAACTTGGGAATAGGCAAACCTTGAAAGGAAATAACCCACACAGTTGGAAGCTACAGTCATCTTGAAAAGGCTGAGATTGCAAAGCAGGACCAGAAGTGTCAGAATGCTGTTGATTACAATTTAGTTAAATACATAATTCCTGACGGTTCTTTGCATTGAACGTAATTGTCTGATTCTTTTCATATAGGTTGATGGCATCCTAAAAACTGTGCTACGGGATGAAATAATTGCTTGGCACAAAAAAACACAAGAGGATACTTCCTCTCCACTCTCAGCAGCTGGGCAACCCGAAAATATGGATAGCCAGCAGCTGGTTTCCCTAGTTCAGAAAGCTGTTACTGCTATCATGACTCGACTTCATAATCTTGCTCAGTTTGAAGGAGGAGAAAGCAAAGTCAATACTCTCGTGGCAGCTGCAAATAGCTTGGATAATCTCTGTCGTATGGATCCTGCCTGGCACCCCTGGCTGTAACTTGAAATTTTCAATGGCTTTTTCTTGCTGCTGTTTGTGCTGTGAGCCATATATTGTGTTAAGAAAATGTGAAGAAATCTTTTCAAACCATGGCTTACCTGTCACACTGCATTTTGTCAGTCTTCATTTTAATCGTGTTTACATGAATATAACAGTTTTACTGTTTTTAATTAATCTCATGAGGAGATATCTCATGTTTCGGAAAAGGTTGTTTAATATGCAACAACAGCTTCACAAATAGCTTAAAATGAAGGGAGGAGACTTAAATAATGTACAGAAAAATCTTATTTTATGATGGGAGCTATAAAACTAACACTGTTAGAATTAGGATTTGCCATTCCTAATAATCTACAGTATATAAAGTTTTTATACGATGATGATAATTATATTTAAAAAAAGTATTCCCAGTTACTGAATTTTACTGAGTGAAATTTTACTTAATCACTGTCCCTTCATTATATCAAATTGAGGGCACAATAAAAACTCTTCCTTTATGTTTGCTTGCAGAAATTTACAGGAACAAAGTTGGTTTGTACAGAGAATTTTGTACCAAATGTATAGAGGTAACTTTTTGTTAGGCACTGAGAAAATGATGATCAAATTGTGCTAGTTTTTATTGGAGCACAAACTATGTACAGTGAAAGTGTAAGCCATTTAGGGTATTTGGTTTAGTTGTGGACAGTGTTGGGGGGAGTTTATAAAAACGAGGGAAAAGTCATCCATTGATACATGTATTTGACAGTAACAGATATAAAAGGAAAAACTTATAGTTATCTCTGTTTTTTATGTTTAGACTTCTGTTATTACAATAGTTTCTTCAGAAAGAATCTGTATCTTTGTAATTTAAGGAAAGATCAGTTTATTGTTTCACTTGAGTCTTTTTGTTGTGTTAGCATTTTTATAAAACTTCAGTGTTGAGGATGTTAAATTTGTACAGAGTGATTTTTTTCAAAATAAATATTTTATAAAACTCTGTGGTATTCATTTTATTTAGAAAAATGTTATATAATACTCCAGCAGTAAAATAAAAAAAAAACACAAGCAGGTGTCCCCTTCAATAAAGGTGAATACTGAATTCTGAATACTGAAAGGTAAGGACTGTATTAAGACACATGAGTATTTTCTATGATGTACTCGTTGTACATGAGTCTTCCATTTTCTCCATAAAATACAACACAATATTAAGTAATAGCAGCAAATTTAGCTTATTCTATACAGAACTGTAATAATTTATTCATTAAATTTTGGAATCCAAAGATAAAGTAGAAATAACTTCGCTATTGAACAGCAACAATAGTTATGTGCTACTTTCTCAAAAATAATTTCATTTGGAGAATATTTCTCATTTGAGTTTGTTTTCAATTCTTCCCTAGGTGAGAGATGGAGCAGAGCTTTTCCCAGCAGTCGCAACTATCTGCTAGCAGAACTGAGCACCTTGGCAAGGGCGAGAGGGTTCTTCCCAAGTGAGTTGTGACTTTGCAGCTCTTTACTTGCTTGTTCCTAGATACAGAAGAGGCAGCAGCTGATAAGGTCCAACAGGATCAGGTGATAACCATGCAGCTGTCAGAGATTTAAAAACAGAGTGGTAGCCAACTTGCCTTGAGCCATAGGCAAGTGTTAACAGGCTGGTCAGTTTGTGGACTTGAGAGGGAAATGTTTATAGGAAGAACATTAAGTCTTTCTGTTTAACGTAGTTCTCATGGATAAAAAGATTTACTGTGGCCCCAGCTGGGGAGATGGGGCAGGCTTTGGCTGAGAGGGAGAGTCTATTCCCGATCAAACAAGCTGGCTTGTCCAGTTATTCCCTAACTTGGTCTATGTGCTCCTGATGCATCTGACACAGCAGCAATAGATTCATTCATGCTCTATGTCATTTTTACAAGTGCAAGCTTAACTACTACAGTGATAAAGACTGTATTAGAATTTGGAAAACATATGCAGTCCTTTTTGCCAAAGACTTACTTCCTCATGCAAAATCATGTTGGTGAGAAGAATCTGACCTTTCTTCTTATAAAACACAAGGCTTCCTGCATGTGTCACAACATAATCTATATGCAGTCATTCACAACTAAGCTTAGCGCTTCTATGTTTTGAAGGGAATTGTTGGCTTCTTATTCAAGATTGTAGTGATTGTAGCTGTGAAATATGGCATATGCTACATCAGAAGAGTTGAAGTATTTTTCTTAATCATTTGCATGTCTTAGATATGTCTGAAAAAGAAGCGAGCATACCCTGAAAGGAAGTCATCAGATAATCCAACCACTTTTCATAATGGAAAAGTGAGAATAGAAGTTCTCTTGTGTGACCATTTACTACCATTATATTTTTAAAAGAAAACATGAGTGCAAGGAAATAGGTCTAGGAAAAGGGAAAAATCATGAATGCTTTTATATATATATATATATATATATGTGTGTGTGTGTGTGTGTGTGTGTGTGTATAGTTTAGTTATATATAAATATTCATGAGAATCTAGAGGAAATCTGACATATCTTCTATGATCAGCAATTGTCTATTAGTAAGGAATCTGTTTGACATTGCAGAGTAAATGGAGTTTCTTCTTACGTTTAAGAACAAGTTACATATACATTTACTTTTTCATGATCAAAGACAGGTATTATTTTTGGCCCTTTATCTCAGATATATGCACAACAGGTCTTGCTGAGTAGATACTTATAAATGAAATATTACAAGTTTTGGAGTCTCCTTCTCTGGAGGTCTTCAAAATCCGCCTGGATGCTGCCCTGTGCCACATGCTCTAGGTGCCTGCTGGACCGGGAAGGTTGGACCAGATGATCTCTAGAGGTCCCTTCCAACCTTGCAGATTCTGTGATTCTGGGAAATACATTGTCAATTCACTAACTATTCCCTTCAAGGTTTCTTTTCTCAGGTAAGACATAATAAAAAACATTAGAAAAGAATTGCTATGCGTACAAATCAAAAATTTGAGAATTGAGAGATGAAAAATAAAATAGTCTCTGAAACTGTGTGCATGGGCATGAAGTAAGACTACTACTTAAATTCATCCTGTATTCTCTTTTCCTCTCCACCACAGATTTGTGGACATGCTATGCTTTGCTCTTCATGACAGTAACTGATGACAAGTTCTTCACTGTAAAATTGTGCCAAAATGAAGTAACCTTTAAATTCATCCTGTCTTCTTTTTTCCCCCCATAGATTTTTGTGCAGGATATGCTTTGCTCTTCATATCAGTAATTGATGCCAAGTTCTTCACACCATGTTTCAAGTGTGTTTGACATGTATCAGGAGTGTTTGACATGTGTATATATATATGTATATATGTTTTCCAAACCAAAGGTCTTCATTTTTTTAAAGATAGTTGAAACAGCCCATTTTAGTCAGAGACCCATTTTGTGTGTCTCTGTATTCTATTTAACTGCCCTCTAACACCAACAGAACAAAAATAACAATACCAAAAGATCTCAGCTTCATGTAGGCACTTAGTGAAAGAAAAGCTAGGTCAAATAGTTTGGAGTTTAGTAAATTCCAAGCAATTTTAATTAGATTCTGACAAGGGAAGGGATCAGGCAGTTTTATTACCAGAACCATCTGTAATATATGTGAGAAATCTTGCTTCAGCCACTGAGGAAACATATGCTACTAGCAATGCAAATGAAACATAGTCATTTTTATATTAAACAATATTTGTAATGGATGGAAGTGAATATAAGCTTCATTTCCCTGCAAATGGGCTGTCCAGGTGATGTCAGATACATGAATTGCCAAGGATATTATGGATTCTACTTTGCCAACCCCAGGAGTGTTCTGAAGCTAAAGCTGTTGGTGGGTATGTAAACCTCCACTTAACACTTGGAACAAATAATGCCTCATGTATATGCTTTAAAAAAGAACAGGACTTTTGTAGTAGACACAAATAATGGGTTTGTTTTGCTGTTGCTGCTCTGTAGACTGCTGGGTGTAAATTCAAGCCTGCTGAAGACAGAGCTTGGTTATCTGCTCATTTTTATGAGTTCCAGGTGTGAGATCCTTGCCCCTGTACTCACAGCATTACAGACCTCCTGATGTACAGCTCCAGGGGAGCTATCAGTCCCTGGACCTCGCACATGCTAAGCACTTGGATAGGGCAGAACTACCTGTGTGCTGAAGTGGGATTCACAGCAGTTAATATTTTCATCAGTCCAGTAAGTAGAAACTTCCACTGGAGTGATGGAAATATTAGGAACTAAACAGAACTGTTGTCATGAAATACCACAGACAAAAATGTAACCTGAGGAATTTACATAGTCAACAACCCCGTCATGTCTGATGAATTTTGGTGTATTTTTTTCAGCTTCCTGATTTTTTTAATCTGTGCTTGCCTCTCTGTTTATTAGGCACTAACAATGCATTTTATCAGTTGTCATTCCTCAAGTAGATTACCAGTATCAATTTGGTTACACAAGCTATAGTCCAGACCAAAATTACTGAACACTGGTTTAGTGCTTGAGTTCACTCTGCAAAACCAGCATATTCCTTCACTGTTGTGTAACTGGGGTGTCAGGGAATGCTCTGTTTTGTGATGGCAGTGGAATAAAGTTGCTTTTAGGGCTCCAGTCAGTTTCAAACATGATGCATGAAATGCTTTTTTGTGGTGGAGAACCCTATTCACACAGAAGAATTCACACTTGCAGAAGCTTTTAATCAGTTGTGTGTGGGCGTACTGTGCATTCAAAAGGTTCACGAGAGCATGTGTATAACACTCAAGAGGGATGTGTAAAACAAGCCATGTGTTACATGTGATTTTTTTTTTCTCCCAATATGCTGGTGTCGAGTGTGGACACATGCAGTGACTTCAGCAAGGAGTGCTAATGCAATGCTAGGTATCTTGGTGCAATTCCTTTCAAAGGAGGAGTCAGAGTGGTGAAATCTTGAAATCCATGGACCTGCTAGAGTAGAAATTTGCATCTCGACTGTGGCCTTTTCATTTCCTACAAGCCAATATTGCCTTTTCCTGAGAATTTCAAGGCAAATTCAGAGGAAGTGCTACTGGTGGTTGGGCCATGCTGTG
>JAUBOD010000185.1:523613-538203 GCA_032353885.1 Nothura maculosa
GGCCTGTCCAATCCTAGGAATCCCCTTTCTTACCATCAGCTGCCTAGCTTTGTCCTGGTGATTCTGGATTAAGAAATGATTCCTCAACTGTTCTCTTGAGCTTTTCACTCATTTGCAAGAAGCTAACCTTTAATTTGGGTAAAATGATGCCTCATTCACCTTTACTTTGACCATTTCACCAAGCAGGTAGGTTGTGGGTGAGTAATTGTTGAAAACTATGCAGAAATGCTTTTGTGGCAGATATGTTACTGTAGAGGCTGTGAGCTAGGTCACTCTGGATTGGAATTCTGTGTTTAGCTCTCAGAGCAAGCTATTCTTCATCCAGGGAAGACCATCAGTAGCTCCTGTTTAGCCTTCAGTCAGACCTATTTCTTAGAAGCTACATGTGCTATGTAATTCATCATAGTTTTTTTCTGTGACCTAAATGAGGTCTTCAATACAGTGATTTGCTGAATTGCTGTTTACATGCAGCTCAGCTCAGTATGTCATGCTCCTGAGAAATCCACCAAGAAAATAATCTTGGCTTTGGTAACTCTGCTTTTTTTCCCAGTGATGTATTTCTTAGTGGAGGCACGTTCATAGTCTCGATGAACTGGTTGTCTTTTTGTTGGGGTTTAAGGAAATCCATTTTATGTCGGAAACAAAAGAAAAAACACGTTTTGAGGGAAGGCTTTATTCAAGCAATCCATTTGTAAGTTCTCAGAGCCTTACCGAGTAAGGCTGGATGCTTGATTCAGATGTATGTGTGTAGCTCTTTGTATCTGTCACTGCCTGATGAAGCAGTGGTGGAGAATGTGCTTCAAAACAGTTTTCAGACCTGCCCTATATGAGAGCCATAGATTCCAGTCTCTTAGTTAAAAGCAATACACGAGTCGATGACATAACCCTTCATTCTAAATCCCAATTAGACCCAGAATTGTTATGTTTCCTCTGCAGTGAGAAATACTACCTTCAATTTGCTGGTGTTTCTCTCACTTTTAAATGTCATTTAAGCAAGGGAGGTAATGAATTTGTTGAAGAACAAAGTAGCTTTGTCAGATCTTGGCTTTCAAATCTCCTTTTTCTTGATGCAGAATTAAGCGTAGATTAAATTAAGACTTGCATAAGATACTATCCATCCATTACAGGTCACCCTTAAAGCAGCTGAATGAATGGGTGTGTAGTTTACAGTACTTGCATCTGAGGAGAAATTCTGATGTCCAAGAGATAGGACATAGACTGTAAAATTTCAGGATTTGGCTTTTCTTTCTGACTGTGTCATTGATGTACTTTATCTTGGTGAAGTTGCTTCCTGCACGCTTCCTCCACTGTTTTTGTTTTCAGTGCCCCTTTGCCATGAAGGAAAAGGCTTAAACAATGATTGGTACAATAGGAAACTCAAGTCAAGATCAGATCATTAGGCATTCTTGCTGTGTGAATAATATTTTTTTATGCTTTTCAATTACAGCTAGTTTCATTAGCCAGGAACTAGGTACAGATATAGAAGAAAAACATTGCACTTGATATCTTTAACAGAATTCTTTGTGTTTAATTTATACACTTTATTTCAGTGCTTATGAAGTAGCATGGTTTTCCTTGGATGAAAAATTACACAAATTTAAGAAAAGTTAATTGTCTTTGTCACAATTTTTTTTCTATATATTTGTAGATTTGGAATACAATTATATACCAGTTTTGCCTAAATCAGTGTTAGAAACTGTATATTTAGAGTGAGTGTTGTGATTCACCTCTATATGTGCTTTAAATATTATTCAAAAGTAGCAGGGTAAATGCTGACAGTTAAAGGAGTAGATTACAGAACATGAATCAGTGATAAAAATGTGCAAATGGACCCGACATCAGCAGTGTAGCTGAAATATTATTTCATGATTGCTCCTGGGGATTTGCAATATCTGTCCCTGCCATCTTTAATAGGTAGCTGTTCATGAATCAAATACAATTTCAGTCAAGAAGCAGCATGCCAGTGGGAGGAAGTGTATGAACATAAATTACATAATTATTATTCCACTTTTGTAAATTTAATCACAAAAAAGCAGAAGCCTGAAGATACAAAATAAAGCTACAAAGGCGTAATCATAAACAGCAACACACCAACGCATGCTCTATAATGTATATCTATAAAAAAAGATTAAAACAAATAGGGGCTTTTATCAATTTTTTCTCCATTCATGATCATTACACAGTAATAATAAATTAGTTTGCCGTATATGCTTATACTAAGTATTTTCTGAAGCAAGAGCTGCAGAGAACTGGCAACTAATGTTTGAAAAAGAGATATGTGGATATGCCAAGAAGTCGTCAAGCTTTACTTATTTAAGAATTCTGTGTTGTGAACTGTGGCACTGTTTATGGAAGAGATGTGTAGCAAGCTCTTGTCTTCCATGTACAGGTTGCCCAGCTTGTAGATGGGGTTTCTCGTGGACACAGATACTCAGATGGGTATTTAGGGGTAGCAAACAGTGATGATGGGAACTGATACGCTTAGGTCTATGTAGCATTTTCATCAAGTAAGGTTTATCCCAAGGCCTGCTATTTGAAGACAGAGCATAAGAAAGATGTAAACTGATAAAATATATACAGGAATACCAGAACTTGTAAATTCCTGAAGGGCAATTCTCTTAAATTAAAGAATTCATTCAAAAGCACATTTGGTTTTTTTTTTTTAAAAAAAAACCATCTTTTCAACAAAGGAGCAGTATTTGTATGTGGCTGGCTACCTTTGTATTTTTTAGTCCTTTATCTTTATTAAAGAATGGGCTACAGAAATAATAGGTCATTGCACTGGAATACCTGGCTGTTTGGCTTAAAACGTATCATTATCTCTGAGAAATGATGATGGTGGTCTGGCTGATACCAGTACTAGACCTTCTGTACCTTGTGTATTGGTTCCCAGTGTAGACTAAACTTCATCAAGTTCCATTCAGAATTCAATCCCTGAACAACTTGAAAGAAGAATTTATTTTGTAGTCAGTGAAGAATCAGAACCTGCTTATGGAGGGATCTCTATTCCCCTCTGCCTTTTTAGCATAATTCTAAAACTTGTTCTGCTTTGAGGTCAGTAAGGAAAGCAGAATAGATGTTTAACTGTGGGTACTCAAAGATTTAGTGTGTCAACAGGCATAGCAGAGAAGTGAGTCTTTTGCAGGAGGTGAGTAGCAATATATCTAGCCTGTAACTGCTGGCCTATGTAAAGAAATATTCTGAGTTTGTTTGCAGTTGTTTTTTTTTGTTGTTTGTTTTGTTTTTTGAGCAGCACCTAGTTGCTAACTTTCTTCTCCCTGAGCTTCTTTATAGTTGTCATTCATACCTATATGGACTTTCTTAAGTGGCCATAAAATAAAGCATGTCTGTTTTATCCAGAATGCAGATTGAGATTGCTGAACTGCCCAGACCCAGAAGCAATGTCGTATGTTCAGTTAGGTGACTTGCCCTACCTGGCTAAGCCTGCTGAAAGGCAGGACTATCAGCGAAGGGCCAGGCCAGTTTGGCCGTAGTGCTGCTAGCACTAAGCTAGGTCACTGCTTGGAGGTGGGTGCTGCATTAACATGCCACCCCTAGTAAAGGGACTGCTTCCCAGTGCTGTGTGAATGCAACCTAGGGGGAAGTGTCATTTCTAGGCATTACAACTGTGACTGGATGCCTCGGAAGTGCAGAGGAAGAGCATGCGGGAAGTTCATTTAACCACATAGCCCTTGCCTCTGCCTTTTATATGTTGTCCTTTATGTGTCCTGCAACTTGCACATTCAATAGCAAGAGCCTTTCCATTATTCTCTTGGCAAGAAGCAAGGAATTCTTGAGCATAAGATACATGGCATGTTAATAAATCAGGCTGCAGAATTAACCTTGGAGGGGAAAAACAAAAACAAAAAATCCCAGAACTCCGAGGGTCTTAATTTTGTTTCTTCTGTATACATCACAAAACAAACAAACAAGCCATAATGGGAAAATGAGCTTATCTATGTACTGTGTCAATGATATGCAGATTAAGGGGAGCTGAGTTCTAGCAGAAGCACAGTGTGTTGGATAAAGCACTCTTACACAATTTAATCCTTTAATCCCTATAGTAAATAAAACAAATGTTTTTGATGGGAAACACGGTTACTTTGATTATAGTAACAGAGGGTCATGCCTTGTTCAGCTGCTTTATGCAGGATACGCAGGAAAAAGACTTACGGAATTTGACAGAATAAATTTTATGGATATACTCTCTTTCTGTCCTTTAGATAGAATCTGTTGGTTTTTTAGCAGAATATACCATGGCTGAAGTTCTTAGCTCTGAAGTATGAAATGTACCCTACCAGAGGAGGTTAGTTATTGACAGGGGATAATGTGTTTCCTGAAGTTCTGCTCATTTGAAGTGGTCCTTGGATGTCCACAGTTGTTAACTTTTAGGGTGAGGAAACTAACATTTCAGCACTTGTCTGCAGATAATGAGATTCTAGATGCGACTTCTACAGCTCTATGTACTCTAAGATGTCAGTCATCAACACTCAGATTTTAGGAAATTTTTAAGCAACAACAAAATGTTTTTCTTTTTTTAAATGAAATATACTGTATTTTCCTAGTCAAAAATATTTTTTCATTTTTCAAGGTTAAAAATGCTAATAATCTAAATGAAATTTTTAGTTCAAGCAGAAACCAATTTGATTGCAGTATATTGTGGAGTGTATTTAGGGTGTTTTTGACTCTAGAAACATTCCTTCTATATAGTCTTACTTTTGAAAGCATCAAGCAAATAGAAAATTTCCCCACTTTCCCTGATTCTAATGATAGCTTACATTTGTAGCTGTGATGATTTAAGCAACCTCAAGGAATCATAATAATGTGTCACGGGGCTACATGATGCTTTGGGGCTGCATTGCCTCAGGGCTTTCCAGTGAAATGTGCCATGTTTTCTTAAATCTGCTGCAGTGACAGAGGAGCAGAATCACTGTGATGTTAAAATTAAAGATAGCAAAGGAGTTATTTTGAGAGTATGAATTTGCTGTAGATTATTTTCTGATTTAGATGCATTTAGCAAGGACACATTCACAGACTGAAAAGCCACCTGTAAACGAAGAGATCCTAACATGTACTGAGTGTGGGATATCAACAAACTGTGTAATAGATTGAGTAAACACTATTGTTAGTAATGTTTGTACAGTATATGGGGTTATTTCTGTGTGGTACATGAATATGAAATGAGAGAGTAGTCATAATGGTTCATCTGATTCTAAGGTTCTTGGTACTTGCTGTTACTTGTTGTGACACTGTCCAGAGTTTCGATGACAGAATTGTCCTCCTCTGGGTACCATTCAGGATTGAGCCTTTGAAAAATCTAGGAGTAGATCTGGAGGTTTAGAGGTGAGGGAAAATCAGAATGAATATACATAGTAAAATTATGCATTTTCTTCAGAAATCTAGAGGGGCCTTTTTAGAACTTTTTGCTTTTTGTTTTGCTAAAGTGTAATATTTCCAAGTCAGATTTTTCCATTCAATAAGCTATAAATCATACCAGTTTACAGATATATATGGAATCCTATGGACTAATGATTTGAGAGTGCTATCATATGAAAACAATGGTGTCGTGCAACAGTTGACTCCCTTAGGAAATTACATAGCTATCTCAGTACTCAGGAGTTTTAAAACTGTCAGTGTCTAGTAAGGATGAGTAATGGCAATCTTAGGTGTTCTCAGCCTTGAGTTTTAAAATTGTTTTCAACTCTTAATGCAAATGTCCCTTCCAAGGTGAGAGATGTCACGCTAGAAAGGCTGAAAAGTTTCCAGGCAATTACACTAGTGAATAAATTTGTATGGATTCCTGGTAACTTCTAAAGAAGCTCTTTTTAAGTTAATAATGATAAGGAAGACAAGAGCCTTTCCTGATTCATATAGAAGTTGAATGTACTGAGGACAATAAGTAATTGAAGTTATTGAATAAATCTGTAAAACTATTTACTGAGTGTTGAAATCTATAATTGATGTATTGATCACTGTTCAGCTAAGCTTTCCATTACAGAACCAGTTATACCACAGCTGCAAGACATCATGGAAGAACTTAATATAATCTCAGTCAGTGACACACAAAGTCCTGCATCTGATTTTAAAGTGCAAACCAATGTAATAGGCAGTAGACTAGCCATGGGTTATCTCTTGTTAATTTGGAGATATATATAAGCAGCAAACTTAGCCTCACTTTGGTAAGTCTTTGCTATAGACACCGTAAAATTTTATTAAGATACTTTTGCGTGTGTCAGGAAGAAGTATCAGGAATTTGGCTACCTCTTCAGCTGATGCAAAACATTAGACTTAGCTTTAACATCTCAATTTTAGGAGACTGAAAACTAGGAAGTTTTGTTATGTTGATGACTACTATTGAACAAAGGAACATAAGTATTTTAGAGGAGAAGGAGCGATTTCTTGCAAGTGCCGGAAGCTTTTCATACTTTTCTGTGAACATATGATGAATGTTGGTTGGACGTTCAGTTTACAACATGTCTGAGTTTGGCACAGCTAGAACTTAATGCTCGTGTTCCTCCTGCAGTGTGCCTCCTAAATTAACACTTCCAAACAGGAAGAATTTGGGGCAGAGATACCATGCAATATATCCTTGGTTAAATGGTTGCAATGATAGACCATAGATATAGTCTGAGGAGCTCCACAGCATTGAGCTGCAAACAGATCACCCATTCAAAATCTGACTGTATTGTTGAATCATGCTGTAGTGCTGGGCACTTCTCTGTCTCTATGATTATTCTGTGCTGCCTTTCATGATGTTTTGCTACTTCATGTGGGAAGGTGCAGGGTAGGTTACCTCCTAGGGCTGCTCAGCTTCTCTCCAGGCCTCACACCTGATACACTGCTGACAGTTCAGCAGCTCAGAATATGCAGATCGTTGGGAATGTGTCTGGGGAGTGTGAAATGAAGGCAGCTAAAACTTGCACTGACATCATGTCTCCTTGACCATGAATTAGAGTGTGTCCAAGAAGATGTGCTAATTGAAGGTACTGGCTTAACAGCAGGAGCAATGGTGGAAGGGCTAAATGCAGTGTGCCCAATCCACTTCCTATTCTGCACACGGCATTTGTGGCCCAGTACTCTGCTTGTCTGCACAGTAGAGCCACTTTGGGGACCTTTGAGGTCATCCTATGTGAAGTTCTAGGTGAACCTGCTGAGTTCATCTAGTTCAACCTGTTGAGAAGAGAGATCTTCTGAATTGAACGGAAGATTTCCAAAGACATGCTCATAAGACTTCAGTGTGGGAATGCAGGAGTTCCAGTAAGTGAGAAGATTAATGAACTTCCTTGAAACTATTGTTTGTAGTCACTTTGAAAAATGACTTGGTAAATCCCTGTTTAGCAAATACCCTTATGCAAAAGTTACTCCAACAATTATTATTATTTACTGTAAATTTGAACTTTAAACAACCTATTTCCAAACAAATATGTGAACTTGATAGCAGTTCTTTTCCCTGTCACTGTCTTTTAGTGAAATAGTACATAGTGTGGAGAAACCACGTGGTCCTCTTAGTAAACTGCTAGTTATGCTGCAGAAAGAAAGTGGATGTATTTAAATGCTATATAAATGGTAAAAAATAAATCTGATGTCAGGCAGCATCAGGCAAAGGTTTGCAGGCTAAATGGAAATAGTAAATATTTTTGACATTGTAACCCTCTGAAGCATAGCAGGTAAAAGCTGAAAATACAAGTTTATAGCATCTTATCTTTAGGCAAGGAAGCAGTGAAGAAGGGTTAAAGCAAATAAAGAAAGCACGTAACTGGCTAATGGGAGGAAAGTAATTCTTTGAATGATCTAGTACAGAGAACTGTAGAGATATGAAGCTCTACAACTATATATAATGCTTTATGGCTGTGATATGGGGAAAAAGTACTTATGCACAGGTATGACTTTAAACATGGAAGCAATTATTTTGCTTTCAATGAGTTTGGAAACAAAGGGGCAGCCATATGTGAACACGTTTTCAAACTTAGAGCTCTACCAGGTTCTGTCTCTTCATGCCCATTCAGAGCATCCACTGAAATCACTGAAAGTCGGGGCCTCTCAGGAGATTTAATCTGGAGTTTATTTGGGGACAATCTTGTTACAGAGCCTATATTGCCTCTGAGGATGCACGTCATAAAAGAAAAAAGGCAGTTATACCCCCTCTTCTCCTCTCTGCACTGCATGGCTTCTTAAAGACTACATATATTCTGATCACTGCTTGTGGAGGCTAATGTCAAGCAGACTTCTGCTTAGCCTAGAGACATTTATCCTATCGCTCTTCTAGCTTTAAGCATGGCAACCTTCAAGTGTTTGCAAGGCCTGCAAAGACAAAGCTATGAAAGTAGAGTCAGGCAAATGTCAGGCTAAAGAGGGCAGCATTTACTGATGACAGGCTGAAGCTTTTCTCTGTAGTTTGGAAATTTCTGACCGCAAGTTGAGTATCATCAGTTGGTTTACACTATTAATTTCACTCCAGTTTGGAAAATTGGTTGCATGCATCTGGGCTGCTTGGGGGAGCACATTTCCCCTTATTTATTTTTGATAGCTGACCACCTTTCACTCAGTCACAAGTATCCTTGATATGGAAAAGATTAGGATAAGCTTGGCATGGCAGGGCAATTTGAGGCAATGGGCGAAACTTGGTCACTTGCTGAATTATTTGTAGTACAGTTAAAAAGACTGAATACATTGATATCTGGGAAGCTTTAGTTAGGTTTTTCTAATCTGATCCTGAACACCATAGTTAGTCTGAAGTATCAAGTACATTTATAGGTCTGCAAGCTATTCCCGTTGTATTATATAAACAGAATAAGCTTTGTTCTTGTAAGCATTTCTTTTATTTATTTATATTTTCTGAAAATTGTGGTCTTTCATTACATATTGATACACACTTGGAAGATGAGCATTTACCGGACAATATCTTTCCATACCTACAGGATAGCTACCTTACCTAATTTAGGTGAAAGCCCATTATATGCCTCTGCAGTGAGCAGATCAACACTATGCATCTAAGAAACAGTCTGTTGATATGGACATAATTTGATTTTTATCAGTTTCACTAAAGTGTAGCCATTTCATTATAATTGACCTGGATTAGTTGCTACATGTCTTTCTCATTAAAATACACAGCACCTGTGCTAATGGGTTTTGTTTCTATCAAGATATAATGAGGACTGGCATATCTGCATATTCTCTGTGTGAAGCAAGAACAGAGACAAATACTCCATTTTATTACCTTGTGACAGAAACATAATGATTGCTGAGAAACTCATTACCATCATATTATGCAGTGATTTAACTTGAAATCTTTGCCGTGCTGCAGCCTGGCAGTGGTAGAGCTCTTGGAAATGTGTGTGTTTTACTTTGTGAGCTGAGCTGATTCCCTTCTCCCCATGTGCTGTAAACAGTCTGTTTGCTTCACAGAATTTTGACTGATTTTGTAGGTATTTCATTACTGTGTTGTGTAATTAAGGAGTATCACTGAAAGATGGATAGAAATACATGTGATGAAACAAACCACAGATTGTGTAGGAAGCTTGTGTAAAATATAAAATTTTATTGTTTTTTTTTCTCTTTCAATACTACCTTACATGATTCCTGATAGCACTGTGACTTATGGCTGTGACCCGCTGATGTGCCCTCTCTTGCAGAGTTCATGCTGCTGTGGGTCAACTTTTTTTGCAGTTTTGCAGGTATAGCCTGATATTTACAGATAAAAGCTTTTCAGCTCTAATTTGTGTCCTTGCTCTCTGTGCAAGTTATCCTTCTTCCAAATGCTACCTCAGAGCTGATTTTTTCAGAGCTCAGTTTAGTGCAAAAGATCATGACAGGAAATGTCACTGAGCACAGTTTATCATTTGAACACAAAGCCCGTTGGTAACGCAAAATAACACATTTCATCTGGCAAACTCTGGCTGCAGTTCCTCTGCCTTCTTGTAAACGATGTGTACTTCTTAGTTCTCCCCGTCAGCTCAGATAGAAGGTCCTTAAGAAATCTAAATAACCATAGAGTAGTCAGGAACACCACTTCTAATCCTTCTTAGACAGTTTAAGTCTACTTCTGGTTGAACAATGTGGGTGAAGGAATAGATGTTTTGGGGAGAGATCTCCTTGCTCTTGCTCCCCCGAGTAGTAATACTTACATGTGCTCTTGACAAGAAATCATTAGCTTCAGTTACATGTTTTATGGTCTTCCCTGAGTGGGACAGGATGTATTTCTAGTGCAGGAATCACGGATGTTGATCGGAAAGCATCAAATGTGTATGTTATTCTGAAGGGAATGTTTCCATTTTTTAAATTGGAAGTGTAGGGTTCATGTTTAAAACTGTTAAAACGTGCATTCTTTCATCTCTCTCTCTCTCTTTCTCTCTGTACGTTTACAAATACATAACATGTACTCCAGTGGTGAGGGGGAAGAGATTTTTTGTGATTTAGTAAACTTTTAAGTTCAGAAATTCTTTTAGCATTTTGAATTTCAAACACTGAGCAGCAAAGGCCAACAAACAGTGAGAGATTTACGTTTGGGGTGTCATTGCCGTTTTAGATTGCTGGAAAGCTTCTTGAACATTTTTGATCTCTGAATAGCATTTGTTGCTTTAAATTAAAGTTTAGTCTTTAAATAACAATTGAAGGTGTTGGGATAGAAGAAAAGCAGGTATTGATCCTGGATCCCAGTGTTCCAGGATGTCTTATAAAAGAGACAGTCTGTCTCCTGTACTAGTAAAGCACAACTGTATTTTTTTTTGCCTGAAATGCGACAGTGTGAGTGTAGTGCTCTGTATCATGAAGAAAAATGATGGGGGAATTTTGTAAGCCTTTTGTTTGCATTTAACCAGAAATGAGAACATTACAATGCAGTGACTTTAGAAAATATTTCAATTCTGATCATATTTGCCTATATTTAGTATTTGGAAAGGAAGAAAGCTGAGAAACTTACTATTCCTTCTGCTAATGACCACTGGTGGACGGGTTAACGGATTTAAATGCTTGCTGCCATTTTTGCATTTGGAAAAAGATAAAGTGAAATTGATAAAAGGGCTGTGCATCTCTGAAAATATATGGAAGGGTTTTTCAGTATTCTGGATTTGATTATGTAAATAATTTAACTGTGTTATGTCATAGAATTATAAACACAGTATTTCACCTGGGAGAACTGCTATAAGTTTATAGAGCAGTTTCCCCATTGAAAAATGTACCATATGGTGCACATGTCAAACCAAGGGAAGGAGGTAAGCCTCTCAATATGTAGAGCTAACAGATTGATTCTTAATTAAGATCAGATGGTGCCTACCATTAATCAGCTACCCAGGAAGCCTATTTATAGTTGCCTTGATGTTGGGTGTAAAGTTGTTACATGAACAAATTTTTCTGCTTACCCAAAATCAATGGAGTTTCACTGATGTGAGTGAATGTTCAACATGACCTTTAGTCTGTGTTGGGGGAATTATTGTGACAGGAGATGAGAACATATCTGGACAAACCACCTGTCTGCTGCTTATGTAGCTGCAAAGTTGGTATGTCGCATCTGCTGCAGGGTGTCATCACGATAGCTTGCATGGTGTGGTGTCACTGCAGCAAAATTCTTTAGACATTAAGAAAAACCTCCAGTGCAGCAGGCAGCTCTTCCAGGGCAAACAGGGATCCACTCAGAGCAGCAGGTAACTGGCAAAGGCCATGAGTTGCAGAGCGGGTTGCTCAAGTTCAGCAAGGCTGTGCTTCCCTAGCTCTCTACTTGCTTGATGTTTCTCTGTAGCTCTTGATCTCCACCATGCTTATAGATTCTAAAAGACACCAAGGTGTCTTGGTCTGTTGCACAAAGCTTATCTGATTTTAGAAAGATTGGAATCTGTTATTTAAGAGAACAAACTTTACATACAAACTGAAGAGACCTGAGTACTTGGTGGCTTCCAGATGCCATCATCTCAGGCAGTAAGAAAAGACTTGCTAAGACTTGTACCTTATTAAGTGGCCCTTCATAATTCAACTTCGGCAATCTTGTGCCATTTAGCATTGCACCTCTTAATGACTTTGCATCTAATAATTTTAGTATTACAGATGCCTTCTTTATGCAGTCTTGCCCTGCATTGATTATGCTCTAAGCCAAGCAGAGAATGAGGACATTTTAGAGAAAAGGCAACAGATATGTAATCAATGGTTTGGATTTCTTTTTACATACATTTCAATTAGTGCCAACTTCTAAGTGACACGAATGAATGCACTGGAAGATAATGTGTCAGCCCAGAGCTGTCCTGTTCTTCTCACCCAGGTTCAGACTGGTATTTCGAGTTAATACTATCAAAGTAATATTTTCATAGTGCAGCTAATTTGTTTTGTAATTCAAATGACTAGGGGAAGGGAAGAAGAAAATCCAGTGGATTACCGAGTTGCGAATCGGGTTGACCTTGAAGCTATGGGAAAACATTCGGCAGATGAAAGCCTTTTCAGTATCTTTGTTTGCAGTTCTGTTAAAGGAAACCTTCTGTTTCGCATGTGCATAAATATGAAGTGTACAAGAAAACATTGCAATAGGTCTTGAGTAGTGCAGTGGCAAATGCAGTTGTACTCAGCTTCTCTCCTGTAAGCTGCAGACTTGCTTTCTGACAACACAGGCCTAGAGTTCAAGTGCTGCACTCATACTGGGATCAAATTCTCCCCTTCCTACATTGTTCTTATGTGTGGAATGTTATGTTGATTGTATTAATGAGTTAAAAATAAAGTCAATGAGCAAAGTGGCTTTGAACTTGTTATGATATTGTAAAGGACTGGTGGTCTGAAATAAGTACAGGAATGTTGATAGCTAAACCACTCCATGTGTTTCAGGTGAGAACTGGCTGTAATTCAGTTTGAAGGGGATCTTTCTGTTAAATGCCTTGGACATGTCTGCATGCTAATAAGAGATTCTGCTCTGTAATCTTTTGGAGTGTTTGAGAATGGGCCATTTAATTCCAGCAGGAGATGATTTTCTGTCTAATTATGAAATGCAAAAGATGCAGCTCAGAATCGTAATCATGGTACTGACTATGGAATATCCTCTTGTGGATATACGAATTGGGTTCATTTTGTCATTATGTATTTCTGGGGAGGAAGGACTACAAGGCCTCAATTGCTTAAAAAGTCAAGAAAGAGGAGCCCATATGGTAAGGAGGAACGGTGAAAATTACTACCTGTCTGCAAACCTTAGAAGAATGGAAATTGCTGTTTTCCAAGCACAAGTTTGGTTTTATCATGTACTAAAAGGAGCTTTTTTTTTATAGTTTAGGAGGAAGTTACTGTGCAGGGGGCAACAGTTGATGTGGAAGTGGGATATGGAAGAAACTAACCTGTGTTATTCAATAAAGATATATTGCAAAGATGACTACATAGTCTTTGATTGTGCTAGAAGAGTGTTTTTTAGCTTAGAACCTTTTTTTGGGATCTCTGATAAAGTAAAGGTCTACTCATTGAAGTATGAGCCTGACTCAGTCATTGCAGATTGCTGCAAGTGTTTTCGAACTTACAAAGAAAGTGTTTCCACTGATTGCAGCACGCTTGGGTCTATTCTGATTTCTTTGAAATTTCTGTTATAGATGAAGCTGCTTTAGATCACTCAGAATATGAGATAGTAGCTGTGGATAAATTGTTGTTACTGTGGTGACAGTAATTTTCTGTTGGAGTTGGGCAGTTGTATCTATGGGAAGTGATTTTCCCTGACACAGAGAGGCGAGTTTCACAGTTCTGTAGCCATGTTAAGCTTTTCTCTCCTGGTTTGTACGGATTGCTCTTGGATTTCTGACACTCCTCCCCCTGCACAGGAGCTCCAATAATCTGAGAAGCCAGTAGCTCATTAGATACCTTGCTGGATTTCCAGGGTTAGCTGCTGACTATATTAATTTAATAGAATATGAGTCTCCCATATAAAGGACTTTATTTGGCAAGAGTCTCTGACGTTAGTCTCTTATGTAAGTGACTGTGTGCTGTGAATAGTGTTCTGTAAAATATTGTATTCTCTACCATGTCACTAGAGTCTATTTGCAGCTTTGCACTTAGCTAATAAAATGCTTTTCTCATACACCTGAAGTTAAGCATTTCTCCTAGGATATTTTTGAACTTTGGGAAACATGATGTTCAGATTTCTATCCAAGCTTAAAACCTATATTGCTTCTATTTTTTTACTCACTCTCTTGTTTGTTGTTATTAGAAATAATATTACAACTCAGAAATGCTTTATAGTTAACTGCTACTAAAAGAACATTAGAAGGGCAGAGAGCATAGTGTGAAAGGCCCAATCTGATGAGAAATGATGTTCTTCACCAGGTAACCACAGGATATGGAGCCAGTAATGGTGCTGGCACTGCTGGCCACGTGCATCAGCTCCAAAGCAGTGAAAGAAACTGGACAGCAGTGAGGACTGCAGAGTCCTGGGCCTCTCCAATCCTCACTCTCTGCTGAGTCACAGACCAGTTGATGTTAGTGATGGTAGATGGCTTTGATGAAGTGGAATCTTCTAAACTAGCAGCTGGAGAAATGCCAGCAGCTTATATCAAAAGTGCCCATTTGTCATTATTACTGTCTGGGATTTGGGTGAGCAGTTTAGAAGTGAAAATCTCTGTGTTGTCTTATTATAGATTTG